>LR812523.1:31391267-31878767 GCA_903798195.1 Danio kyathit
TAATTTACAATGACGACGGGTTGCTTAATAGCTACTAAAAGATTTCCGCTGCTGTCTGGGGTTTCAATGTCTTTCTACAGCTCTCGTTTTTCATGTGTTCAATTCTTTTCCCTGAGTCATTTCATTTTATTATGCATAACTTCATTTGTAAACTAATTAGTTTTGTTTTCTTTGCATATTTGAATTTATTTGGCTGTTACCAACATCTGGGGAAATTATCAAGGTAAAGGCATCTTTAGAAATACGTTTTCTGAGAAAAATAGTGAATTGTTTAATACTTATTTCCCCACTGAATGGCATGTATAGATGGCATTTCGAGCTTTTTGTATCTGAACTCTTTAAATGAAAACTGTATAGACATTTGTATAAAAAAAAAAAAAAATGGCAAAACTGTCAAAAATAAAAGCTAATTGAATGCTTGACTGTCCACGAGATCAACATTTAGGAATGGCCAAGTTAAAGCTGTATTGTGTATGGTCTGGATGAGACATGCAAAGACAGGCTGAAACAGAGATCAGCAGAATGGGCTTCGGTGACTGTACAGTCTCTGGAGTCA
Source organism: Danio kyathit (assembly GCA_903798195.1). Taxonomy (NCBI): domain Eukaryota; kingdom Metazoa; phylum Chordata; class Actinopteri; order Cypriniformes; family Danionidae; genus Danio; species Danio kyathit. The sequence goes on from LR812523.1 coordinate 31,391,824, forward strand.
CTCACTCAGCTGGACAACTCCTCCCAATTTCTCGAACCCAGTCGGGGGTCTGTCTCCAATCGACACCATGAGACAAACTGTCCCTTTACTTCTCACTCTACACTGTGTCCTTTCTTCTCTTCTCAGCTTATTTCCCAAAGACCTGAGGCTCTAATGCTTCTTTCTGCTCCCAGAAAATGGAAACTCAATGCCTGGGAAAAGCGCAAGAAACAACTTGAGGTCTGTTTCATGTCATACCTATTGTTTGTTGATATTAGGTAAGACAATTCAATTTACAACAGCTTTGCTACCTGAAAAACAGTGGGTGGTCACGTTCGGCTGACTGTAGACTGGATTCTTGGCCACCTTTCATGCTCAAAGCTAATTGGAGGTTACCTGTTTAGGTTAGGAGATAAATCTAAGGGAAAAAAATGAAGATCAAGGAGAAAAAAAGGATAATTGCCCTACAGCTTAAAAACATGTAGGCAGTATTATTCAAATAATCAATACTTTTTACTTTTGTACCAAAAGAAATTCTGACCACAATGCCATGCCCAGCTTAGTTTTCAATTTTAGCAAGGGAAAATGCAGTAGTTTAAAAAATCTGAAAAAGGGAATTTTTTTACACAAACATGAGCAGAAGTTTCAAGTACAAAACTACAAAAATAAAACATTTTGCAGTTTCCTTTGTACAGAGCCCAGCACATGAGATATGAGGTAATACAGTTAAGCCTGAAATAATTCGTTACCTCTATTACCTCTGCCAAATTCTGACTTATAGTTACTTACAGAAATGTTGTTACTTAAAGAATTTTTTTTTCTATAATGATGCCTCTTTTACAGTACATCCTATTATCTTTTGAGAGAAGCCTCTGTCATTTCTGGTAAGTCTGAATTTTATAACTAGAGATTATAACTTTAATTCAGAACATGCCAATATTTGGGGCATGACTATATATATTATATACATACTCAAGCCCAAAAACTAATTTGTTCCCACATTTAGTAATAAGTTAGCATGTTTAACTAATTCATTTCCTTGTTATCATGTTGCAAAAATTTGTTCCCTTGTTGTAGATAAATCAAAATGAAGGGACAGATTAGTTCAGTGTGGCCAGATTCTAATGAAAGGAAGGATGACATAATAAATCAAGAAAATAAATTCTTAATTTTGTTGCTTAATTGAAATAAAAATGAGTGAACAAATTATAAATTGTGGATATGATTGAGAGAATGAATTCTTATACTGTACACACACTTGCATGAATATCTTTATGGGGTGGTTCCCATAGACATAATGTTTATTTTTTAATGAACATATATATGTACGAACAAACAAATACATAAAAGAAGAATGTTATTAAAGGGCAAAAAAATAATAATAATGAGATTATTCATTTGGTCACAATTAAGAAAGTCCCTCAGTCATTGTAGCATGAACTCGTTATGACTGTGGTTTTTGCTATTAACTTCCTATTTAGATAATTAAACATATATATTGATATTTTGAAAGCATTATATTGTGAAAGTATGAACAGTATCTTCTTGTACATCATACTCCATTGAAGTTATATTTACATTTAATATATTTATATATATATATATATATACAGTTGAAGTCAAAATTAATAATTATAAGCCCCCCTGAATTATTAGCCCCTGTTTATTTTTTCCCCAATTTCTGTTTAACAGAGAGACTTTCTCAACACATTTCTAAACATGATAGTTTTAATAACTCATTTCTAATAACTGATTTATTTTATCTTTTTCTTGATGACAGTAAAAATATTTGACTAGATATTTTTCAAGACACTTCTATACAGTGACATAAAGTGTCGCTTAAAAAGCTATAAAGTGACATTTAAAGGCTTAACTAGGTTAATTAGGTTAACCAGGCAGGTTAGGGTAATTAGGCAAGTTATTGTATAACGATGGTTTGTTCTGTAGACTATCGAGAAAAAAAAATTAGCTTAAAGGGGCTAATAATTTTGTCCTTAAACTGACTTTTAAAAATGTTTAAACTGCTTCTATTCTAGTCAAAATAAAACAAATAAGACTTTCTTCAGAAGAAAAAACATTATAAGACATACTGTGAAAATTTCCCTGCTCTGTTAAACATCATTTGGGAAATATTTAAAAAAAATAATTTAAAAGGGGGGCTAATAATTCTGACTTCAACTGTATACACACACACACACACACACACACACACACACACACACACACACACACACACACACACACACACACACACACACACACACACACACACACTACCGGTCAAAAAAATGAGTGTCAGTGGAATGTTTAAATGTTTTAAAATAAGCTTCTCCTGCTCACCAAAGCTGCATTTATTTAATCAAAAATACAGTACAAATTGTAAAATTGTGAAATGTTATTGCACTATAAAGTAACTGTTCAAAAGTAGTTTATAATTGAATTTATTAATTTATTCCAGTGATTTAAAGATGACATTTCAGTCTTCAGAGTCATGTGATCCTTCAGAAATCACTCTAATATTAATTATTTTTTTATTTTTTTTTTTTATTATTATTAATGGTAATAGTAATAAAAGCAATAATGACTGGAGTAATTATTTAAAATTGTAATAATTGATTAACAATTAATTTTTTTTTTTTTTACATTTAATAAATGCCGCCTTGATGAACAGAAGTATTTTCTTTAAAAAAACATGAAAAACAACTGACCCCAAACTTTTGACCGGTAGTATATATATATATATATATATATATATATATATATATATATATATATATATATATATATATATATATATATATATATATATATATATATATATATATATATATATATATATATATATATATATATATATATATAATATATATATAATTATAATTTTTTTAAAGTGACACTTTTTTTATTAGCTGAAAGCATAGCCAAATTGCAAAATGTTTATTAAACAAAAATCCCACAATTCATGAGGTAGTAGACCTAAAAGACATGACAAGAATGTACATTTGCGTCATTTATAATGACATTTACTGTATGCGAATGACATAAATTACAGTTTTACTTAAATAAGTTGACCCAGACTCAAGATCTTCCACACAAAATATATTAGTTTCCTACATTTTAGTAAACCATGGTCAATTAATTTATTGTATATCAATCACAGAAACGTGAATAAAACAGATGAATGTGGGACTGCACTTTATTTAATGCAAGCATGTGTACTTTCCTAATAATACTGGAATACAAGGTACATGGGTTAAGATTAGATTCAGGAGTAGGTTTAGGCATAAAACCTAATACCTATAATAGTTATTATCCTGTTTATGTAATACTACGGTAATTACAAATTATGCACCTGCAGAACAGGACTGTTAAATAAAGTGCAATCAAATTTTGCGTGCAAAACTGTACGTGACCATGGACCACAAAATCATTAATAAGTAATTTATTTATCATAAATAAATACGCTTTCTATTGATGTTTGGTTTTTTGGGATAGGACAATATTTGGTCGACATATAACTATCTGAAATTATGCAACCCAATGGCTCAAAAAATGTAAATACTGAGAAAATAACCTTTAAATCTGTCTAAACTAGGTGCTTAGTAATGTTCATTATTAATCAAAAAGTTAGTTTAATGTAGAACATTTATTAAAATGTCATGGAACATGATATTTACTTAATATTCTAATGATTTTTGACTTTAATAAAAAAACAATCATTTTGACCCATATAATGTATTGTTTGTATATTGCCAAAAATATACTCGAGCAAATTAAAATTGTTTTTTGTTTTTCAGCTTCACATATCGAACTATTTTGTTGTACCACACTTACTAAAATGAGGGAATCAATTAATAAGCAGACAAAATTTGTGGCCACAGTTTTACTAAAGTGAGTTATTAATGCAGTTAATAAATCATTGATACTGTATGTACTGCATGTTAAACAAACAGCCTGTAATTGGCTAAAAAACAAACAAACAAAAAACAAAGAAATTTAAACTGTATCCTAAGAAGTAATGAATACTTAATCTATTATATACTTTTTCCAACTACACAAAAGCCTGCTGTAACTGTGCATGTAAACACATACACTCTCTATCTGACCAGTTCTTGAGCTCATGTGCTTTTGTGAAGGTGGAGTGTGAAGAAGACGCTCCCTTTTTTTCTTCCCTGTCCTTTTTCTCTCTGGCTAAACCACCCAAGAAAATAATGTGACAGTGAAAGAGTGAAGTGCAGGTCTATTCATCAATTACGTAAGTGCTCCTAATCCCTCTGACAGATCGGCAGGAATCATCTCTCAGTATACAGTGTCATGGTAAAAGCTGAGGATATGGTTTAGCATACGGCTCCACAGTTATTACATCACCTCAATAGGAAAGGTCTCCAGGCTCCATCTGTGCGAAGGCTTCAGGGTTGTTAGTGTTTCACTGTTCTAGGTTTTTAAGGCAAGAAACTGCAGGGGAAAACTCATTTGTCATGCGCTTGTCAATTTTGAGATTTTTTTTTTAGCTTTTTCAGTTTTTTATCTAATAGAAACAAACATTAAACATACACTTTTAAGTGTTTCTTTTATAGCACTCCATCAATTTGTGTCACATTTGTTACTCTACCCATATAGAAATCAGATACATGTAAAATACAGTACATTACAGTGCATCCAGAAAGTTTAACTTTTTTTAGCGCTTCACTTTTTCCACATTTTTTTATGTTACAGCCTTATTCCAAAATGGATTAAATTAATGTATTTTCTTAAAATTCTACACACAATACCCCATAATGACAATGTGAAAAAAGATTTTTGGAAATTGTTGCAAATTTATTCAAAGTAAAAAACCTAAAAAATCACATGTACATCAGTATTCACAGCCATTACTCAATACTTTGTTGATGCACCTTTGGCAGCAATTACAGCCTCAAGTCTTTTTGAATATGATGCCACAAGCTTGGCACACCTGTCTTTGGGAATTTTTGCCCATTCCTCTTTGCAGTACCTCTCAAGCTCTATCAGGTTGGATGGAAAGCGACAGTGTACAGCCATTTTCAGATCTCTCCAGAGATGATCAATAGGATTTAGGTCTGGGCTTTGGCTGGGCCACTCAAGGGCATTCACCGAGTTGTTGTGAAGCCACTCCATTGATATTTTGCCAGTGTACTGTGGGTCATTGTCCTGCTGGAAGATGAACCGTCACCCCCGTCTGAGGTCAAGAGCACTCTGAAGCAGGTTTTCATTCAGGATGTCTCTGTACATTGCTGCATTCATCTTTCCCTTTATCCTGACTAGTCTTCCAGTTCCTGCTGCTGAAAAACATTCCCACAGCATGATGCTGCCACCACCATGCTTCACTGTAGGGATGGTATTAGCCTGGTGATGAGCGGTGTCGGGTTTTCTCCAAACGTAACCCCTGGCATTCACTCCAAAGAGTTTAATTTTAGTCTCATCAGACCAGAGAATTTTGATTCTTATGGTCTGAGAGTCCTTCAGATGCCTTTTGGCAAATTCCAGGTAGGGAGTGGCTTCCGTCTGGCCACTCTACCATACAGACCTGATTGGTGGATTGCTGCACAGATGGTTGTCCTTCTGTAAGGTTCTTCTCTCTCCACAGAAGAACACTGGAGCTCAGACAGAGTGACCATCGGGTTATTGACCACCTCCCTGACTATTGGCCCTTCTCCCCCGATCACTCAGCTTAGATGGCCAGCCAGCTTTAGAAAGAGTCCTGGTGGTTCCAAACATCTTCCACTTACGGATGATGGAGGCCACTGTGCTCATTTGAACTTTTAGAGCAGCAGAAATTTTTCTGTAACCTTCCCCAGCCTTGTGCCTCGAGACAATCCTGTCTCAGAGGTCTACAGACATTTCCTTTGTCTTCATGGTTGGTGGTTGGTTTGTGCTTTGACATGCACTGTCAACCCTGGTACCTTATATAGACAGGTGTATGCCTTTTCAAAGAATGATCAGTGGAAACAGAATGTACCTGAGCTCAATTTAGAGCTTTACGGCTATGTACATGTGATTTTTCAGTTTTTTTATTTTTAATAAATTTGCAACAATTTCAAAAACTATTTTTTCACATTGTCATTATGGGGTATTGTGTGTTTAATTTTGAGAAAATAAATGAATTTAATCCATTTTGGAATAAGGCTGTAACACAAAAAAAATGTGGAAAAAGTGAAGCGCTATGAATACTTTCCGGATGCACAGTATATGAAATACAAGTTCATGTATGGATTACTTCACATATATAAAATACGTCATATATGAAAAGCATAGTTCAAAATATTGCAAAAATTGACATTTACATGAAAAAAGTATTTGCTTTTTTACTGATTTCTCTATTTTCTTACATGTTTGTCACACTTTAATGTTTCAGATCATCAAGCTAATTTAAATATTAATCAAAGACTAATCAAACACATCATGGAGTGTTTTCTTCTTAAATAAAGAAAACAAAATCCAAAACTGCATAGCTCTGTGTGAAAAAGTGTTAGTGACCTCAACCTGAAGTGAACCTGTTTTCAGTAGCAGGACAATGATCCAAAGCACAGAAGCAAATGCACATCTGTACGGCTGAAGAAAAACAGATTGAAGACTTTGGAGTGGCCTAGTAAAAGTCCTGTTCTAAATCTAATTGAGATGCTGTGGCATAACCTTAAAAAGGCAGTTTATGCTTGAAAACTCTCCATTAAAGCTGAATTACAACATTTCTACAAAAATGAGTGGGCCAAAATTCAGAAAAAGCTTGACTGCAGTGTTTGCTGTAAAATAACTGCCAACTAGTTATTAGGTTTAGGGTGCAAACACTTTTTCACACAGGGCTATGTAGTTTTGTATTTTCTTTCCCATTAATAATAAACCTTCATTTTAAAACAGCATGATGTGTGATTTACTTGTGTTATCTTTGATTAATATTCCAATAAGTTTGATCTGAAATATTAAAGTGTGACAAACATGCAAAAAAAAAAATAAAAAAATAAAAAGAAGATTTGTCATACACTTGTCAATTGAGATTTTTTAGCTTTTTCAGCTGTTTGTTATTTATCTAATGCAAGGGTGTCAAACTCAGATTCTGGAGGGCCGCAGCCCTGCACAGTTTACTGTAGTTCCAACCCTGCTTCAACACACTTACCTGCAGGTTTCAAACAAGCCTGTAGGACTCAATTAGTTTAATCAGGTGTGATTAATTAGGGTTGGAACTAAACTGTGCAGAGCTCCGGCCCTCCAGGAACTGAGTTTGACACCTGTGATCTAATGGAAACAAACATTAAACATACACTTTTAGGTGTTTCTTTTATAGCACTCTGTCAATTTGTGTAACATTATTAAAGGGCTTTTTCTCAAAATCTTAATTTTGCCTTTACTGAGCCATGAATCTTCACTCCAAAATGTACTGTTTTGTTTATATCTCATTTCCACATACATCTAAAGTTTATAAAGTTGTATGCTTTTTGTGGTTGTTCAAAGTATTATGGTATGACAAAAAGATTCCTAATATCTCTTCTGTAAACTTTTTTGTTTACTCTACCCATATAGAAATCAGATAAATGTAAAATACAGTACATTATATAAAATACAGGTTCATGTATGAATTTCACATATATAAAATATGTCATATATGAAAGACGGATTTTAAAATGTTGCAAAAATATACATTTGCTCACATACTGGAATTTACATGGTGTGAAACAGAGTTTGCCTTCTTACTGATTTTTTTTTACATGTTTGCCACACTTTATTTTTCAGATCGTCAAACAAATTTAAATATTAGTCAAAGATAACACAAGTAAAAACATCATGCAATTTTTAAATTAAGGTTTTTATTATTAAAGGAAAATAAAATTGAAAACTACATAGCCCTGTGTAAAAAAGTGTTAGCGACCTCAACCTGAAGTGAACTTAGGTTTTGCAGCAGAACAATGATCGAAAGCATACCTGAAAGTTCACTACTGAATGGCGGAAGAATAACAGAATAAAGACTTTGGAGTGGCTTAGTTAAAGTCCTGAGCTAAACCCAATTGAGATGCTGTGGGAGGACATTAAGAAGGCAGTTCGTGCTCAAAAATCCTCAAATGTGGCTGAATTACAACATTTCTATAACGATGAGTGGGCCAAAACTCCTCCACAGAAGGAACCTTCATTTCAAAACTGCACGTACGTGTGTCATCTTTGATTAATATTTCAATTAGTTTGATCTGAAATGTTAAAGTGTGACAAACATGCAAAAAAAGAGAGAGAAATTAGTAAAAGGGCAAATATAATAGCGATAAGTTATTATAATATATATATATATATATATATATATATATATATATATATATATATATATATGTGTGTGTGTGTGTGTGTGTGTGTGTGTGTGTGTGTGTGTGTGTGTGTGTGTGTTCATATATGGCCATATATCAGATTTTCCTTATTAGAACTATGCCAAAAAAAAAAAAAAAAACAGAATTTTGAACCTGACCTAAACCTCTGTTCAGGTTTTTGTGTTTGAAAAACATGCAAATCAGCACATATTTCAATAAATAATGTCTCATTTGTATTTTAAACTTAACATTTGAGAAAACTTGTAATACAAAAAGTTTGGATGTTTTTTTTGCAACAATGTTTGTTCTTATTGTAATCAATCAACTGTGGAAGTACAGAGACAACCATTAGTTCATATTTTCACCTGCAGTGTCTCGCATTAAAGCAGTATCTAAACCACAAATGTGCACAACACAATATTGGATTTTTTTTTCTAAAGACTGGGGTTAAGTTGTACGGCACAGGTTCTCTTAATAACACAGCCTAATGGCTTTTAATTCTTGTCTGATAAGCTCATGAAAGCACAGGCACATTCTGGGTACAGTAATAGCTTTTTATTTTTGAGTCTCCTATAATCAGAGCTAATATGGCAAAAAATGGTCCTTGTTTGGTAAGGGCTTTGCTCATCATAAGATTTAATGACAAAATATCATCAGTTGGCCATACCTTTTTCATTTATCTCATCAAAGGCTGAAATTTTGACCAGTCTTATTCAGTTGTGTCTGTTTCTATTTTTCAAATAATGGAAAAAAGGAAGAAAAGCACCGCACATAATATTATATTAAAATAGTACACTATACTATAGTGCATGTTTGCAGCTATGGAACAAATCAAGAGACCACTTGAAACGTATCTCTGACATTACTGGATTTATTAGGTATGGGTTTGAGTATATTGTTAATATTAGCTTTATCTTATAAAGAAGAACTTTTCAGTGTTTTTCAGTGTTTGAGAACTACATGGTTATTCCAAGTCATAACTTTTCTGAAATTAAATTATTGGTACTGCACTGCATGAAATTAATGTAAAAGTTTTTCGTTATTTCTTTTGGAGAAAAAAGCTTTAAATGGCAACATTTTAAAAATTTGGTAGAAGTGTCATTAGTAGTTTATGGATTTAAACAAATGTTTTACTCAAACATAACTATAAATAAAACGTAAATCCAGAGAAACTGACTATTTTCAAGCGGTCTCATATTTTCCACATATATACATATATATTTAATGGAAAACAGTGTAACTGTGTTAAACATGTGCAGTTACATTTTCATTATATGTTTTTTGCAATTTATATTCCCTCTAACACACTAAAATGACATTTGTATAAGTACTGTATGTAGCTTAAAGGCTTCGTAAACAGTTATAGCAAATCCCACACATACACATATCGTACATAGTCTTAACAATATTCTGGCTTTGCAGACAATTACAAAAAATAAATGAACAAATCAAATTTTACAAAAAAGAAAGGCAACTAAAAATAAAACTCAAAAGTATAAGAAATGGCTCAGAGAATTTCCTTTACCAGAACTTCTGGATTAAGGTTTGTTATTTCACTAATCATGTAAACTATGAGGCTCGATTACAGCAAGGTTTGTGTTTCTGACAGGTCTCTAAAGTTAAACGTAAAACTTTTTATAGACCTCTCTAAAGTCCATATAGGAATATTTAATGGATAACTCAAATGGATACCAGATATGCATGTCAATGTGTTCTCTAAATGTAAATTTATATGAGTACACAATAATTTATATCAGTAACACACTTAAAATCACAAAAAAAAAATACTGATGTGCTTAACTTTCATTTTACAAAGAATATAGCACACTGAAAAAACCTGTTGAGCAGTACTCCATTCAATTAAAAATTTATCTTTTGTTGTAATTTAATATTTTTTGTTTTATTTTTCAATTAATCTATTTTAAGTTCAAAGCATAGTTAAATAAAAATGTTTTTGATTGAGATCAACTAAGAAATATTTGTTTTGACCAATGTAAAATTTTAAGGTTACTCACACAGGCCAGAGCAGAAGGTCAAAATGCTTTGTACTTTCATGGACTTAAATATTGTTTACGGCAAATTATTTATTTTTCATTAGCTCAAGTAATCAAATTTAGATGTGAAACCATTACCCTATTTTTTTTTTTTTTTTAATTGGATGAAGGAACATTTTATGGGAATTGTTTTGATTAAAGCTATATCTTCTTGTTTAGAACAAAAGTATAATTAAAATTAATTGACCTTCTTTAACAAGACAAATATGCTTTGTACCAGGTTATGTAAAATTGGTCATATGGGGATAAAAAAATATTGTTTAAGAAAAATTATTTATTTTTCATTGGGTCAAGTGATGAAATTTAGATGTGAACCATTACCCTAATCCTAATTTTTTTAATTGGATGAATGAAAAGCTTTTTTTCAGTGCATATAGATTTATAAATCTTCTGCCAAATAGTATATAACTTGCATTGTACATTCTGATGTGATGATCTTTATCAGTATTTTTTTATTGTTAACCAGTGCAAATGTATAAAGATCCTCAAGTCAAGATTTACATGCAAAGCAAAATGACATTAGGTAAAATGTTTTATTTTATTTTATTACAAAGATTACTAAAAGATGAAAAGAGAAGATTAAAAAGAAAAGATTTCTGATTACAAAGAGAAGCAAGTATGTGATCAAAACAAGAACAAATGTCTACCAATGGGACAGGACAAAAAAAACAAAACTACTGTGTTGCAAATAATTGGTCATGTTTTAAATTAAAATACATTTTTTTTTAGAATACAATCCTTATTTTCCTCATGTCAAATTCCAAGTAAACGTATCTTGACCTCAAGATGTTTAGATATTTGCATTGGAACATAGAAATGCTAAGAAATATATACATCTTTTGGCAATGACCTCATGAATTTACAACTTTCAACTTTGACTTTACGACTTGAAATTATTAAAGCACAAATTAAATCTTAAGACCAGCAGAAGCCTTGAAAGTTATAATATGTTATAATTATGGATAAATGTGTTATTGCATAGGAAATGCAGGCAATTCATGATACAAAAAATAAAATTAATTCAACATTTCAAATAATACAGTGTCGGCTCAAAAAATGAGCTTGATGAGTTTAACTGTCAATGTACAGTATTTAACAGACATTAAAGGGGTCATATCCTTTTACAAATATATATATATATATATATATATATATATATATATATATATATATATATATATATATATATATATATATATATATATAATTTTATTTTTTTTCCCTGAGGTCCATTTACAATGCCAGTCAAGTTTCCTTCATCATAATCAAACCTAATTTAGTTCAGTCTTAATTAAATTAGCCATGATTTCTCTGGATGCGTTTTCTGATGTTGTACCTTTAAGACACTCATACTGTATGCAAATGCCATCTGTGCATTGAGAAACAGTTGAGTTACGTTGCCGTGGGGCAACAATTTCCAAACATTTACAAATAATCTTGAGCTTCATCTGCTGCAAACGACCACACTGTAAAAAATGCTGGGTTCCACACAATCAATGTTGGGACAGCATGAAATAATTATTAACTTTACCAATTTAAGCTTACCAAATTGACAATTTAAGCTTACCGATTGAACATAAAACTATTAATTTGTCCCTAAAATACCATCAAGAATTGTGTTATTTCATCTTATTTTAAATAAGTAGTTTGAACAAACAGCAAACATAATTGTTTGAGTGCAGCAACAGAAGAAAAACATAAAACTTCTGTGAATAAAGCACTGTAAAAGCACTAAAGCATTAATTAAAAAAAATACAAAGTTTCTGCAAGCAGGAAAACCACTGTTGCTCATAATAATTGCATTTTAAATGGCACACACAATTGATGAAAAAATGACTTCTTTAAAATGAGCTGAAACAACACAAATCTTATGATTTTATTTGGATAACTTAATTGTTTTACGTTCAATTCACTTAAAATTGATTTGTGTTAGTATGACATGAGGAAATTGTGTGGAACCTATGTTTGGGAACACAATTAATTCTGGAAGATGATTATATAACATCTTTCTGATGACCGACATTCGCTCAGATATTTTTAGAATCATTAATTAGTGGGGTGGTCCACTACGATATCATATTTTGTTAGTTCATGTGCAATGTAGATGTGTGAACATCTCTGAATGTAATATGCTCAAAAAGGGAGACAGTGGCTTTTACAGAGTTAGCTTAGCAAAGCCTACAGCGAACAAAGTTTGGGGACTACAAAAAAATACATCCGGGCTAGTGAGATCACAAGCAGACCCGCACAGCCAAGGGGCATGGCCAGAGGCACTAATGTTATAGGAGGGAAAGCTAAAATGCCGTCCAAACGCTCCACAGTCCAAACGCCGGCCAAACTTCCACAGAGATTGTTCTGTTTCTGTATTTGGGCTTCCAAAGGACACGACACAAAGAGAGACAATTTAATTTTATTATGCTCCAGAGAACTAAAAACAATATATTGCTAACATTTGACAAAGGAGAACTTCCAGAATCTCTCCCAGTTCAGTGCTGGCGTCAGCTAAAAACTCCTCCAACCATAATAGGCGGAGCTGTGGAATGAAATCTGACTGACAGTGTTTACACAGTGAAAAAGCGCGTGCTTATAGGGGCGTGATGCTTTTCCTGGTGAAGTGGAGCCAATCCGTGAATCACAGCACATTATGTTAGCTGACCAATCAGAGCCTCTTGAGGGCAGGCCTTTTGGAGGAACTAGGAAATATGACAGTTGTTTTCATGTTAGCTGAGTAGCTGTATATAATCAAAGTAAGATATATGAAAAAATAACATGATTTTCTACAAATGAAGCATGAGCACTCATTGCTTTGCATCTTATAAACACAACCAAGCCTTAAAAATAAACTCTGGACCACCCTTTTAACACAATATTTGAGATGCACTACATTATCAAGTGAAACCAATTCACTTTTTTATGTATATTCAGGAATGTATTTGGTAATTGTGTTTATCATAATTTATATATTTTTATAATTATATATTTATATAAATAGCCAATGTATAATATTATCAAATGGTGTGGTGTTTCCTCTTAGTACACTGAACCCGAAACAGCAATATTAATTTCTCCACAATATGACCCCTTTAATTTAAATATTGCACTGAGAATACAAAAAGCACTCCACTTAGCACAGTACCATAACTCAATCCAAAGTCTTTAAAAAGCAGTATTTTGCTTATTGGTCAATAAACTTGATGTTTAAAAAAAGGCAAACATCTAGAGGGCATCAGATTGAAAAAAAAAAAAAGATGAATACATGCTGTATTTAAATAAATATATAAATGTCTAGTTTATTTAACTAAACCAAACTAGACTACACCCCTTATCAAGCATTTATAAACAGCTAAATTGCTCTGAATAATATTGTCCCTCATAGCAAACGTAATGTATTAACCATTTAGCTTACTAATTTCTTAAAATGATTGACTGTTCTCCTTGAGACAGACTAAATCATAGTTGCCACAGCTTAGTTTGCTTGCCATTGTTGTTGAAAAGCAAGAGCCTTTAAAGCTATTTGACTGCAGAGGTGCAGTGTTGCTGTTTAACTATTGCAGTTTTTTCACAGAGATACTGGCTTTTTTTATTTTTGAGAAAGAGAGAGAGAGAGAGTGTGTTTGTGTGCCTCTTTTCATATTCATTGCTGGTTGTGTCATAAATAACTGCAAATAAAAACAACACATTGGCATCACTGGTTATTTGGTGACCTGCGTCCACCCTCTGACTGTGAAAGGCTCACACCGGTCACTTTGGCTGTTCTTTGAGTTGCTCCTTCAGAACTCCGGTCTCTGTGGCTCTCCACACGTGCAGAGCACTGCTGGAAGTGAGGAAGAGGAAGAGAATGAAGGCTATAGGAAAGCCCACAGTGTCCACCATTCCTCCAGCCAGGGCACTAAAACTCAGCTTCCCAAGGACCTCCAAAGTGGCCAGAAAACTGTAGTGGGTAGCCTGAAGGTTGACACACAGAAAGAAACCTACTTTTTCAAAATGCTTCCAAATACTTGAAAGGTAATTATGCATGATAAGAGTGATTGGGCCATTTAAAAATTGGTCCAAAAAACAAAATATGTTTTTAGTGTTGTAGGCAAAAACAAAAATAAATACTCATTAGTTAACAATAAATGACAATTAATTACAGTTGTGCAATTCTTGTACCAAACACTGTTGTACACGGTTTTGCATAACTATTAGAAAAGTAATAATTAATAGTTACACTGCCTGACAAAAGTCTTGTCGCCTATCCAAGTTTTAGGAACAACAAATAATAACTTGACTTCTAGTTGATCATTTGGTAATAAAAGTGGCGTACATGAAAGGCAAAGGCCTCTAGATTATGCTTATTTTACCAAAATAAAATATGATCATGTCTTGATTTTTTTATTATTTAATTAGGACAGTAAGTTCTGACTTTGCTTAAACAAAAGTCTTGTCACTTAACAGAAATGATGTACAGTATAGAATATAAAGTCATGGTGCAATGGAAAAAGAATTACTATTGTGTATGACTCCCATGAGCTTGGAGGACTGCATCCATGCATCTCTGCAATGACTCAAATAACTTATTTATAAAGTCATCAGGAATGGCAAAGAAAGCACTTCTACAGGACTCCCAGAGTTCATCAAGATTCTCTGGATTCATCTTCAATGCTTCCTCCTTCATCTTACCCCAGACATGCTCAATAATGTTCATGTCTAGTGACTGCTGGCCGATACTGGAGCATCTTGACCTTCTTTGCTTTCAGAAACTTTAATGTGGAGTCTGAAGTATGAGAAGGAGCACTATCTTGTTAAAGAACTTGCCCTCTCCTGTGGTTTGTAATGTAATGGGCAGCACAAATGTCTTGATACCTCAGGCTGTTGATGTTGCCATCCACTCTGCAGATCTCTCGCACGCCCCCATCCTGAACATAACCCCAAACCATGATTTTTTCTTCACCAAACTTGACAAATTTCTATGAGAATCTTGGGTCTATGCAGGTTCCAATAGTTCTTTTCCAGTATTTGTGATGATTGGGATGCAGTTCAACAGATGATTCATCAGAAAAATCTACCTTCTGCCACTTTTACAAATGATCAACTAGAAGTCATTATTTGTTGCTCTTACAACTGTGATCGATGACAAGATTTTTGATGAAGACTACGCTAAATAAATCAAAATAGATATTAAAAAATACAAAAAAAAAAAAAAAGAGAAAATTACTAAATTATCCATTCAAAAATTAAAAATTAAAATACAAAGATAAGACCTAATTCAAAATAAGAAACACTGGTGTATAACAATAGTGTATTTTTTATTTTTCATTTTAAGTATCACTTTATTAAAAAATATAAAAAAATTAAATATTAATTAATGTAGTTAAAACATCAGTATATACTGTTATTCAGTAAACACTAAAATAAACTAAAATAAATTAGTTAAATGACAACATTAAAAAATGTTAATGTAGTTACAAAAATAAAGAAAATATAAGTTATTCAAAATATTATTTATATTACTATATATTATATCAAAATATTATTAAATATTAAACATTTATAAATAATACTTAACATTGTACAATGTGCAGTATAAAGACAAGATTCATTACAAGATTTCCATCGACATTAATAAATATTTCCTATAGACATTAATAAATATGCAAAATGTCAAGCATAAAATCACAATTATCTCCAGTCTCACCTGATATGCAATGTGATATGCCAGTTTAAGTATTCTGAATATTAAGTATTTCTTTTTTACAGAACAAGGCACTCTTAAATTATAGAGAGAAGAGAGGAGGTTAAAGTAATATAAATTAATAAAATAATGAGCCAGATTTAAACTCATTTTACTGTCATAATAGTTAAAATGCAACTTGTCATTATACATGCACAATTGTTGCTTCTGACCAAGTTTTTTTTTCTTCTTCAAAATAAACGACTTGATGCCTATTTATCAATTCTTTTTTACTTTGCTTCACATCAAATCAGCAGGATAAAAGCAGAGTCTGACCGCCTCTCTCTTTCTCTCCTGTCTGGATGTCTGTCTGACTTGGTCTCAATACTACAGTCCTTCAGATGAGAAAGCAAAGCCAAGTCCATTCCTTCACATGGCCCCGCCACTAAAGTTAAGTGAAGTACCTTTATTCCTACAAACTTGTTTAAGGTGTTCAGTTTCTCCCTCCTGGGCCTTTTCACAAACATTCACAGTATCGGTTTTCGGTCATCTAAAACCACCTTAAAACAAACAGACACAAACACACACACAAGCTGCTCTTGCTACCATATGTATCTCATAAGGACATTGCAAATTAACCCACAGTTCGCAATCTTCCTCCTGATTATTTTCCTGAAGTTTTCTAATTGCTTAGAGAAGGAGGGAAAGCATAGCGGGGCTTCACTTATTGTTTAAATGAGTTTTGTTAGTGCTGTTAATTCAGCTGGTATTGAGTTGATGGAGTGACAAATAGAAGAGAGAGCAGTGAAAGATCACGTGCGAGCAGCGCAGGCCCATTAAAACGGGACAATACAGTCATGTCAAAGATGAACGAGTGGATGAAACGAGAGAACATGGGAGGGGAGAGATATCGATGAACGGTGAGAACAACCATTTATCATCTGGGGGACACATAATTAAATAAATAAATAAACACATAGAGAATAAGAACAAATCAACAAATAAAAAGAGAGATGTCAGGGTATATGCAGGAGTCCTAAAGATAATTTCAATACCTTTTTAAGACTTTTTAAAGACCTTCTCAGAATATTTTAAGACCTCATCGCCACTTCAAGATCTAATCAGTTTCAAACCATTAACTTAATAAACAGTTGTTATTAAACAGTTGTAGTTAAATAAATCAATGGAGCACAGCCGGGCAACAGAACTCAGATAAGCTCAGAAGAAACAAAGTTTGAAAGAATAAATTACGTGATTCATTTCAGCGAAAGGCTGCAGCCACTGTTTAAACTCTTTTTTTCTCCAACCAGGAGTACGCAAACTTACATTTTACCATTTTTGCCGTCTGTTTTGCTCTATGGTTTCGCTACATGTGTAGAGCTTTGCTAATTATATGCCCTCACCCGGATAGAGCAGCTTGGCTGAACACGCCCCAGCTCAAGCTAATCATGTGGATCGAGCAAAGCGTTGTAAATTAAATAAATTTATACTTTTTTGGAGTCAAACGCTTGGACAAAAATTAAGACCTCGTAAAAACGCGATTAAGACTTTTTAATACCTTTTAACTTTTAATAATTTTTAAGACCCTGTGGACACCCTGAATGTTTATGGGGCAACATAGAGTGCTGATTAGACAAGAATAGACTGTTTTTGTTGATATTTGTTCCGAAGTAAAGGGAATAAGCAGCACCTAGACTGGAGTCAGGGTACAGTACAATATGGTGAATATCACAATTAGTATATAATGTGTACCTAAATTTCCTGGTTTTTTTGAAATTATCCTAACAGAAGTAAAAGAGCAGAATTTTGAGATACATATTTTATGAAACTTGCGTATAAAAACCCAAATGAGATATCTTAGAAAAAATCTAAATTGGAGAACATTTTAATGCCCCGTTTACACTAACACGTTTTAGCTTTAAAACGCATACATTTTGCTACGATTATGCCTTCCATCCAGACAACCCTGGAGTTTCCGAGCCCGGAAAAGAGAGCGTTTTGGAAATGCTGAAGAGGCGTTTAAAATGTTTTCGTTTTAAAATGCTGCTGCTGCGTGTCAGTGTGGATGGGTGAAAACGGAGACATCTGAAAACGAATGTATGGCTGCATCTGATTGAGGCTTTTTCTCAATATTAAGCTTCAGTCTTGCATCCTTTCTTTGTAAGTTCAGACTTCGCAAGTTTGATGTGGAAAACAAACTCCCAAGGATACGTCGGGTAAATATTTAAAGAGAAAAGTGTACTTTATAACATTATTTGCATCCCCCTGGCTACATTGTTTCACTATCTTAATAATAAAATTATTATATAAGATATGGAACTGCCTATTTTCATTTTGATATTAACAACTTAACAGACACCAAAAATGATAAGGCATCATGTAGCTACATACAGTTGAAGTGAGAATTATCCTTGATGAACTGCCCGATGTGCACAGCTCTCACCTGGGGTTCTGTGCTCAAAGCACCCACTGACTGCGTGGAGCTCAGATGTGCGCATACACTGCACCACATGCCAGAGTGTGCATGGTCATGTGATGTGCGTTTTCAGCGGTGTAGTTTGGACAGAGATCTTTTCAGAAATGCTGGGTGAAACGCCAGTGTGGACGTAGAACGTTTTCATTCTAAAACGCCGTTTTCATTCTAAAACACTGTTTTAAATCTAAAACGTATTAGTGTAAATGGGGCCTGAGAAACCTTCCAGGTAATTGGTGCTAATCTGTCGTTGGTAACTTCCATTATTAAATAAACTCTATGCAGCTGGCAGCCTAACTTTCAATCAGGTTGGATCAGGACTCTGGGTTGGCCATTTCATTTATTTGCCAATATATCACTTTTTATTATCAAAGAACTGCTTTCCTGTTGTTCTGTGTGACATTTTTTTGATAAACTGCTGGGTAATAGGACAATGAATGTAAGAAGAAAGTGCATGTTGCCAAAGGAGCTTCTGAACAGTTCTCATCAAGAAAGTGAATATTCATTTACAGGCATAAATGAATGTTTCTGTTTATTATTGTGGGGTCAGTTTTTTTTATAATCAATATATTTACTGACAATGTGTTCCAAAATAGGTTGAAGTTTTAAACAATTATTGATATCTCCAAAGTTTTGAATGATTTAAATGGTGGTGTACATACAAACTGCTGATAAAGTAAAAGATGTAACTGCTTACACCTTAGGTGTGAAGAAGGTTTAGAAACCACAGAGAAGACTGAGATTCATCAGGGTTTATTAAATAACACAACTTGCATTGTTCACTGTTCAGTGTGCCAGAGCAAGCGAACCACTGGGATACTGCTACTACCAAAAACATAACCCTGACAAATTAAAAAATAAATAAATAAAAAGAAATCAAAATGTCAAATCTGTGAATGTGAATATACTTTCTGATGTTCATGCTTTGTAGGTGATTGATGAGTTGAAATAGGTTGACGTGCAGAGCTAAAGAGTACGAAATCTGCTCGGTTCTCTGAGTACAGAGTCTCTGAGTATTGACTGACAGATAAATGAGCTTTTGACTGCTGTGATGTGCTCACATATTTGCCAGACAGCAAACACTCTCAGGCTTTCTGCAGCTCACGGCCTGTTCTGAGGCTCTACCTGTCAACAACTATCAAAAACCGTAAGATGCAGGTTTTGTTGTCTTCAGAGCTGCTGAAACTGAAGGGGGAACACAACTGATTTGTCATGCTGTTGACCTCAGGTGAACACGTGTTACGGTGTTAAGCAATCTATCCTGATGTGTCAGGAAACATGAAGAGCTGCGGTCAGTGAAAGAGTGTGGCGTTTGATACCTGTATACTCTCCTCGGCTCTCTGTGTGCAGTTCATCATTGCGGTGAAAGTCAGTGTGGTGATCAAACCCGCGATGAAATGCTGCAAACTCAGACTCAGCACCGCCATAACTGAGGAACACAAAGGATATAATACACATTAATGCAATACACTGCAAATTATAAAAAGCCTTAGATTGCAGTCAACTTAGGGCTGGGCGATATAACTATATAAAACTGCGATCTCAATAATTATTTTTCATATTGAACGATAGTGATATATATTTTGATATAAGTTGGTAATGCTTCCAGATTTAAGACAATGACTGAAGCCACAAAAATTAGAGGGTCCATTTAATGGAAAAACATATTTTCAGCAGATACATTTTTTTAGTGGCCAAAAATGAATGAATGAATGAAAAATTCGATATATCTCTAATATTAACACACTTTTAGATTCCTATTGAGTCCCATTTCTGCAGTGTGATTAGCTCTTAGTTCAATATGGAGTAAAAAAAAGTCCAGAGCTTATTGTTATTGACATAAATATTATCACGATTCGATATAATATTATTTATCGGCCCAGCCCTAAGTCAACTCATATCCCCACTGCAGGGTTGAATGATGCGAGAAATGGAAAGATGAAAGACTGCTTTTTGCCAATGGATGTACTCATTTCCAGTGTTCTGAAGTGAGTTGAAGGGTCAAAAAATATGTTTAAAATTATTTGCTGACCCATTTCTAGTGTAAATGATCTGACGAATGGCCAAAGAGCCGCAATCATTCTCTGTCAGCATTAATTGTCCCTCTTGCCTTATTTTGTGGACAAACCAAACCAATAAATCACAGTTGGATTACTAGACTGACCTCTTCTGTGAACGCTTAACTAATTCCACAACTAAATCCACATATCTGAAAATACATATGATAAATAATAAACACACACAAAAAGCAAAGTAAAAACAAAAAATAAACAAACAAAAGCATAACAAAAAAAGCAAATATCCCCAAAAACCAAGAAAAGCAAAAGAAACAAAAATCAAAACAAAAACAGCAAAACACAAAATAAATAACACACACACACACACACACACACACACACACAAAATAAAAACACAAACAACACAAAACCAAAGCAAAGCAAAATTAATTACAGTAGCTCTTAAATGTAAAAATTACCCCTAACCACTCCCTCAATCATTTTCCCCCCATTTTTTTATGTTGACAAAATGACAAAAAGAAATTATGAGAGTTTCTGAACATATGCATGATGATATAGTGGATGCACATAAAAAAAAAAAAAAAGATTACTGCTGCTTGTTCAAACTACCTGTTTAGAATGAGCTGAAACAACACAATTCTTGTATATTCTTTGGCTAATTTATTTGTTTAATGTTCAGTCCATCTAAATTTGTAAACTAATAAATTAACTTAGACGTTTAGTCTAATTGTTTCTTCGGTGCACCGTGATGCAGACATGGACAATTCGGTATCGGTTCAGTAATAATCATAACTGGTTATTACGTACTGATGTCATTTATCTCATACGCGCTATATTGTGGTAGCTTACTATGGCGAGGGAGGCGAGCGCGAGTAATTAAAACACCAACTACTTAAAAACACAGAAACTCAGCACAATTCACAGCGTGTGTTTGCTGGACAGTCTTTCACTGACACTGAAGTTACAGCAGAAGGCCCTATTTCACTGCGATTGAGAAAATGAAAGCTGTAAACTTTTCTCAAATTCTCTTTCTCTCTCTCTTGGGGTAACTTTTGCTCTCCTCACGGCTGTTAATTTTCTCCTCTGCGTCTATCATGGATCAGCTCAGCTGTGATTGCCGCTGCTATTTACCAGTGTCAATCATTAGTGAATAGTGCCAGAGCGTTAGAGCCAATCGAAGCCCTTTCTGTTGAGTGCGTGACCAGTCATAGGGGTGTATAAACTCGCGTGTCATCGCTCAAAGCGAGCGGGATATTTACATTTGTTTATTTGCTATAAATGCTCATGTTGTTCTGTGCATGTACTTGAGTTTTTAAAGGTACAGTTC
Source organism: Danio kyathit (assembly GCA_903798195.1). Taxonomy (NCBI): domain Eukaryota; kingdom Metazoa; phylum Chordata; class Actinopteri; order Cypriniformes; family Danionidae; genus Danio; species Danio kyathit. The sequence goes on from LR812523.1 coordinate 31,413,631, forward strand.
ATGTTTTTGACTGTTTGTATTAAAGGACAAAACTGTATTACAAATAATATATAAAAATATTTAATAATTTGAATACAAGAATTCTTGCGCTGTGAAGTAAAATATAAAATTTAGCAAGGAAAGCAATTCAATGCAATGCAAAGATATCAAGTTGAATCAAATCGATGGCATGATAATCGTAACCAAACCGAACCGTGAGACCAGTGTAGGTTTACTCCTCTATAGCTTCCTTTCCACTGCACACGACAAACGACAAGCGAGAGAACGGAAGTCATTCATTTCCAATTGAGCGTAGTCCAGGAGCTGCGTGGAGTTCCGATTATCTCCGTATGTGGAAAATTCGGATCTGATTTGAGCTGCGGATACGTTGAAATATTTGAACTCCTGTGACTAGACCATATGCGACCGGCCGACTGGATGTGATTTATTTCAGTGTTGTCCAAGCAGGTCAGTGTGCGCGATAAAGAAATACTAGTTTTTTCGTTATTTTTTGAATCAGAAAAAAAGTCTATATTAAAAAACATTTCTATTCATAAATGAGTAATAAAAAAAAAATAAAAATAATGTTGTCTCCACATTCCCTCCAATGTTTTTATTAGTCTATGAGTTTCTAGTATTCATTCATTCAACCATGGTAAACGCACGGAAAATAAAGACTCTTGCTTTTGCACGCCTTTATTTCGGACACTGCAAGAATCAGCTTCTCTCCCATGGTGCATGACAAAACTGAAAATTCTGTGCAACTGCCACAAGGGGGTGTATTCCGACATTCATGTCCAAATGTTGTGTGCAGTTGAAAGCGGGCTTATGGGACAACATGAAGGAATTGTGTTGGTCCAACTACCTGGTTAGGGGATTTGTAGTTCTCAGCATGCTTTGTGTGGGATTGAATTAAGAGAGGAAAATTTTGACAATAAATGCAATCTTAGGTGTTTAAAGTTGATAGAAAGAATTGTTAGAGTTTAATATTCACTTTAGTTTGAAGATTTAGAAGATTTTCATGTAATGCTTTAAGTTTTGAGTGACCACCTTGCAGAAGCACCCATGCGTTTGGGTGTTGGCAGCTTAATTAGCAAAAAGGCGGTTGCTTTGCTCAGTGAGCAATAACTGTCCTAAAACTAGTTCTGGGATCAGTCTCAATCATATGTAACTTATGAAATATGCTTAAAAATGACTCTTTTAGTTCATTTAGGATAACTTCAAATAAAACTAAGAGACTTTGAAATGTACGATACATAATAGACATACAGGATATTATCAGATAATGAAAATACAAATGTATTTAAACTTTTATTTGATCAAATCATGTTGGACAAACTCAATTTTATTTAATTGTGTAAATAGTTTTTTTTAGTTGGTGCTAAACAAATGTATTGGATTATTGAAAATTGAGTTCATCCAATAAGTTATTTTTTTAGTGTATATTGTAGTGTGCTTGGTCTCAACTTACTGTCATCTGTGTTAAAAAGAGCATTACTGTACACACGTGTTTATGCACAGAGCCCTCTCAAACTATCAATATCAAACTTTCAGTTTATGTTGCAAATATGACTCTACAATACAGGGAGTGCAGAATAATTAGGCAAATGAGTATTTTGACCACATCATCCTCTTTATGCATGTTGTCTTACTCCAAGCTGTATAGACTCGAAAGCCTACTATCAATTAAGCATATTAGGTGATGTGCATCTCTGTAATGAGAAGGGGTGTGGTCTAATGACATAAACACCCTATATCAGGAGTGCATAATTATTAGGCAACTTCCTTTCCTTTGGCAAAATGGGTCAAAAGAAGGACTTGACAGGCTCCGAAAAGTCAAAAATAGTGAGATATCTTGCAGAGGGATGCAGCACTCTTAAAATTGCCAAGCTTCTGAAGTGTGATCATTGAACAATCAAGCGTTTAATTCAAAATAGTCAACAGGGTCGCAAGCGTGTCGAAAATCCAAACCAAAAACCAAGGTGCAAAATAACTGCCCATGAACTGAGAAAAGTCAAGCGTGCAGCTGCCAAGATGCCACTTGTCACCAGTTTTGCCATATTTCAGAGCTGCAACATCACTGGAGTGCCCAAAAGCACAAGGTGTGCAATACTCAGAGACATGGCCAAGGTAAGAAAGGCTGAAAAACGACCACCACTGAACAAGACACACAAGCTGAAACGTCAAGACTGGGCCAAGAAATATCTCAAGACTGATTTTTCTAAGGTTTTATGGACTGATGAAGTGAGAGTGAGTCTTGATGGGCCCGTGGCTGGATCGGTAAAGGGCAGAGAGCTCCAGTCCGACTCAGACGCCAGCAAGGTGGAGGTGGAGTACTGGTTCGGGCTGGTATCATCAAAGATGAGCTTGTGGGGCCTTTTCGGGTTGAGGATGGAGTCAAGCTCAACTCCCAGTCCTACTGCCAGTTTCTGGAAGACACCTTCAAGCAGTGGTACAGGAAGAAGTCTGCATCCTTCAAGAAAAACATGATTTTCATGCAAGACAATGCTCCATCACACACGTCCAAGTACTCCACAGCGTGGCTGGCAAGAAAGGGTCTAAAAGAAGAAAAACTAATGACATGGCCTCCTTGTTCACCTGATCTGAACACCATAGAGTACCTGTGGTCCATCATCAAATGTGAGATTTACAAGGAGGGAAAACAGCACACCTCTCTGAACAGTATCTGGGAGGCTGTGGTTGCTGCGGCACGCAATGTTGATGGTAAACAGATCAAAACAATGACAGAATCCATAAATGGCAGGCTTTTGAGTGTCCTTGCAAAGAAAGGTGGCTATATTGGTCACTGATTTGTTTTTGTTTTGTTTTTGAATGTCAGAAATGTATATTTGTGAATGTTGAGATGTTATATTGGTTTCACTGGTGAAAATAAATAATTGAAATGGGTATATATTTGTTTTTTGTTAAGTTGCCTAATAATTATGCACAGTAATAGTCACCTGCACACACAGATATCCTCCTAAAATAGCTCAAACTAAAAACTACTTTATTAATATTAATGAGTTTCTTTGGGTTCATTGAGAACATGGTTGTTGTTCAATAATAAAATTAATCCTCAAAAATACAACTTGCCTAATAATTCTGCACTCCCTGTATATGTTGCTCCAATTGGCACTTAGAATCTAGGGATTTGTTTGCCATTCTGAAGTGGACTATTTTATTCACCCAAGTAAAGCCCACTCTGAGCATGACACCATCTACAATTAAAGTCTCCAAAAATCATGAATCTCAAATCAATCATTACCCAGACCCATTTGCACGAAAAAAATCATGAAGCTTTCACATCCAGCTCTATTTAAATTATTAACTGGAAATGTTTAGTTCTGCCTAACAAGACTTCTCCATTACTTATCCAGGAACCACAGGAAGGAAAATCAGCTCTTCTGAGGCATCCAGTCTCATACAATATTGAAAAATATTTTCTGCAGAACTTTATCATTCTTTTTTTTTTTTTGAGGGGGGTTAGATGGGGTGCAGAGCTGCTTTGTTCCGTTTCGTTCGGGAGAGCGGCAAAAAGAAAGACGGAGAGAGAGAATAAAAAAGACAGAGAGATGAGGGAGTTGTCAAACAGAAGCTCGCTGACAAAAACATCTCGACTAAAAAGCCACGACATCCTGGGGAAGAAGTAATACAGTGGCAAAAATACAGAGTAAAACAGCTAAAACGCAAGAGTTTCCCGGCTTTCTTTTTTCATTTTCATTAAATAAACATTCAAAGCACCTGTGAGAGAAAGAGACAGCGCGAGGCAAAAAAAAAAAAAAAGAAAAACAGGCAGAGGGTATGAATATGGGTTTATTCATTTATCAAAGCGAGCCGTGAGAATACTCAAGGTAAAATAGAGATAGCTTCCGCAGACAGAGACAGAAACGCAAATCCACTTAAGCAAGTTGAACGGGGAGCGAGCATGTTTGACATAACTTCTGTATGATCACTTCTATATGGTTCATGCATAAAATTTAGCTTGAATTTTGTGCTGAATCCAAGAACTAAGACTGTGAAGACGGTTATCAGAACAGCTCTACGGGAGTCTTGCAGGAGACTCACAGAATAAAAGTTTAAGATAATTTCTCAGAAAAGACAGCACACTGATCCAATGCTGGATCAATACTGAAAGCTTGGCTGTGGTAATATATCTCTGGTACATTGGATTTCATATTAAACCTAAGGCAACAAAAAACTTTAAGCAACTGTTGAAATGAAACCAAGCATGTGAGCAGACTCTATAATTGTTTATAAATTCATAAATAATCTGACATTTTTATGATACTGCTTGATTTAGTTTTTATTATTCATAATACAAGGTTAATTAATACATTTACACTCTTTATACAACAGAATTTTATTTGATACTAGGGCTGTGCGATTAATCGAAATCAAATCGCATTCGCGATTTGAAATGCTGCGATTAGCTAATCGCAAGAGGCTGCGATATGATATATGTATTATACTATTTCCCTCACCCAGAGCAATTGCACGACTGTCGTCTGTGTGTGACAGTCTTACTAGCCAATTGAGTGAGCAAACTTTCATTCTGCCCAATCAGAATTGTGCAACCAAACTATGCGTCTGCCACTTCAGAACCATTAACAGACAAATTCATATCAGCATGTTGGTGATATGGGAATATTTTGGTTTCAAAGTCACAGACAATGAACAAAAACAGAGCTGTCGCAGAATTGTTGCCACAGCAAGAGGAGATACAACAACCAGCACCTAAAAAAGCACCACAGACGACTATATGAAGAGTGTCTTGCTAAAAAGTCAACTAAAAGTATTGCCAGTGACACTCAATCTAGTAGCAAGCAACAGCAAAGTACAATTTCACAGATGTTTGCAGCTGTTACACCATATGGAAAAACATTACGAAGGCACCAGGACAGGGCTTGACGCTAACTTTTTTCAGGAGGAGCACATGCGCTCCTAAGTTGAAAAATTTAGGAGCACATTAAAGAATTTTAGGAGCACAATGAAAATGTATAAAATAAATAGTGTTTTTGCCTAATTAATGTACGCGAGGAGATCTTTAAAAGCAAAGCAGTGTCATTCATTTGAATACAATAAGTCCAATAGGTTTTATTTTACTGTAACAACAGCTTATATAGTGTTTAATAATTATTTATAAATTAAGCTGTATGGAGTTTAGCTAGCGGTCCACAGCAGGACTGGGATCAGATTGCTCTAATGAAGGCCTCTTTAGGCGATGCGGTGGCGCAGTAGGTAGTGCTGTCACCTCACAGCAAGAAGGTCGCTGGTTCTATTTCACTCTTACTATCCATGTGCACAACTGACAGGTCAAATCTGCTCTTTCTATGCTGCAGAGAGATTGATACGCAACGGGCCAAAGTGTGCATATAAAGTAATGCAAATATGCAGCTATAGAAAGCGAAAGCAGATTCCGGGACATTTATAGCGATTTAGAAATCCCGGCCGAATGCATTTTAAGTCCCAAAAAGAGGACATGTTCGGGAAAAAGAGGATGTATAGCTGGGTACGTCTATTTAGTAAAAGGCTTTTCTTTTCAAGTCCTCGTGCTATTTTTAAAGGTACTACCAAACTCAGAAGAGGTAGTTTTGTGTCCAGCGCGTCTCTGTGAGTCTGCAGCAGCAGAGCATGCGAGTCTGTGGCGAAGTATTTTCAGTTTCTCGCGAACACAGAACCGGGCCGCCCAGGTAAAGTCCTATGTGTGGAAGCGCTGGTGTTGAATTGGGTCTTACACTAAATACACCACGATATGCCATGCCCGAATTGTAAACGTTTTCTATGAGGCTCGCACGATGTGCAGCACCTCCACCATACGGTGCCTGGCGTTGCTCAGCAACGTATTCAAAACAATATAAAGACCGTAAATAAACCAGTAACGTTAGAGATGTGCTGTTGTTGATCGCGCTTGTGTGTGCTACAGTTACGATAGATTTCCAATACACCATAACTTAGTGTGAAGAGCATGTTGTTTCACCGTGGCTGAGTGAATTAAGTCCTCATTCAAGCTTATTAAAAAAAAAATTTAAAAAAAAATCGCACATGTGCGACTAAATAAATTTTCCAGTTCGCACACATCTATTTTTAGTCGCAAATGCGAGCGAAATGGTCGCACTGTCGAGCTCGCAGAAGATAACTAACGCCATAACTGACTACTGTTTGCTTTAGAGAACAATTTGTGTTCAAGTACTGAATATTTATAAACAAATTTGAATAAAAGTTGGAGTAAGTTAAGATCTTTTTTTAGTTCCTTTTTTTAACTGACACTCACTGCATTTTAGCAGTAAGAAACTACGATACAGAATATTTAGCTGAAGCTTGACTACAAAATTAAATCGCAAATCAAATCGAAACAAATGTTAAACTAATTTGCAATTAAATATTTTCCCCAAATCGCTATCTATTTGGTACTTAAGTGAAATCTGGAGAATATTGGTTGTTTTAAATTACGTGGTTCTAGTGATGCGCAAAATTCAGATGGAGGGTAGGAAGTAAAACTCTGAATGAGTGACATAGAGCAAAGTCCGTATTTTTGTGTGTTTTCGATTTATACCATATTTCAAAGGAGATATAAATAGAAATGGACACCGGATACACAGGTTCATATGTTGGGTATGATCCTTATATCATGAAGAGGTTTCTACTGAACTAAAATATATTAGCCTGTCATGAAGGCGGTAGATACTGTATAAACTATTACGCTACATGAAAAATACTATAGAAATTACTATATTGTTTGGAAGCATACTATAGATAATTACTTGAATTAAACTATCGTATTAATTATATTGTTGCTGTGGTACATCAAAACTGTAGTAATAAACAAATTATTCAGTAGGCTTCAGTTCTCTACACTATAATTATACACCAGCACAATGCACCAACATAGTTTACACTAACGTTACAGTATTTATTAGTTTATCAGTTGACTATTAACGTTAATTATAAATTACTATAGTTTTTCCCCCATGCGGATACCTTCCAGACATCACGAAATAACAGATGACAGCATGCAAAAGCATGGTTGCATAGTCTACATTATTATTTATTTATTTTTGTAAGGGTGGAAGTGCTCCACAATAATAACCATCTAGTTTTGTCGCAAGGGTTGCATTTCTTTTTTGTTCTGTCGATGAATTTACCATCAACTAACATTCACCGCTGCTGCGCATATAGACATTAGTGTTACGATTGTTTATTCCACCAAAACGCCAGTAAAGACTTGGATTATTGCAAAACAAGATGGAGATTTCATTGCAGCGATTACATGGCAGAGTACGTTATTTATATTCTCCTGGATTTTGTGTAGTGTGGTGGTGCTTGCATCTGATTTTTATATAACACATTACCATATTTATACCTATAGCTAGGCCTGTATATAATCTTTGTTGGTGCTGTCAAACAAATTATCAGGTTCAAAAAATTTTTTACACATGGATGTATTGAATGAATGTTGATTACATGCCTTTTCTTTCGTTTTCAGCCAGTTTCTTAAACTTTCTCCCCTTTATGAGCATAGTCTTTGGAAGACTATAAAAGCTGTTCGGCATTTCTCATTTTGCTCGATTTAAACTATTATAAACAACATAAAACAGAAACATTTTAATATTCTGATAGCGATTCCTATGCAGAAAAATCACTTCCTGCCCTCCATCTAAGTCTTGCATGTCATCAGTGACGTCATGTGAAAACAACCTATTGTTTTGTGTAACATTCTCCAGATTTCCCTTAAGTACCAAATAAAATTCTGTTGTATAAATTAAGAGTGTAAATGTATTAATTAACCTTGTATTATGATTAATAAAAAATAAAAAAAGCAAAATGTTAAAAAAAAATATTCAATTGATCTTTTGATTTTTACTCTGTTTTTGTCTTCTTTCCATTTTTAGTCACCTTCTGTTGTTTAATGCAACACTGAGAGTTGAATTCAGACTCACTCTGGCTTAACACCTGTTTACTCAGTGCAAGGTGCTGAAATGGACACTTTAGCCTGTCAGTGAAAAAACACTGGAAACCGGAGACAGGCCTATGGATGCTTAAATGCAGGGGAACAGTAGAAAGCTCAGCGGAGAAGAGGTCAATTTCACTTCTATATATACACACATATACATACAGGTGAAGTCATTTGACTCTTATGAACATACTGTACCCACAAGATGCACGCGGGACTAATAAACATGTTTTGAATGCACTGAAATGATTACGGAAGATATTTATTAAAAAAAAACAATGGACAATTTAAAGATGTGTAATTTGTGAGCAGCACTATAATATTGAATAATGAATAGAGACAAATAATAATAAAAAAATGATTAATCCATGAATTAAATCAAAACAACAGTGTGTATGCACATTTCTCACCTTTCATCATTGGCGAGGGCTCCAGCACTACAAGAAGTGAGCTCTGGAAGACCATGCTTATTGTCCGCATCATAAACACACGTCTCATCAACAGGCCAATACTGAGAACAAAAAAAGAAATAAAAAAATGCATCTTTAAAAAAAATAAACGGGGAAAGCTTAGTTCATATCATCTTACCAATTTGTATTTTATACAATATTACATCGATTTATGCTATATTATATTGTGCAATATTTATAATTTCAGAATACATTTGTTACATTTTATTACATTATTAGAACACCATTATTTGCCAAGGACACATTCAAATTGATCAAAGGTGACAGTAAAGATATTTATTATGTTACTTAAATTTGTTTATAAATATACTTATAAATTCAGTTCTGGGCTGCACGGTGGCACAGTGGGTAGCACAATCGCCTCACAGCAAGAAGGTCGCTGGTTCGAGCCTTGGCTGGGTCAGATGGCATTTCTGTGTGGAGTTTGCATGTTCTCCCCGTCTTTGTGTGGGTTTCCTCCAGGTGCTCCGGTTTCCCCCACAAGTCCAAAAACATGTGGTATAGGTGAATTGGGTGAGCTTAGTTGTCCATAGCGTATGTGTGTGAATGAGTGTGTATGGATGTTTCCCAGTGATGGGTTGCAGCTGGAAGGGCATCCGCTGCGTTAAACATATGCTGGATAAGTTGGCGGTTCATTCCACTGTGGCAACCCCAGATTAATAAAGGGACTAAGCCGAAAAGAAAATAAATGAATGAATGAATGAATGAATGAATGAATGAGTTCAGTTCTTTTGAACTTTTTATACATTAAGCTATTTATTAGAAATACAGTAAAATCTATCACACTTTATATAAATTTATTTTGATAGCTTGATAAGAAATTGAGCAGCAAATCAACATATGAGAATAATTTCTGACTGATATTGTGACACTGAAAACTGAAATGATGAAATTAAGGAATCAAAAACATTAAACTTGTAAAGTCAAGTGCTATTTTGGTCTTTCCGCTTGGGTTTTGCCAACCCTAATTCAAAAGCTTCCCAAATCCACATGCAGAGGTGTAAATGCAAAAGTTTGCAAAAAACCCTTTGAATTTTCATAAAACACTGTTGAAAGTGTTTAAATTGTATATGTTGTCTGTGTTATAATAAACCTCTTCAAAAAAGAGGCGCTTTTTTTGTTGTAAACTTAAATTTAAAAGAGTGTACCTTTTAGGTTCTTTGCGGTCTAGGATGCTGTAATTAATTTTGTTGGTTCCTGGACATGTTAGTAATCATAGGCAAAAAAAAATGGTCTCTATCATAATCTATGAAAAAGTTATTCTATTCCATCTGATGAGAGAACGGAACCACTTATGGGGGTATTGGGCCAGTACGGACCTTTAAAATTTAAAGAATGCAGAAGTAAATAAGGTCACAGACCCGGTATCGGGTACGCAGAGTTTAGGAGGTAAATATATTCACATTGAATTAACAGTATAACAACAGATAGATTTAATCATATTTCTTGTCATCATTGTATTTTTGATAAAATATGAAAAAAAAATAAAAATCAGTCTTAGTGCTAAATAATAACAACTTACAATATACAATATAAAGAAAACACACCACAACAAACTGAAGGCTAATAATTTACAGATCAATGGCTGTAAGATATTAATGAGGGTCAAGCACACAGGACTGCCACATTGTGACAGAGAAACACTCTCGTACACATGCGGTGTGTTTTCTAACACACTCTAATTGATTCTCTATTAGCAGTTAAGAATCCCCTGAGTAAACCTCCTTCACAACATAATCAATAACGCGACAAGATCCACAGCCACGGGCTGATTAACCCCCTGCTAATTAGTGACCATCACACACCTCAATCTCTCCAGCTCCAATCAGAACACCCGGAGGGGCCTGTCAATCACACACAGGGTCTACAGTCATGGCTGTTATACTGCTGCTTTTCACATTTAATATTTCAATTGTCAGAAATGCACAAGTAATGTCCCTTATAGGAACAGAGAATTATATTTAATTACCTTCCTTTCACCTAGCATAATTACCCTTAAAAGAGAATTATATCATTTACACAGCCTACAAAATGAATTTAATGTGCAAAATACAATTGTAGGATTGGTATTGTTTGGGGATTTTACAATACTGAACAAAAATTTTCAAATTGATTTGACTATTAATTTAATAGTGCCTGACTCTTTTAAAAATAGACACACAAAACAATGCTGGATGACATCTTTTTTTATTTATATAATAATAATAGTAATAATAATAATAATAATAATAATAATAATAATAATAATTTGACAATATAATAAACAATTAAAAGTTAAATGTAGGAAGTGTAAAAAAAAAAAAAAAATATATATATATATATATATATATATATATATTTTTTTTTTTTTTTTTCCTCCGGGTGCTCCGGTTTCCCCCACAAGTCCAAAAAACACACTTTGGTACTGTATAGGTGAATTGGGTAAGCTAAATTGTTCATAGTGTATGTGTGCGAATGAGTGTGTATGGATGTTTCCCATAGATGGGTTGCAGCTGGAAGGGCGTCCGCTGTGTAAAACATACGCTGGATAAGTTGGTGGTTCATTCCGCTGTGGCGACCCCAGATTAATAAAATGATTAAGCCGAAAAAAATTGAATGAATGATATGGCCAATATTTTTGGCTATTTTTTTTGTTATAAGGAATAATAATTAATTCCAGTCATGCACACATTTTGACAGCTAATATGTCGTTGATTTGACGCTTCGCAAAAGTTGTAGACACTTTTACCAATATCAAAATCTTGACACATGAAAGTGTAAAGCCTGCAGCCCACAACAATGATGGCAAGTTACTGCATATCATATTTAACAAACAGTTTATTAAGAATTTTATATAATTTTGCTCACATGGATAATTGAATATTAATCAGATGATGTCATTACACTGCTGTGCCGTCAGCCAATCGTTGAATTGCTGATCATGATTTCGAGGATCGTTAGAACAGTCCTTCACAACACACGCAGCGATCTCAGATCAGTTAATCTAGACATTTTAATCTGATTCACAAACTTGTTTGACGAACCAAATTAGCAAGAGATCAGTTATCAAGATTAAAAGATCCAGGATCTGCTAAATCATCTGAGATCATTTTACGAGGTACAAAGAACAAACCCCTGTGCCTCTGATTCTAGGTATTTATTTGGCACCAAAATAAGGCACTGAAACCTGCATTCTGATTCAATCCAGTTGTAAAATCCAGTTATGCATAATTCATTTGTGATGATAATTTAGTTAAAAAGGTTCAAACATGTCGGCCCCAGTGGTGTAGTGGTTAGTGCGTCGACACATGCACTTCGGTGTTGACGGCGACCCGAGTTCGATTCCGCCTTGCAGTCCTATGCCGATCCTTCCCCTCTCTCTGCTCCCCATTCTTTCCTGTCAATACTCTCTACTGTCCTATCAAAAATAAAGGTGAAAACCCCTAAAAAATAATTATAAAAAAAATAAATAAATAAATAAAAAAAGGTTAAAACATGGTGAAAGTCTATATTGAAAGATAATAAGAATTCATAATGATTGTATTATCTAAAATGCATGATTTATTAATTAATACAATTTAAAAACTTTTCTTTTGATATTTTTTGCTATATTGAGTCTATTGTACCTTTATGTTTTCGTTTTGCATTTCTTCAGTAAACCCTTTTTTAAAAGAAGATTTGGTCTTACACGCCTTTTTTTTTTAAATACTGGTTGTTGGACTAACTGCAAAAGGTGGTACATATGGATGCACGAAAGGTGTGCCACTACACCAGTACTCACTAAAGTAAATGATGACAGTTTTGATTTTAGAGTGAATACATCTTTTAAAGCGGTCAGACCACAAGATTAAGAACCAGGCTCAAGTTCAGCTCTAGTGAAGAAATGTGTTGCATGACAATGAGTTTGACTCATCTTTAAGGTTGCAAAACAAAGCACAAATTACATTTTCACATAAAGGTCCACTGCATGTGAATAAACTCTGTGGCCTGTTGCACAGAAAGCGAATAGAGAAAGAGAGAAAGCGATGTGGGTAAAGGTCAACTGGACTTTAAGAGAGGAGTAAGGAATCGTCTGTCATCTTAAACCAGTCTTTTAGATCTAGATGAATCCAGTCCACAACAGCCGCCGGTCAGACAGAAAGCCAATCTGCCATCATTCTCATGCAAACACCCTCCCTGCATCCCCTCAATAACACTCTTTCATATTTCACTCAGATGAGAGGAGACAGAAAGAAAGAGAGCTGTAAGAAAGACAGACAGGGTCTTAAAGAGGAAAAACAAGCAACTTCAAGAGAGAGAGAAAAGGGTGTTAGAGATCGAAAGTGAGTTTAAAACAGACGTATCACACGAGCAGTTAGTCCCGATAAGATTCGTACTCTCAGATTGCTGATGGCGATCTGTGTATGGGGGTCAGTTTTTGGCCACTCAAGCGTTTCAGATGGGGCCGGGATAAGTGTCCAAATTAGCTTTTAGTGGCCCTGAACAGACAACGGCAGAAACCCAATCTGTGGGAAGCAAGGCCTGAATGCACGACTGTGTCGAATGAACGAGCCCCCTGCGTGTGAAACTTTACATTCCTCTCCATTCACTAACCCTGCCTTTAGCACAGAGACAGAGCGAGAGACTGAAATAGAAAGAAGAGCAGAAAGGGACTGAGAGAGACACAGGTTAGAGGGAAAGTGGAAGAAAAAAAGAGTGAGAGAAGCACAGGTAAGAAAATTTGAGAGAAATCTGATATTCACTCTGACTTTTTTTTGCATCTTTTGGGACTACACTTCCCCTCCATTCACATAGCATTTTAAAGCATGCTAATATAAGCATAAAATCTTAAATTCACAACACCCATAGATATTTCACCTAACTTAAGCCTTACTGATACTAGACTTTGGGCTGCAATGGTTGTAGTGTGACACCTTTTTTTAAGCAAAATTCAATATATATCCAAAATGTTAAAAATAATGCAACCTACACCACTTTATTGCAGCACTGCAATCCTGCAAATTTAAAGTTTCTGTTGTTTTAGTTAATTTAATGCCGAGTTCAGACTGCACGATTTTCAAAGTAGTCGCGTCACAGATGTTTTCACACTGCATGTCTATCTGGGCTAGTGTTCCATCGGTGCTGTGTTTACACTGCAGGATGGATCGGCAACAGAGGGTTTCAAACTGCATGACTTTACAATAGGAAGAATCGACAACTTTTGTCTCGGTCTGCAAACTACGTCTCACAACCAAACACACACAAGAAGGGACATGGAAACAACACAAGGTAATGTACAGTTGCATATTTTTTGTTATCCTCCTAGGGCTTGAGTGACAATTGGTCACAAGCCCTCACAGATTAACGATAACTTTAAAATGCAGCAAAATGGGAATCAACTTTGCAAAAACATGCATTTCTGATCTCCCAAATGCGTTTCTATAAACAGAATTCAGGGCGGCCCAGTGGCTCAGTGGGCACTGGGTTAGCACTGTTGCCTCACAGCAAGAAAGTCACTGGTTCGAGTCCCGGCTGGGCCAGTTGGCGTTTCTGTGAGGAGTTTGCATGTTCTCCCTGTCTTCGCATGGGTTTCCTCCAAGTGCTCCGGTTTCCCCCGCAGTCCACAGACATGCGCTATAGATGAATTAGAGAGCAATTGTTAAACAAAATTGGCTGTAGTGTATACATTTTGTAAATGAGAGAGTTTATTGGGGTTTCCAGTGATGGGTTGTGGTTGGAAAGGCATCTGTTGCATAAAACATATGCCAGAGTAATTGGCAGTTTATTCCGCAGTGGTGACCCCTGATAAATCAGGGACTAAAGGCTGATTTATACTTCTGTGTCGAGTGATCGGCGTGACCCACGGTGCCTCCCTTGCATGTAGTCAGGCATTTATACTTCTGTGTGCTGTTTATGTTGCTCTGCAATAACACTACCGAAACAGCTGGCAGTAGGTATTTATGTTCCTCTGTGTCTAGTTTCTTCGTGGGTGTTTTGTGTTTTCTGAATGCTACCGTACTGCACAAGTGGCTAAAACTTGCTTATTCAGAAGCGGGAACCAGCGGACAGGCAAAACATAAATCATAAGGTAAACACAAAACAAAAGTTTCCATCTGGAGCTCCTTCACGAGACTCGACACTTGTAAACACTTAGGGGGTCGTGGCTCTTAGCACCGCCCACACTCTTCACCGCTAGCAAGCTGACCAATCACAGAGCTTGCGCTACGCGTCATTGTGATGTGTAGTTAAAATTTCTGAGAGGTGCACTTCTGCGTCGGCGTCAGCCACAGCAAGAACTATTCGACCGCGCAAAGGCTCTGCCGGACCATACGCTTGCGCTTGATGCAGGAATATAAATCTGCCTTAAGCCGAAGGATAGTGAGTGAGTGAGTGAGTGAGTGAGTGAGTGAGTGAGTGAGTGAGTGAGTGAGTGAGTGAGTGAGTGAGTGAGTGAGTGAGTGAGTGAGTGAGTGAGCAAATGGAATTTAATATAACAAAAAAGTGCACAGTTATCAGCCGTAAATACATAGCCTGGCATAGACAGCACACTATGGCCCAATCCCAATTCTATTTTTGTACCCCTACCCCCCTTGGCCCTTAAAAGTGTGAAGGGGAAGAGCTTCAAAATTTCCCCCTAAGAAATGGGACAGCACTACAACACCTACACAGGTCATCATATGTCCTTTCTTGCTTCATATGAGATCGACGATGACGACTGCTGTAGTTATTCCAGCTACATTATTTTTTGGTATTTATCTTCAGGAAATCAATGAAGGCATCCATATCATGTTATCATAACGATCTAATGTAGCAATAAGATTGTAACTGTACCATGCATTTACACAGTGGCCATATTCATCAATGTAAACTAGGCTTGCCACGATAGACGGTGTTGACGGTGTTACCGGTTTTAAGTCGCAACACCGGTGACATCACTTTTCCACCGTGACACCGTGCCCACATTTTTTCAAGTATTCCTTTTTTTTTAATTAAATATTTATTTGAATTAAATGGAAAATATAATTCCAAATAATTTACTTAAGACGAGAGCATGCAGTAGGCTGTAGTTAAAATCTGAACATAGCTACAATGCTTCATATTTCATTTATCATGTGAGGAGAACGAGATGAGTCGAATTTACAGAAAGAGAATGGCGGACGATTTAGTGTCAAAATGCAAACCAAAAGCGCCTCATTTAAAAAATCCCGGGACCATAATCTCACAGTGTTTAGTAATAAATAATCTTATTTTTATTAAACTGAAAGTGATTGCCGCGCCACTGACGAGCCAACTGCAGAGAAACAAAGAAACCTTGCGGCAACCGCAATGAATACTTTTCCCGAAGTTCATCTGTTCTTTTGTGCACTTGATTATTATGAGTTTAATGTTAAAAGAATCAATAATGAAAAGGCCGACAAGAGTGTAATGTATCCTGTGTGTGTGTGCGTCTTCACTGAAGTCTCCCTCCAAAACCGAAAGTTGCGTTTGTCTGTCTAGCAATATTTCGGCTTTTAATCGAATGAAAAGTTAATTTAGATGAGCCTATATTAAAAACTTGCAGTAAAGTAAATGTGACGTGCGGCCACACATCGAAACTGAGGTTTGATCTCATCTCTCTCTCTCTCTCTCTCTCTCTCTCTCTCTCTGTCATCCATGATAGTACGCCACACAAGTCAAGTCGCCGCCTAATAATTATATGAATTATAATAAAATGAAAACCAAAATCAACAATTCATTGCATTTTTCGTTTGATAAAAAATATACGAAAACGAAAAAAATCAAAGGGTGGCTAGTTTGTATTCATGTGTTTTAATATTAATGAAAATATGCTTAGCCTATTTATGCTCAACGGTTATTATAGGCTACGCTGCCAATAGGCAAGCCATTCAAAAAATTATATTTTAGAGTGTACTGAGTTATAATGTATATTTTACAATAAAAACTAAATGTAGCATGTGTCGCTGTCATTTAAAACACGCAATTCATAACACACCAGGGCTGTAGGCCTGTAGTCTATCTATGCAGTGTGTAAACGTACAGGGAGGTGTTGGCCAAAAGTCATAGCTACTGCGCACCACGTTATTGAACTCCAATATCTCTGAGGGAGATTGTTACCCGATAGCCAATATTGACTTGAGAGATTTTAAAAATAAAAGGCATTTTAAAAAAGGAACAACACGCAAATCAAAAAATAAAACTGGTCCCGTGGAGCACTTGTCACCTTGTCACTGTATGCTGTGTAGTGTGTGGGCCCGTCAACTGCCGCTGGTAAGAGAGAAAGAGAGCGAGCGCGCACGTGAGAGCTTAAAGCCGGCATCAATATAACGAAAAGCGAGATCATGTCGTTATAAATATTCCATTAACAATACTTATCGAAATATTTATACATTTACAGTGTTTATTGAGATTGTGTGATCTGTATAGGCTGTCTGATCTTTACAGAAGCTGTAAACTGACACGTGCTCGGTGACCGCACAGTGATGTTCAGCTCTGATGAGGCGCTTTTATTTAGCCTGTAGTCTTTAGATTTTTTACATAATGTTCCATTACTTAAAATTTCTTAATTTTTTTTATTTATAGTTTATATATAAATTGAGTGCTAGCTTGTTTAGCTGTGATCATTATGCAAGGATCATATTTCATATTCGGTTTATTCTTCAGTAACCTATATTCGTTATTAATGTATTTTATAAACGGATTGTTTATAAGGACTAAGCTATTAATATATAATACATTAGGCTAATTAATACATAAAGACATTGAAGTCAGGTAGGACAACAAAAGACAACCAAAGTAGGTTCCCCCTGTTGGCAAAGGTAACCAAAAAGTATCTTTGCGTGTACGCAACAAGCTGCGCATCCGAGAGAGTGTTCAACACGATGGGGAACATAGTGAGCCCCAAGATCAGAGATGGTCAACTTGTTGGGTTTCCTGGGAAAGACCATGTAGACTGCACTGTTAATAAAAAAAATGCAGTATTTTTGTTTATTTTTTTTAAAGACTGCCGACCTGTCATTTTTGTAGCCTGATGTCATTTGGAAGTTTTTTTATATTTGTTTCTTGTTCATTCGTTTAATCTTTTTTAAACTTTGTGCTATTTAATTACTTATATTTCTATTTTATTTTCTTATTCGTTTTAAAAACATTCTAACATAAGTAATAAACGTTCTATGGTTGTTATTTGTTTGGTTCCAATTTCCACAGTTTTTTTCAGCCTGTAGCATTGTTGTTGTTTTTTTCGTTGTGTTAATAAAGGTTCTGTGTTTAATAACAGTGATTTTTTTGTAGTTTGACACCGAATTGCCAATTCCCGAAAAACCGAAAGTGAAAGTATAATACGCACGCATTTATAGGATATTTAAAAGCAGAAAAAAAGAGGAAACGCCCACCCCCACGGTGATACCGGTATTACCGGTGTTGTCACATGTCGATTAACCGGTGGGGAAATTTCCTCATCGTCACAACCCTAATGTAAACACAGAAAAAATGACATTAACATTATAGCAGACACTGTAAAAAGCTTATTCCCAGCCACTAGACTTTTCTGACAGGGTATTCGAGTGTCATTGAGGGTCAGAATGTTGTGGGACTACTATACAGAAGTTATTATTAGGGACTACAGTATAGATCGCGAAATTTAGACATTTTTATTTTAGCGGCTGTTTAAAAAGCATGACAGTAAAACACGAACGCCGTTATAGATGTATTAAAACATATGCTTGTTTATTGCAAAATAAATAAATAAATTTATTGCAAAATTTTTAATAATGACAAAAGATACCAAATTGTACATCTCCTGACTTCCGTGTGCAACCATGCTGCCGTTGTAGCTGCTTTACTCTGGGAAATTTCCGTACCCCTTGGTTTCGAGTGTGGTCCTGAAAGATCTAAGTTTAAAGGGCTATCTAACCATTCCCCTTAGCTCTATGCCTTCAAGCTAAAGGGAATTGGGACACCCCTACTCCTTCACGTAAATGCGCAAAATGAAGGGTAGGGGTAAGGGGAAGGGCTAAGGGATAGAATTGGGATTGGGCCCATGGGTGACGTTACTCAATCTATTAACAGACAAACGTTACATCATTTTAACCAAAGTACACCATATACCCTAGGTAAGTATCAATGTAAAAACCCATATAATGCATTCCAGCAGTGTGTAAAACTGCATTACAGTGCAATGTTTCATTAAGTCATAACGTAAAGCAAAACAGCCTGAAGAAAGGGTCACACAGGACAGCCACTATGATGTGTATAACAAACTCTGCCTTCAAAAATGTCTGCCCTGAAGTCTGGAATGGAATAAAGGCAGAAAGCACTGCACCTGTCTTTCTCCAAAATCCTCCATCCACGTGCCTCTGTGCACAGGTTTGTGGGCCAATATCGCTCGAGGTAGATAAGCCACTTTGACTGCTCTTGGAACAGTTTAGGTAACCAAACTCCTACATTAACTATTACAAGACATAACTGGTAAAAAAAAAAAGAAACTCAGTTCAGTAGACAAGGGCATCCTATCAGCAACAAGTACATCTCTATTCAAGAAGTTCAACCTTATGCATCCTGGAGGCCTTTCAGCTCACACCTGAGCCTGCTTTACTCTCAACTCCCACAAAAGGCTGTGTTTACTTCCATTACTATCTCTCTTTCTATCTCTCACACACACACTCTATCTCTTTCCCTCTCCCTCTTTCGCGCCTGGGGCCGAGATGGGTGGAGAGATATAGTGAGAAAACACTGAGAAAAAGAAAAGGGCCACGTTTCTTTCACAGAGTGATGGTGGGCTAAAGAAACCGATAAAGCAAGAGGGGGTTTAGAAAAAGGTGCAAGGAGAAATCCAAAGAACAAAGGCTCCCAACACCATTCCTGCAACATTAATGGCAAAGCGTGACTTGGCTGGAAAAGGGTGTTGCAGCTTCAACGCAGTCAGTTTCACCATCATTTTATTATAAAACAACAAAACACACTCCCTACCTGTACTGAGAGAGCAAAAATCCCCCAATTGACGAGCCGCAGATGGAAAAGGCCATGGCAACAACCCCATTCCAGACCCCCAGCTCTCTGGCTGTCATGTGGTGGTCCAGCAGGAAGAGAGGAAACATGGTGATCGCCCCCTGTTCACCTGCACAAAAAACACAGGATTACATCAGCACAAACAGACGCAGCTCGGTCATTGTAAATGCTCTTTTTTCTTAGAAAACTCTGAACTTCAGACACAAAAAATTGACAAGATTATTGAAAATGTGTTGCTCTCTTATCACGTTGCATCAGACTTTTCTGAAAACTGGGGTTAAAGGGACAGTTCACCCAAAATAAACATTTCCTTTACTCAAATCTTGTTTAGGTTTAGTTCTTCTGTTGAACACAAAAGAATGGCTGTTGAGAAGAGTTTACCAACTGTTTAAGAATACTGCTTACCAACATTAATTCATTTTCTTTTCGACTTAGTCCCTTTATTAATCTGGGGTTGCCACAGCAGAATGAACCGCCATCTTATCCAGCACATGTTTTATGCAGCAGATGCCCTTCAAGCCGCAACTCATAACTGGAAAACACCCATACACAATCTCACACATACACTACGGCCAATTTAGCTTACCCAATTCACCTATACCACACAGAAATGCAAACTGACTCAGCCGAGGTTCGAACCAGTGACCTTTTTGCTGTGAGACGATCGTGCTACTCACTGCGCCACTGTGACGCCCTCATTTTTAAACATTCTTTTGCAAAACAGTTAGCGTTTTTTTTGCATTAGTTGCAATTGATAATTTTTGTTATTTATTTGTTTATTCTGTTTCATGACCTTAATCAGTCTTAACATCAGTTACATTGTATGGGCCAAACACTGTAGATTATTGCAAATATTACGGCATATATTGTGTGCAAAATCATACAAAATATGCATACCCAAAATGTCTACAAAAAAATTAAATAAAAAATTAGTCTGTGATTTTTCTAAAATTGTGATTTGTTCAACTCATGGAATGTATGACTGTTGTGTTTGTGAGAGAGAAAGAATCAAAGTAAAAGTTTCCAAACTTCCAAAACATTTTGTCAATGACTTTACTGAAATATTGTATAGAATTTTCAAAGCCATGGGGGTTCAGTTTTGCCACAATAATGCAAAATACAATTTATGTACTTATTTATTGTATTTAACAAAGGATGATTTGTTAATTGGTTAATGATTAGGCTACTCGATAATCGATTGATTGTCGATAACCCTTTCAATCTCCATGACCGATTACTTTTATTTTTGAACATTATTCGAAACTGAATATTTTACTGGCAGTTCATTCCGCTGTGACGACCCCAGATTAATAACGGGATTAGGCCGAATAGAAAATGAATGAATGAATATTTAACTTTTATTTTGTTTACATAATTTTATTTAACAAAGCAGAGGTGTGTTTCCGAAAACCATCGTTAGCCAACTAAGGTCATGTTCCAATGAATATTCGCAAACTGTATTGCAAACTTGGTTGTGTTCTATTCCCAGTTATCCCCACATGTCTTATTCATTTAATGTTCCAACATTTAAATTTGGAATGATTAAAAAAACATTAAAGTCATCTCTTTTAGGTGTGATTTGCTTTCAAACTCTTTTTACTTTAGTTTTAGCAATCTTCATATTGACAGTTGCGTTCCCTTCATAGTGCACTTTGAAAACATTTATGCCATTTTGAACACAGTCATCATGGCTCATGATGAAAGCTATAGGTGATCTATTATTTAAAAGCGGAATTTACGTTACATCTCCAAAGCTTGTGAAAACAAAAATATATAGCATAGGATAATGCTTTTAATTTATAGTTGGTTATTTATTAAGAAATGTATCTATATGACATGGGCCTGTTGGTTAGAACATTTCTGCAGTGGTTTGAATGTGTCAAATTATAAGTAGACATTAAAAAAATAAACAATATCCTAATAATAATAATAAAAACAATAATAATACATTTATAATTATTGTTATAATTATTATTATTAGCCTATTAAGTATGATTTTCTTTTCTTAATAAATGGTCTACTGTAAATTACAAGCATTAGCCTAACGATTTTTCAGACCTGCACAACCCTAATTTCACGTTTTCCACCACGTTGTTTAAATACACAAATATCGCTATATATGAAAAATATTTAGGGATTAAAATGTTACAAAAATTATTATTTTCCACATAAGTATAAAAACCACTGCCTCAATGCCTCATCTCCACTGAAGAAATCCATTAGCCTACATATTTTAATTTCGTTTGTTAGGCGCAAAGATTTGTGTCAAAAGTATTTCTAAATTCAGTTCTAATTTCCAGAAAAAGAATAAATGAACAATAATAACGAAGTGTGGTCAAAAAACTGAGTTATATCCAAACACACGTCCTGTTCTGATGCCCCATATGGTGATGCAGACGTCTCCAAAAACCCACAGGTCGACAAATCTACACTTGTTTTTATTAAAAATATATAAATATGCATATAATAAATAATACTGCTGATAATATGAAAATAATATCCACTGGTGGTGGATGAGGAGATTCCCCCCAATATGTAAAGCGCTTTGAGTGTCTAGAAAAGCGCTATATAAATGTAAGGAATTATTATTATTATTATTATTATTATTATAATAACATTATAAAAATGAAAACTGTCATAAACTGAACAAGCTCCTCGACATGAAGGCATGAAAGTAGTGGTTTTTATATTTATGTAGTAAATAAATGTTTTTGTAATATTTTTATCCTTTAATTGTTTTCACATGTAAAGATATTTGTGTATTGCTGTACATCCTGTGTGTATTCAGCAATGTGTACGCGTTTGAACCCGCATAGGTGCATAACTAACGCACTCAGCTTTTACATGGTCAACAATCTATTTCAGTTTCTCAAAATAGCAACGCGCCAATGATGGGTCTTAGCACACCTCCTTTATGGACCAGAACACCCATGAGTCCACGAAGTGGCGCAAATAAATTTGCTATTTAAACATAAAGCAAAACGTGAAAATCAGGGTTGGGCTGGTCTGAAAATAGCAACAAATCGGCAACATTGCGCCTTATTGCCACGGATCAAACGTTGCGCCACAATCATTCAAATAGAGCCCATAATCTTTAAAAAAAAATGACATTATCATAATTAATATAGACATATTAAAATTTGCAAATATATGACTGAGGTTTGTAATGTGGAGCATTTACGGAGCATTCATTAAAACTTATCATCCACCCGCACAGTTGAGCAGTGAATGGGCACAAACAAAAATATAATTCCTATATTTTTCTTAGGAAAAATATTTTTTGAAACGAATTTCGTTTAGTATAATTAATTACTAATAAAGATTAAGATAAAAACTTAATTATAATGTATTTTTGTTGGTCAGTTATCTACAAAATAAACAAGAATAACGAATAACGTTTGAGGTGAAGTGCTTCAAAACAAGTCCGCTGTATGCCTCAGGGCCTTAACACAACTGGTTTGTTAAATAAATAAATAATAAATAAATAAAACTAAAGTGAAATATTCACCGTTTCAGAGAACAGGAAAATATCAGAAAAGTGCTGAAATGCTGGTTATTTTACAAGAGTGGTTTTACAGATTTCAGAGGAAATATCTAAATATTAGAGGAAAAATAAACCTGACAACAGATCCTATCAATGTCATAGCCAATGCTCTTAAATAATGTAGCCCTGTTTCAAGCATCACGTTTTTATTGAGATTGTGTCTGTCCGGGGCCACAGCAAGCTCAACTGGCGCTCTAGGCAAACGACGAGAATGCCGCTCTCAAATTTTATTTATTGCATTTAGTCATTAAACAATGATATTTTGAAAAAATAATTGTAATTTAAAAACAAGCTTGCAATTCTTACCGGTGGTTGTAATATTTCAGGCTTGTTCTCGACAAGTCTCTGGGTCACTAATACTTCGTATTTCTGGAAAATCTGGGATGGAATTCTAGTAAATGGTGGCACTGTAGACGAATGGCTTTCCGATAGTTTCACACCACCTAAAACAATTTTTATTTATTTATTTATTTATTGACCCTGCTAATCCAGCAAGAATATTTTTCTATGGTAGCATCTGAATTTTAGTTTTTGTGATTGTATCTTTCTCAATTAATTAAATAAATGTTGTTCTTTAAACAGCTTAAACATTGTGATTCAAACCTGTGTTTTGACCCTAATAGTAAATTTTGTTATTATGCACATCTGAAATAAAATGCATTTTTTTACTTTAATGAAAAATATATGTTGAAATAGAACACAAATAGACAAATGTATTTAATATTCTACAGTTTTACTTTTTGAGTAAATGGTTTTGACTATTTTAGTCTGAAATTTAAATGTTCTCTCTGTTTGTTTAAGTGTACTGTGTGTAGAAGGTTTGAATGAATTTATGCTCTTAACGGACTTTCACAGCTGTGTATTTGTATAAATAAAAAAATTGATGACAGATTGTGGTGTTTGTCATATACAGAAATAATTATATTATGTATTCTTGTAAAAATAATGGTGATTATGTAGTAAGGATTAGTTTAATGTTAAAAATGTTGTTTAAGCATTCATTTCAACGTTAAATCATTTAGATAGATTTTATGTTGAATATGTGTGGATTCTATGTTGTTCCAATCAACTTAAAATCAACATCGTTTCAACATTAGATAGACAAACTAATTGGGTCGATTATATGTTGAAAATGTGTGGATTCCACGTTGTTCCAATCGACTGTAATTCAACATAATTTCAACGTCAGGTGGACAAACCAATTAGGTTGATTACATGTTGAAAATGTGTGAATATCAACATCGATTCAACGTTGGGTAAGTAACCAATTGTGTCGATTTCAGGTTAGATTTGAATGGAGTGCCTGACGTCGTTTCAACATTACCCCGATGAGCAAAACGATGCTGAATCAATGTCGGTGATCAAAGTTGATTCGATATCAAAAGAAACGTTGATTTTCGATTGAAATTATGTCATTTTGCTATCTGGGATGTTTCTATAACCTTTTTATGAAATATATTCTTGTGTGTTCGATGTAAAAAAAATCTCATAATGGTTTGAAAGCACTTGAGGGCGAGCAAATAGTGCGTCAATGTTCATTTTGGGGTGAACTATCCCTTTATGCTAAATATAACTTGTTATCGTAGAATCCAGTAAGTGATAACATAAGCAGAGGCCATGTTTTTCGCACTTTACTCCGTAAAGGATCAGTTGCCTTCACTGCCTAACAGTCTTTCTATTATTTTCTGAGAGTTAGTCACTTAAACTCAGACAAATGTGACAATAACAAAAGCTGTTATTGAAATGGTTGCCGTTACAATGCGACGAGTCCTGCGTCGCTGCATGATAGCGGGAGCACGGAGGCCTCGGTAACCCGCCGCCGTGTATTATTTAACGGCATTGTCATTATTTATGGAGTCTGCCTTCAGTTCAACAGCGAGAGAGCCCGCTGACTGACAGCTCTGAGACCGCCGTCAAACAGAAACTGCGCTTCCGGGGTCCCCGGGATGAAACCGGTGAGAAACAAAAACAGAAAATCAAATCAAAAATCAGACGCTTCTGCCGGAGTTCTGCTACGGTCGCTGACAGCGCCACGTGAGCTCTTTGACGTCGCTTTCTTTGTGGGGGATTGAGTCTGACAGTAGAACTAAATTTGTAAAGGTTGTTGTAAAGTCTGTAATGTGGTGGCAACAATGAACAATGGGACTCGTTTTTCACATTCAGCACATCTTTTCTTCATATTAGGCAGCTATGCAACCCAGGTCCGATGCGTTAAGGAATAAGGTTGCAGTTTTACATAACTGTATAGCCTGTATAGCCTTTATAGAACATACAGTATAGCCTGCATGCCAAGCACATTTAGTAATGACATTAAACATTAAAAATTATTTGTTGGTTTGATTATATATTGTTTTCGTTTTAAATGGCAAAACAGCCAGTTATAGTTTGTTTTTTGTTTTTTTGTGTGAAAATGCAACATTTAATTCCTGCATAGCCATAACTGACAGTTATATTTGAAATAATATAAGCCACAGAGACCACTTATTACACGGCTATGGGAACCACTTGGAAATTCTGTTTCCCTGGATGAACTGGATTTATTAGGTGTGTTATTAGTAAAATGTTAACATATATAGAGCACATTCTACCGGAAATGTACATTATCTGTCCCTGATATAAAAACATAAAATACAGTGAATAAAAACTATTTTATCCCAAACATAAATCTAAAATGGACTGATGGTTGATTTCTGTTGTTCTGTAAAGGAATGTCATTCATTTGATTCTCAGATTTTTGTTCTTTATTAAAAACACTTTACAAATGTACAAACCCTGTCACTGTCCTTGTCCTCAGCCCAATTGAACCTACAGCTTTAATAGTTTTGTTATGCTAAAAACTGTTATTTAAAAGAAGAAAAAACCTTCAGAAATAGCAAGTTTAAGTTGTTATCATTCACATCAATTGATTAAAAACATGAAATTATAAATAAATTCCACAAAAAATATATAATTGACAATTGTCCTGTCACATTTGCATTAAATTGAACATAAAATGTGTGCAATACACTTTAAGGCTATGACTCAGAAAAAGTGACATTTGATGGAGGAGAAGCTGACAGTGATCAAAGATATGTTCTATCACTGAATTGTATGATTTTATGGTTGTTTTGTATGTTTGTTTGTTTTTTGAGGACGACAAGCTTAACTCAGCCCCTGTCACATATAAGTGAAAATGTACATTTCTGGTAGAATGTCTCATAAAGATCAGATATAATTTCTATAAACATTTCTAACACATTTTTTTCCAGGAAAAACTTTTAAAAAAAAAAGGGTTATTCCAGCAAACGGTGATAACTCTAAACATTGGTATTGTGTCTAAAAACATAAACAACATGACATGTTTTTGTAATTTTTGACATTAAGCCATTTCATGCTCTAAAAACAATTTTATAATAGAGTTAGAAGAAATGTCATCAGAAGATTGCGGAAAATAACAAAAATTACATTTACTCAAAACATAATTAAATTTAGAGAAACTGAGAATTGCAAGTGATTTCTTAATTTTTCCATTGCTGTAAAGAAAATCTTTCTTAATCCTTATGAAAATACTATTAATCTGCACTAAAATAGCACAATTAAAATGAATCTGAAGGAGACACTGCAGAAGAAAGTGTTCATACTGTCAACGTGGTAGCTAAAATGTATACAAAACGGCAGGGAAGATCATTTCTATGTGCGCTCTAGACATGCGCTTCAGCAGTTTGCCTCAGTCTTTTTTTTCTCCTACGCTGCTTCAAACTAATTATTTTTTAAGCAGGGATTGAAAACAAACAACAAGGCTGCTTATTTATGTCTATAAATAATCTCAGAGCAACAATTGTCCATTTCACATGGGATTTCATTAGACATCCACAAAAACACAGTGGAGAAAAGCAGAAGAGGGGAAGCACTGGGAGGAGAAAGGGGGAGAGATTAAAAGAGAGAGAGAGAGAGAGAGAGAGAGAGAGAGAGAGAGAGAGAGATGCTTTATTAGTTTGACTCTGTAAACTATGATAGATAATGATAGATAATGGGGAACAGACTGAAAAATGGACAACAGATTAAGGATGACATGGATTATTTATGACAGAAAATAAAGAAAGAAATGTGCCACAATACGGTGGTGATTGAACTAACCCGATGAAAGGTCTGAAGTTTCTGCCATACACTTTCTAAAATTGAAATCTGATAAGCTAATAAAGATTACCATAAAAGGGAACACTTAGACCTTATTAATGACTATCAACTTTTGTATGGACTTCATTCATTCATTTATTTTCCTTCGGCTTAGTCCCTTATTGATCAGGGGTCACCACAGCGGAATGAACCAACTATTGCAGCATATGTTTTATGCAGCGGATGCCCTTCCAGCTGTAACCCAGTACTGGGAAACACCCATACACTCTCACATTCATTCACACACACACTCATACACTATGGCCAATTTTGTTTACTCAATTCACTTATAGTGCATGTCTTTGGACTGTGGAGGAAACCGGTGCACCTAGAGGAAACCTGAACAGAGGGAGAACATGCAAACTAGAAATGCCAACTGACCCAGTGTATGGACTCAATTACTTTATTATTATTATTGCATTATAGCCTTTTTTAAATGTGTTTTTGTCCAAAACATCACCATAACAGGTAAAACCAAAAAAATGAAATCCCTGTTACTGTGTCAATAACATTCTGTGCGAGTTCTCAATACTCAGCTTATATTTCATTCACATTACGAAAAACAGTGGGTTTACACAAACACATCCAGTACAGTTGTTCTAGCTGATATTTTATACAAAATGATTAGTTAAACTTTCTTTTTACAGTATTATGTAATATTAATTCACATTAACAGTACTTTATATTCCCCCGGTTTCACAAACAAGGTTTAAGGCTAGTCAAGATTAAATTGCATGTTTGAGCTGTCTCAACTCAAAATAACTTGCAGTGAGATGTCTTAAAATACATCAGTGTAATTTTTTGTCTCCAGGTGCACGCCAGTAATTTATTTTTCTAAGGCCATTTTTATAAATGTGGCTTAAATAGCCTAATTTAACTAAGGCCTAGTCCTGGCTTAAGCTAAGCCCTGTTTGTGAAACTGGGCCATTATGTTTTAGGTTTACAGTTATAAAACAAAACAAAAAACTGTGATAAAGAGCCGTGTGCTTGAAACAATACACGCTTTGTGTCAGCCTTTTTAATTTATTAAATTTGCATTTTTGGAGCTTTGGTTTTGCCACCTTTTTGAATATATAATTTACAGTTATTATACAAATGTACTGTGGCCAAGAGAGCTTAACGTGCTGCAATTTAGGAAAACACATGCAATTACAAAAAAACACTAGCAAATGAAGCAAAGATCTTCATCCGTTTGACAGCACACATGCTGCATTTTTTCACAATGCAAACAATTTACGAAAAAGTGCTGCATTTTCTCACAACACAAAAAAAACGAAACACAACGGAAATGTTTCAAGGGGACCCCAAAACGTGACGGACGCATGCTGTGCTGTGACTATTGCTCAGTGAAGTTGTAGGTGATCTTTGAAAGACGAGTTTTTGTTTGTTTATTTTAACATCCCAATTCCAGTGTCTTTAGTATTTATTAGCCTAAATAACCATAACCTAAATAGCCGGGTCCGTCAAGTTTTAGGGTCTCCTTGAAACATTTCCGTTGTGTTGTGAGAAAATGCAGCACGTTTTATTAATTGTTTGCATTGTGAGAAAATGCAGCGTGTTTTATTAATTGTTGGCATTGTGAGAAAATGCAGCGCGTTTTATTAATTGTTTGCATTGTGAGAAAATGCAGCATGTTTTATTAATTGTTTGCATTGTGAGAAAATGCAGCGTGTTTTATTAATTGTTTGCATTGTGTGAAAATGCAGCACGTTTTTTTAAAAAAATGTGTTTGTGTTGTGAGGATTTGCCGATTGCCATCAAATTGATGAAGATCTTTTCTCAATTTGCTGGCGTTTTTTGTAATTGCACGCATTTTCTAAATCGCAGCATTTTAAGCTCTCTCGACCACCGTACAAATGTGTAATTTACTGTTATTTCTTTAGTAAGTACATGTAACAAGAATACTAAATCAAAGCGTTACTCAAATACTTTATTAATTACAACATTCTCCA
This sequence comes from Danio kyathit, assembly GCA_903798195.1. Lineage (NCBI taxonomy): Eukaryota > Metazoa > Chordata > Actinopteri > Cypriniformes > Danionidae > Danio > Danio kyathit. Next base: position 31,442,644 of record LR812523.1, read on the forward strand.
TACAAAAGGAATTTGTTTGTGTATCAAACATATTTGTTACTAATAAATGTGTTCCTGTTCTCAACTTTGTGTCCTGAAACTTGTATGAATTTTTTTTTTACTGTGGAATCAGAATTTTACATGCAATTACAATGAATAAGGAATGGAGCTGTCAAGTCTCAAAGGACATCAAGCAGAGTAATGTATCAGTATAGTTCACATGGTTTAATGGCTCTGTGTGATGAACAGACTGACAATGTGATTATTCGCTGAGATCTTCCCATCCAGTGGGTTGTTAACGGCTACAATCAGATTTAGCTGAATTTGATTTATGAATCTATTTGATTCCTGAACACAGGTTTAGAGAATTAGATCAACCGGTTCAATAAAAAGTCATCAGTTCCTTCTCAGACAAGGCTGCTGCATGACTTTAGAGGACTTAAAATATAGCAGAAATCTCATATAGACTTTTATGCTGCTTTTCTTCAGCATTGAAGCTTGAAAACTGCAGTCCATATTTTTATTGTACAGAAAAGAATTGGGTAGTTAAATAACTACAGGAACTAAATTTTAGTCAAAGGCCATGTTTCTAGTGCATTGACACTGCCAATAGGAACTTAAAAGTGATGTAAGCCAAGCAACAGTGATGTTAAGCGCAACATACAACAAAATCTCTAGAGAATGGAGGACACCATAATGGGAACTGTTATTGTTATTTGTCATGAGTTTTATGATAACAGAGAAACAATAGCTCACATATCTGCTGCAGCATATATAATGTTATTGACACAGTAACAGGCATTTGAATTTTTTAGTTTTACCTGATATGGTCATAGTTTGGACAAAAACACAATTTAAAAAAGGTTATAATGCAATAATAATAATATAAAATTGTATGTTTGCTAGGCCGTGGCCAGTATCTTCTGAGTGGTTGATAAGGTGTTGCTGGACAGTTGCTATGGTGTTCTGAATGGTTGCTAAGGCATTGCTAGGCAGGTGCTAAGGTGTTCTGAGTGGTTACTAAGGCGTTGTTAGGTGGTTGCTATGGTGTTCTAAGTCTTTTTTTTTTTTTTTTTTAAGGCGTTGCTAGACTATTGTTTATGTGTTCTGGATGGTTGCTAGGCAGTTGCTAGGGCAATCTAGGGGGTTAATAAGGTGTTCCTAGGCGGTTGCTAAGGTGTTTTGAGTGGTTGCTAGGTAGTTGCTAACATAAATTACCATGTTTCTAGCATAAATTAGCATGTCGTTAGCATTGAGTATGAATTAGAATGTCAGTAGCATGTTGCTAGTATAAACTAGCATGCCGTTAGCATGAAATCACATGTTTGCTAGTATGATTAGTATGTTTGTTAGTATGTTTCCAGTATGGATTAGTATATTGTTAGTATGAATTAGCATGTTGCTAGTATGATTAGTGTTTCTGGTATGGATTGGTATATTGTTAGTATGAGTCGGTATGTTATTGGTATGTTCAATGTAAAGTCAATGGCAGTTTTTTTTTTTTTTTTTGGAAGTCTATGGGACAGTTGCTAGGGTGGCGTAAGTGGTTGCTAGGGTGTGGCTAGTAAGTTAAACGGTCATCAGTGATTGGCAGATTGGTAGTCTGAGTTAAATGGGCCCAACATTAAGTCTGACAGTCTGGCGAAAAGTTATGATTTTCTCAAGCCACCATACAGTAAATATGATATATTGAGTAATATGATGTATTATCAATATTTTAATTATAATATATATTTATAATATATATACACGTTTTTTTTTTTTTTTACTACTACTACTACTACTATCTATTGTGTGTACTGTTTTTTTATTATATATATATATATATATATATATATATATATATATATATATATATATATATATATATATATATATATATATGTTACCTTTTCATGTAAACTTTAGAACTGCTTTGGCAATACATTTGTAACATTTGTCATGCCAATAAAGCAACTATTGAATTTAATTGAATTGAATTAATAATAATAAAGTAACACAAGTCCATACACTGTGTCAGCTGGCATTCCTAGTTTGCATGTTCTCCCCATGTTTGCGTGACATATGCAATTGAGAAAGAAAAAGGAGATGGAATCGCCTACAACAGTTTGAGTGTCATTGAGGCTGAGAAAAAAACACAATGCTGCAGACAAAAGTGATGGGTAAATTAATAAGCTTTCTCTTAGTCTGCATTTAAATTTTGGAATCATGTGGCCATGTTATGTCTAACATAAATTCGTCCAATTAGTGTATTAAGTGCCACCGTAGTTCCTATTGTTTTAGATAAAACCCTGTTCAGATATAAAAGCTAAGTTAGTTCTTCCAAATGCCTTTTCTAGAGCTAAAATTGTCTAGCATGAACACGCCAAAAAGCAGGTACTTGTCAATAGTTCTAGGAATTGTCTATAACTTCTTGTGGTGCTAAATCTTGTATAGAAACTCAAGCAACCAGAGACATCCCCCAAAAAAATTTTCTTTCTGTTAGTTTGTCTCTTGTAAAACTTACTAATAGTTCATAGATCCTATTGTGCAAAGGCAAAATGCAGGCACTTCCACCAGCAGTTTAGCAACTACTGTATAAGCACTATTCCACTGCATGTTACGGAGCACTAATAACTAATAATCGCACCCACTTTAAGCGGTACTAAACTGCAATGGAAAGCAAAGCAAGCCAGGCTGTGCTAAACTATACCATACTGCGCAGTGGAAGAGCTACCAAAAAGCAATGTTTTAAGTGATATGAGAATGCGATTTAATGATACACAACTTCAACTGGGGTGGCACGGTGGCTCAGTGGTTAGCATTGTCGCCTCACAGCAAGAAGGTCGCTGGTTCGAGTCATTTGGCATTTCTGTGTGAAGTTTGCATGTTCTCCCCATGCTTCTGTGGATTTCCTCCGGGTGCTCCAGTTTCACCCTATAGGTGAATTGAGTAAACAAAACTGGCCTTAGTGTATGAGTGTGTGTAAATGCAAGAGTGTATGAGTGTTTCCCAGTACTGGGTTGCAGCTGCAAAGGCATCCGCTGCTTAAAACATTCAATTTAATTCAATTCATCAGAGAAAGAGCGTTCATTCAGAGTTGAAGTTCAGTTTAGTTCAGTTCAGTGTGGTTTAATTTTGACTGAAAGTCCAAACACTGAAGAGCAAATCCATCAATGCGCAGCTCCACAAGTCCCAAACCAAGCAAGCCAGTTGCAACATATGCTGAAATAGTTGGTGGTTCATTCCACTTTGGCGAACTCTGATAAATATGGGACTAAGCTGAAGGAAAATGAATGAATAAACTTCAACTGGAGAACAACTTCAAAAGCCAAAGAGTGTGAGGTGCTGACTAAAACCAGCACCCTGATACATCTCAAAGTCCCCAGAGTCTTCAGCATGAGAACAGCCTGAGGAACCTGGGCCCCTCCCAGTTCATGTAGATCACTGTGCCATGTGTATCTGTATCTGCATCTGCGTGTACATGAGCAAGTCACACAACTCCATTGTAAATGTTCCTCAACCAACAACAAGCCCAGCACTAAGTCTCTACGGACCTCTGAGGTTGGAATACGCAAAGGTCTATTCTGGGACACAATGACATAATTGTTCGAATGAAACAAAAGTACGGAGAACTATCACTTGCACCATTAGTTATGAGAATGCGAGCAAAGATATGATGGCATGGATTGGGAACAGAGATGCTTCCTATTCAAAGACGTAAGCTCACATATCTAAACAGAATGCATCTTAATGTTCACACCCTAATTACACAATGGTCCAGACAATGGGAAAACAATGTAGGTCAGCTTAAAGACACTGCATACTTTACTCATCTTCGTTCGGAATTCGGTCTTTTCTCCATCACATGTTCTCATCATACCCCATGGCCCCCTGCACTCCACCATCTCTCTTTCTCTCTCTTATAGCTGACCATGTGGTGGGTGTTCATTAATTCATCCCCCCTGCAGTCCTCTGCGTTCCCTCTGGAAAATATTTGCCTCCTGCTCGCGTCACCCCTCCATCCCCCCACGCTCCCCTTCTTTCCCTGGCCCCTGCTGTGCAGGACAGAGGGAGGGCAGCATCAGGCGATAGACGTGTGTATAAGTGTGTGTTGTGTATATATAGTTAGAGAAGAGAGTGAGAGAGAGAGAGAGAGAGAGAGAGAGAGAGAGAGAGACAGTGCAAAAGTGGCTTTCTAGTCCCATACAGATCCCAACTTTAACCCCCACAAGTGCACTCCCGCCTCCAGCTGGACTCTTCCCAGGGAAGCTCCACGTCTGGTTCAATCACAGCCCCCTCCATCCCACCACTGTCCCCCCAGTCACCCTTTATCAAAGCTTGGGCTGAGACTATACGTAACACAATGTGGTTACAATCTGTGAGCCAAAAGTGGAAGGACTAGAAGATAAGCAACATAACGTGGTTCATTTGTGAAACATTCTTTTGAAATCAATTAAACTATGTAAATGTTAAAAATAACAGCAAACTATGTCATCTACATGATAAAAAAACTGTAAAGGATATTAAGATTCATTTTGAATAAATATTTTTTTGTTGTTGTTAATTGTCTTCATTGTTTTTGCTGTGGGATTTACAGTATGTTTTTATATTAAAAGTGAAACATGAAACTTAATTCAAGAAGTGTACATTTGTTTCCAATGGTTGTATTTAATTTGAAAGATGTTTAAATGACCAAAAAAAATCTGGTTTTGAAAAAAATCGGAAGATATTTTGAACATACTTTTAAATGAAAGTTGTTCAATATTAGTAAACCAGTTTGGTGTCATACGGAGAGCTGTTTAGTAGAGCTTATAATGATGATCATGGGGAGAAACCTTATAAGACAGATTAAGAGGGGGGCTGCCGCTTGTCCTGTCTGCTGGAGCTCATCCGATTACAGTGCCACCTCTCTCTCTTTGCCAAAGAAGACTCATACTCATATGCGCACACACACACACAAACACAAGCATGCCACACAAAGCTCGGTCCACAGATGAAATGATTTGAAATTACTCTCAAATGAAGTCACACAAACAATACACATTCATGTAAACAGTGCAGCAAAAAAACTGAATTCAGTTTTCAATGAAAACAGCACAGACACAAAGACACTCTAATCTGGGCATAATCCCCTTCTGGTGCCAAACACCACATTCGGTTCATTGAAAGTGATTCATTAGTTGTTATTTATGTCTATATCTTGATTTAAATCATGGCACAGAAGGTAGGCTCATGAATAAAATTTTAAAGGTAAATGAAAGATTTCAATATTAGTTTTAGATACAGACATACTGAAGAACAAGATGTCCCAACTCGTTGTAGTTTTCTGATGTTTATCAGCTTCTAAATCATTGGGAATAATGTGACAGTAAGCATGGAAAAAGAGCAAGACTGCCATCTTGTGGCAAACCAGCACATTACCAAAAAATACAAATATCCACAACCTGGGGTGCGTTACCCAAACAACGACATAACTCGCAGCTGAACTATAATAGTACGATGCAACGTTTGGGAAAAGAACGATGTAGTGTTTCCCAAAACTCGTAGTTTCTCTGTCGCAGATACATCGTTTGAACCACGTTAGTTATAATATAAAATACCCTTAATGATGCTCTAAAAGGGGTGGTAACAACTTCTTTAGAGCAAAACCCCATAATTTATTTGTGCAAATGATATTGTTTCACACAAACACGCATTAAAAAAAAATCCAATATTAGTTTTGGTAAAAGCATACACTTGCTTTCCATATTAATTGAAATATGTATATGTAAATGGCACACATACATAGGGTCTATGTTTCCTTTACAAATATCGAGAACATTACATATTCTATTCTAAAACATAAAACCACTTACAAAAGCTAATACGTATTCTAATGTCATATATAAATTATATAAATAAATAAATAATGAGGCGATTTATTAAGAAATTAAATTAAAAAAATGTATTTATTAGAAAATTATTTACTACTTTATTAATAATATTAATAATGATGATGATGATGATGATTATTATTATTATTATTATTAAGTAGGATATTGTTTATTTATTTTTTATTTTTGGAAAATTCTACTTTTACAATTTGACACATGCAAACCACTGCAGAAATGTTCTAACCAACAGGCCCATGTCATATACAGTACAGATACTCAATAAACAACCTACTATAAATGTAAACGATTAACGTGTGTTATGTTTTTTGTTTTCACAAGCTTTAGAGACGTAACATAAATTCCACTTTTAAATAATAGGTCGGCGATGCAGTGGCGCAGTAGGTAGTGCTGTCGCCTCACAGCAAGAACGTTGCTGGGTTCGAACCTCGGCTGGGCTGGGTCAGTTGGCGTTTCTGTGTGGAGTTTGCATGTTCTCCCTGCATTCGCGTGGGTTTCCTCCGGGTGCTCCGGTTTCCCCCACAGTCCAAAGACATGCGGTACAGGTGAATTGGGTAAGCTAAATTGTCCATAGTGTATGTGTGTGAATGAGTGTGTGGATGATCCCAGAGATGGGTTGCGGCTGGAAGGGCATCCGCTGCGTAAAAATCGTGCTGGATAAGTTGGCGGTTCATTCCGCTGTGGCGACCCCGGATTAATAAAGGGACTAAGCCGACAAGAAAATGAATGAATGAATAATAGGTCACCTATAGCTTTCGTTATGAGCCATGGCTGTGTTCAAAATTACATCAATGTTTTCAAAGTGCACTGCGAAGGGAACGCAATTGTAAACATGAAGATCGCTAAAACTGAACTTTAAAAATTCTTTGAAAGCAAATTACATCTAAGAGAGATGACCTTATTGTTTTTTTAAATCATTCCAAGTTTAAATGTTACAATGTTCTAAACAAATAGGGAATGGGGGGGGGGGGGGGGGTGACTGGGAATAAAACACAGCCAGGAGCTATGATTCTACCTACAGCGAATGTTCGTTGGAATGATAGATTTGTTGTTCTGAATGGAACTTAATAAAATATATAAAGGTATAAGTGAAAATACTGATAAGATGTTTTGGTATATAAATTATTGTTGTTCCATGTTACACTGAATGAGAAAAAAAATCATCATTATTCTGATTTTCTTTTTTGTTTTAACAAAAGACTGCACAGGACAAAAATGTAAAGATGTATTACACTTTTTGCAGTTGTGATGCTTAAAGTAAAGATGAATAAGAGTTTATGCATGTGACCACTAAGAGACCAACTAAAAGACCACTCACTTTCTGCTGATTTATCATTTGAGTGCAAGTTAAATATTTTAATGTTTGTTTTATAGTATAAAGGATTTTTTTCAGAAAAAAGTATATATATATATAAAGATATACTTTGTCTATATAACATAGAAATAGTATTTGTTTTTTGTAGTTGCAATTTTACATTATGTCCTTATAGTATAGTATAAATAGTATAGTGAAGATGTGTGTGTAACTAAAAGACCACTGAAAATTGTCACATTCTCTTGATTTATTATTCTCTTGATCTATAATATTTTATTCTATTTTGTTTTCTGAAAATGTATGTACAGTTGAAGTCAGAATTATTAGCCCCCCTGAATTATTAGCCCCCCCCCCCCCCCCCCCCCCCCCCCCCGTTTATTTTTTCCCCAATTTCTGTTTAACGGACAGAAGATTTTTTCAACACATTTTTAAACATAATAGTTTTAATAACTCATCTCTATTAACTGATTTATTTTATCTTTGCCATGATGACAGTGAATAATATTTTACTAGATATTTTCAAGACACTTTTATACAGCTTAAAGTGACATTTTAAGGCTTAACTAGGTTAATTAGGTTAACTAGGCAGGTTTGGGTAATTAGGCAAGTTATTGTATAACGATGGTTTGTTCTGTAGACTATCGAAAAAGTATAGCTTGAAGGGGCTAATAATTTTGACCATAAATGTTTTTTAAAAAATTCAAAACTGCTTTTATTCTACCCGAAATAAAACAAATAAGACTTTCTCCAGATGAAACAATATTATCAGACATACTGTGAAAATTTCCTTGCTCTGTTAAACATCAATTGGGAAATATTTAAAAAAGAAAAAAAAATCAAAGGAAGGCTAATAATTCTGACTTCAACTGTATATAAACAACTACTTTGTCTATATAATCTAAAATATTTAGTTGTTATTTTTGTTGTGGTAGCAATTTTACATTTTGTAAACCTGATAAACAATTACAAAACAGCAGGCAATTATTCACCAAAATGTAAATGTTTTCATCTCTAAAATCTCAACTGATGTTGAATTATGCCAAACATCTTACCTAACTTGTACGTGAGGACGTAGAACATTGTCCACGAAGTTCCTGGCACCGACAACAGCTTCCTCCACACCTTCCAGGGCTGCATGATGTCCTTTGACCCTCTCCGTCCTTCTCCCTGTCCTCGTGCCGGCTCTCCATCCAACACTGGGGCTCCCCAAACAAACAGAGCGACACCACCGTAAACGCAGGCCAGCAAAGCGAACATCCACCCCCAGCCTGCAACATCAATCACAGCAAGGAGCCCCCCTCCAGCAAACACAGACCCGGCTTTATAGCCCACCACCTGCACGGTGTTGCCCAGACCAAGCTCTCCCTGCCCCCGGAGCAGCCGAACTGCAGCTCCGTCCGCCGCTATGTCCTGTACAGATGCCAGCACATTCATTGCAAGCAAAGAGCCTGCGACACTCATGTATTGAACATCAGGTGTGATGGTGGCGCTTAACAAACAGGTCATGGCCAAACCCGCCACTGTGCCCACCAACCAGCAACGTTTGGTGCCTGTCCGGTCCACCAGAGGGGCCCAGAGGACCTTGAGCACCCAGGGGAAGTAGAGGATCTTGGTGAGGCTGATGCGGGTGAGGGAGTGACCAGCGCCACGCAGGTAAACCGGGAGCAGGGATGACTGCAGGCCATAGGGAATGCCCTGGATGAAGTACAGCAGACCCAGGAACACCAGCTTGTCGTTCATCATGGAGAAAGGCCGGTTTGGGGAGCCTCAGCTCATGGCTGTACTCTGTAAGACACAAGTTGAGTGAATGATATGGATTTGGAAAGTAGGGCTGGGCGATTAATCGAAAAGTAATCGAAATCGACATTCAGAACCTATAATCAATCTAATTTTTCCAGGTCAATTTTTTCAGTTACTTTCCCTACAGCGTGTGGAGTCATGTGATCTCGCTCTGTTTAGGCTGATTTATACTTCTGCGTCAAATGCACAGGTAAGGTCCGGCGCAACTTTCGTGCAGTCGCATACACCACCTTATAAAAAACTACACATCCACATTTGCACTGCATTCGGGGATGATTGGAAGCTGCGCCAGAGATGCCTTGAGATGGCATATTTTCTATTGCAATTAAATTATTATTTGCATTAAATTATTTGTTTACAGAAGATGCAAGAAATGCACTGTTTAAAATATTATTTACAGGATATATAAGAGTTATTTTATTTAGAAGAAATGCTGCTTATTTTCTACTTTTAACATGAAAAACATTGAAAATAATTTTTTATTTTTTTTCAAAAAGTGCAATTTATTTATTTTCGCTGTTTTATAAGAAAAAAGTGATTGTTAGTTTCAGGCAATGTGTGTTTTAATTTCAGTTGTTCAACGCTGATGTTCAATAAATCATCATAGATTGTACATAGTATGTGTTTCCTTCAAATATTTTAAAATCAAGTAATACTCCATTCATTCAGAAATCTCTCACCTGTAATATGTGAGCATATTTAATGGACAAAACCTGTCAGTGAACTGAGGGCAAAAAAATAAAAATTAATAAATGAAATTAGGACTGGCCGATAAAATCAATATCGATATTTATTGACCGAACACCATTGTCAATATCGATAAAAAAAAAAAGATTCGGTATGAAGCGCTATAGTTTTATTAAAAATGTAGCTGCTGAATGCCCGCCTTGGAAGCAGTGCCAACAATCTTAGGGGTGTAAGTTTGTCATTTCCAATGGAGGAGCCCGACTTGCACGAAGCTCGTATGGGAGTGACACGCACATGTTGTGCAAGCGGCGCATATGTGAATTTTTAGCATGGGTTTTTTTAGAGTAGGGAGTAATATAGTCATTCAACTTCACAATTTGTAATGTTGCCATATGTATTTGAATAATGATGGTTGGTTTCTTTACTTGAAAACTCAGATTTGATCATCATAATTTGTTTTGTTGACAGAGTTTGAGGTTTACTGCATCATTATTATTCACACCTTACAGATGTTGATTTACCTTAAAGTTTGCTTTGATTGTTCAGTATTTACGCTTTACCATTGCACACACTTTGTAACATTTTATTTATCAAGTTTAAGAGTCTCTTTAACACTTGTTTATTTTATTATAAAGAGATCAGATATTTTGTTTAAATATTTTAGTTTTTGACTATTTAAACTATTTGCCTTAGTAATGTTGGTAAATTAAAATAAAGTGGTTAAATAAATAAAAATCCCAATATTCCTTAATGTATTGTTAAAAATATTTAATAATTATCGATATCGAATGATATGAAACATGATATTGTGATAATTGTTTGCAATATCGCCCAGCCCTAAATGAAATAATCGTTCATGAATCGTAGTCAAACTAAAATATTCAATTAATCGAGATTTTGATTTTAGGTCAAATCGCCCTGCCCTATTGGAAAGTTACCTCCAAATTGATTTCATAGTAGCACCATACTGAGAAAATGTGTGACAGGCAATTGAGTGTTGCAATAAAAAATTTCTAACAAACTAACTTGCAAAAATGCTATTATATCAGATAAATAAAAAGAATTTATGTAGTGATCATATTAAAATAACGCTCAGAAAAATATCATATCTTTCTGAGCTAATTAAATTTTAAAAACTATGTAAAGGTGCAAACATTTAGATTTGAAAACACAAATGACTGAAAGTCCAGAAATTATTATTCTTATTGGCTGTTGTCATTCCTGCATTAGTATTTAGAGAGCTATCGATGAAGATAGTAAGGTCCCATCTGATTTGATAAACAACCTTTCCATGCAGCACACGAATGCTTTGCCAATAAAATGAATTTAATTTATTGTACTTTTCAAAATTTATGTTGATGGCTTATTAAACGTTTTTATAGAGATCTTTTTCCACTCCAACATAAAAAACTGAGAATAGCTGAAAACAAATCACTTTTCACCATGCTGCAAGAAAGAAAAAAGTTGTATAAACCAGGATGAGATATGAACAATGAGATATGAACAAAACATCACTGTAAAACATTTTGAATATATGGTCAAAGGTGAAATTATTAGCCCTCCTGTAAAATTTTTATTACTTTTCAAATATTTCCCAAGTGATGTTTAAGAAAGCACAGATTTTTTTCCATAGTATTTCCAATAACTTTTTTTTCTTGGGAAAGTATTATTTCTTTCAGATTGGCTAAAATGAAATAAGAAAAAACAATGTTTAAGGTCAATATTATTACCTCCCCTTAAGATATATATTAGTTTTTTGTTTTGTTTTTTGATTGGATACAGAACAAACCACTGTTATCCAATAACTTGCCTAAAAAACCTAAGTTAAGTCATTAAAATACATTTTAAGCTGAATACTGTTATCTTGCAAAATAAAATGTAAAAAAGTAAAATGGACGTCCAGTGTTCTCCAGCCTCTGGCACCTAGACCGCAGCTCTGCACAAGAAGTTATGCCAGATGAGAATTGGTCGTGCCCAACTAAGCCAGGTTGCTCTCGAGGTTTTTTCCTTCACTTCGTCAATTGATGAAGTTCCTCGCCTCTGGCTTGCTTGGTTTGGGACTTGTGGAGCTGCGCATCGATGTATTTGCTCTTCAGTGTTTTGACTTTCAGCAATGAAAATTAAACCACACTGAACTGAACTAAAGTGAACTTCAACTCTGAAAACTGACTGACACAGTTTCAGTTTACTAGAACTTCTATGTTAAGCTGCTTTGACACAATCTACATAGTAAAAGCGCAATAGAAATAAAGATGAACGAATGAATAAAAATATTATGCACTGTCATCAGGCATAGACAAACTAAATTTGTTCATATAAATTTGTTATTTATTATACTTAAAATGTATTGGGGAAAAATTTTCTCCACCTTAAACATCAGTTGATAGAAAAAGAATTAGAAAATTACAGGAGGGCTAATAATTTTGACTTCAACTGGACGAATTAAACTGGAAGGTTTGGTGGAGTTTAAGTCGAATAATACAAATTTTGAGCAAGCAACATTTATGTATGATAACTGACATCAACAGACACATGCAGTGCTCAGCATATATAAGTACACCCTCCACAAATCTCTCATTTAAATTAATATTTTCTATAGAATGCTTTACAATATTATATCTGTGCATATACTTTAGATTAGTCAGTACTGAAGCCAAATCTGGAGCTAATCTAGCAAAATAACTTACAATAATGGTTCAAAAATTAGTAGCGCAAATGTATATGCTAGGGAAAAAAATTTAATATTTAAAAAAAATAGCAAAAATCAAGAGAAACAAAAATGTATACAATTTTGAACAAAAATTGTTAAAAAAATTGCAATATTTTGCAAGAATTCAAATGCATTATCTTACCATTTCTATAGTTGTTCTGTGACTAAAATATGATTTTAATAAATATATCTGTTTAATAAATCTGTTCAAATACACCAATATATATATATTACCTATATTCACTGAGAAATGGATAAAAAATATTCATTTTCAAAATGGGGTGAGCTCATTTATGCAGAGCACTGTACGTGTAATAAAATAAGCATTTACTTTTTATACGTATTTTAGATTTTGAGTCTGAAAGTGACATGTAAAATAGACCAAAGCTGACTTGTTATTGTTCAAAACAATAACACACACAGTGGTTCGTTCATTTCACATGTCATTCCTTCATAACATAACATCACATGTGGATATATATGAAATAACTAATGAAATGATGATATGCTGAATGATATCCTTCAAAGTCTTCTTTAAGCATTCTGAAAACTGCCAGAAACCAAAGATAATAATAACAGTCATTAAGCACAAGAACGATTTCATTCTGTCATAAACATTCCATAACTGCCAACAACATATGTTCTAGTTGAGGGGGCCTTTTCGAGGATAGCAAACTATTAAAATTATATATGTTAAAATGAACAAATACACAGATTAAATACCACAAATGCCTTACTGTATTTACATGTAAATCTCCTTCACCCGCGGTGCTCGATGCAGCATAACCTCTATTTTTCCAACTCGGTACTTCCGCGGGAGCGCGTGACGCAATAGACTCCTTCAACCAATAAACATGCAGCTCTTGACAGCGTTTACAGCCAACAAATCAACAGCGCCACCAGCCAATAAAAACTGCACTGCAGCCAAAAGCTAAAATGACAGAAAGACGAGGTTTCTGTCGACATGGCATTATTATTATTTATGATGTACTCTTTTTTTCCAGAGTTCAATGAGCAAGGAATTCTAAGATATCACATATGAGCAATTCCATGCAAATGTCAACCTTGCCATGATAAAAGATAAGTTTTTTTACCAAAATAGTGAATCCGTTATGCATGTTATTGTGTAAGCAAGTATTTTACAGTACTTTAAAAATACTCAAAACTGTCTCTTTCAATGTTTTCAATTATATTTGATTCGCCAAAGTAACATACTGTAAGTGGCAATTTCACATCTGTAACATCCATAACAATGCTTTTTCCTCATACATGCAAACATTTCAAATCATATCAAATCAATGGTGTTTGTTCTATAGTGAGCTGACTCTTATCCTTTTGATTATCACTGTTTCTTTTAATTCAATTCATAGAATTTCTACAAAGTATGTTGTAAACTGTAAACTCGCATACTTTTGGTCACATTTATAGCGCATGTTTATTTTCCTATATTTTATTTTCTCGTTTAAAATATAAAGAAAATGTTTACAGATTGACATTTTTCTGATCCCACAACTCTGTGGTTAGTAGTTTTAGAAAACATAAAGAGATTTTTTACTATAATGTTATATACTTTCTTTGTGAATTTATGTTTTGAGTTTATACTGCAAACGTCACATCCATAATGCTGGAATTGCTTATATAGTCAAAATCTCTTTCCTTACATTCCTACTGTTCCAGCCAAACATGTGTATGTAAGAGCTTGTACTAATACACACTTTTTATTTACAGTCAGTACATGATGAACTCTAATACCTGCACTTGGCTGAAATGTTTAATTGGGCATAAATTAGTATGTAGAAAAAAATGTATTTGTCTAATAAGACACACACATAAAACCTAGAAAAATCTAAAAACTTTTAAAAGATTTATTCATGCATTTTGAAAAACCTCATGCTTCAAATTCGTAAAGTAGTTCCTATTTTATGTACAATATATATATATATATATATATATATATATATATATATATATATATATATATATATATATATATATATATATATATATATATATATATATATATATATATATATATATATATATATCTAAGTGTTGTTCTTTTAAATGTGCAACACATTTCAAAAAGTTCACATTTCATATCTAAAACTGACTGGTGAGATAACATTATCCAGCAAATTTTGGGATAGGAAACAAAAACATGAATAAAGATTGGATACGCTTTTAATTACAATCTTATGAATATTGTGAGAGTAAAGCATGGTAATACTTTATGTACTGCATGTATGTTTATAAACCATGTTGTAGAGCATTTATTACATATATTATTTTACATCTCACATTATAAACATATACAAAATTTACAGACACACACACATTCTTTCTTATGAACCTTTATTTATCAAAACAGTTTTTCATTTTGTTATAGTTGCTTGTACTGTATGGGGTTTTCATTTCATATATTGATATCTGGTGGGTCTTCGTCTGTTATTCTTGGCACGAAATTAATTGCCACACAATGCTAGCAGGATCGTCTCATAATCTCCTTTGGTGTCATCCTAAAACAAAGAAAATACAATCTTACAGGCAGGATCATATAATAACACTCGCTATTTTTTATGTTTATATACTGGCAAGTATAATGTGTGACGGAACAAACTAATTTGTCTAAGTGAAGTTTATTAAACTAATTTTGAGAGGATCACATGCTTAGGATTGTCTATGGCTGGTCCTGCATAAGCTAACACATGATTCACCAATCAGATGATTCCCAACTCACTATATATAACCTGAGTTTCTTACCCCAGTGTCTTTGTTTTGAAGAATGCCCCCGCCCACCCCTACTCTTTCCTCCTTTTTCTAGATTGGGCGAGACGGTGGCCCAGTGATTAGCACTGTTGCCTCACAACAAGAATGTCACTGCTTAAAAGTCCTTACTGGACCAGTCGACATTTCTGTCCGGAGTTTGCAGGTTCTCCCAGTGCTCGCGTGAATTTTCTCCCACAGTCCAAAAACACGCAATATAAGTAATTTGACCATACCAAATTGGCACTATAGTCGGGGGAGTTCATCGAGATCTACCTGAGCTCAAACTCCCCTCTCGCCCTGTAAACGAGAGGGAGCCCAAGGCTCGAGGATCTTATAAGTTCAGGGCTCTCTCCCGGGACAGCATGCCAAACAGGCATTATTATCATCAATCATCAGCTAAGTGTGATCTCTTGAATGAGAAATAATTACCTGGATATCCTGGTAGAGGCTCTTGCCATATTTGCTCTGATACTCTTGCTTGATTTTGGCCAAGTCAATCTCAGAGCGGCTCACCAATATCCTGGTCAAGATCTTGCCTCTGTAACCAGAGCCCTGTGAAAATAAAGTTACACTCAATGATTCTGGCAGATTATCAGTTGTCATTTTCAACGTTTAACTCAGGTGACAGAAATGGAATTATAAATCACACTTGCCTTCATTGCTAGGTTCAATTTCTCAGCAAAGAAAGCAGATTTGTTTGCAACACATTTCACTGTTGAAAAAGATGACAAGTCACTCATATGAAAGCACGAAAATATTTCTGTCATTCAAAACATCATTCAAAGACTTTGCTTTCTGTTTCATTGCTCTTTAACATTCCTGTTAGTTGCAGCTTACAGTAAAAAGTAAACATAAAAAAAGGATTCTTCTCATACTATAAGAAAGTATTCAAGACTTGAAAGGTACATGTACAGTACATCTAAGTACTAAAACATATGTCTGCTGCCAGAAGTTGCAGTGAACTTATTAATGTACTTCATACTATTTAAAAAGCACTTAATAATACAGACAATCATAAAAAAATTTTAGAGTCTCACCAACAGCAATCAAGCAGCTTTCAATATCTCCCTTTAACTCCAGGTCAATGGCTTTGGCAACGTCCACTTTACTGTACTTGGTGTACTGCTGAAAAACTAAATATAAAAGAAACACAATGCATTACTATCAATAACAAAGTGCATTAGAAGACAGCTGCACTTGGTTTGCAGGGTAATGGAGGTCAACCATACCTTTCCTCAGATGAGGACCATTGCGTGAAGTGAGGATGTCAATGAACACTGAACAGTCTGTGCCTTTTCTCTTCTCTCCTGCTTCATACAAGGCCTACAGACAAGAGTGAGAGGTCAACACAGATGTATGTACTGTACAACAATCAACAATATCCTATCAGGGTTCTCACCCTAAGACAAATGTCAAACTCCCTGACTTTTTCCTCACTAAAAAGCTGAATTTACATAATCTACAATGAACATAAATAGTTATAGAGCAGAGCAGTCTCTCCAGAATTTTGTGATCATGGGATTGCCACTTTTAAAGCAAAATCAAACAAATGGTGCAAAATTCAGAAGAGCTTGCAATTTTTGTAATTGGTGCAGATATACTGCATATTTTGGCCAGCCAGGAAACACATTGCTTTATATTAAATATTATTGTATTCGCGTAAAGAAAGTGATCATCCGTGAGCGATACTCCTCCATACACTCTCAGAAATAAAGGTACAAAATGTGGGGGCGGTACCTTTTCAAAAGGCACATTTTTGTTCCTAGCAGATCCTTAAAGGTACATATTAATACCCAAAAAGTACAAATGTGTACCTCACAGTGCTTTAAAAGGTACAAAAGCGAATCTTAAAGGTACAAAAGTTAATCTTAAAAGTACGAAACTGGAACCTAAAGGTACTAGTGTTTACCTGTAAGATACAAAAGTGACAGTGACAGATTTTGAACCTTTATTTCTGAGTGTGTACTGTATGTATGTGACATGTTTTAGATGCATCATGTGATATTATCACAACATTCATTCGGCCACAGCAAGAAAAGTCAAAAATATTGCTTCAAATTAAAAAGACACCCCATTTTAGGCCCCACTAATCATAAATTTTCCCAACAAAATGCAGGAGGGACTGGTTGAGCACTTAGCAGACAAAAAAAAACAGCTACAGACAGTTTAACAGGTAAAGTGCCAGTTTTAAAATAAAAAATGAAAGTGAAAAACAACCTTACCCTAAAAACAACAGGTCAAACAAACAAACAAACAAAAAAAAAAACATTTTGATAATTGGAAAGTAAAATTTGTCTGGAATAAGTCTTTTAAAATTCTATGATATTCCAGAAAATGAATGACCCATGGGAACCCGGACCTATTATACAGTATGTTATTAATTACCCTTGCATCTTTGTCGACCAAGTCATCTTGCACAATCTTGTCCTCACTTCTGGTAGCCTGTGAATTCAAATAAAAAGTTGAGCAATAGAGTTTTGTGCTGATTCAAGTCACAAATCACTTGCAGAATGCAATGTGTCTGATATGGAAGGCATCCAAAATGTGCAATACTGGGAGAAGCAGAATTGAGAAATTCTACCAGAGTAATTTAAAACAGATCATCTTATTTAAGAAAAGTCAACCTTGCAGAGGGAAAGCAGGGCATTCCTGAAGTCTCCACTTGTATCAGACTTGATATCTGCCTCCAGGTCCTTTTTATACTCTATAAATGAAAGTCATATATTCATTTTAAAAATATGGAACCAATAAAAAACCAGGTGCTGTCCTATTCTGCTCCTTCAGACATTGGTTCCAAAAATAATTAAACACACCTGAACCAACAAAACAAGATCTTCAGGATTACTAGCAACGTGCATGCAGGTGTGGACAGGATCACTCTTAAAAATACAGCCTTTAAAAGAGGTTTTCACTCTGATAGAAAGAACCATGTTTGGTATCCCAAAGAACCTTCAACTATAAATGGATCAATTCTTCAAAAAAGTCATTGTTTACTCACCCTTCACTTCACTTGAACACAAAAGAAGATATTCTGAAGAATGTTGGAAACATGTAACAGACTTCCATAAAGTGTTTACTACTATGGATGTCAATGGCTGCTGGCTTCCAACATTGTTCAAAATATCTTTTTTGATATTTGATATAAAAAAAAAGCTTAAGTTATTTTTTATTCTTTTGTGTGAACAATTACTTTAAAAGGACTGTTTATTTCTTATTGTGACGAACATTTTTGATGATAAAGAACTTTTTTGTAGGTTGCAAAGGTTCCTTAAGTTTTAAAGAATCTTTATGTAATTGTGAATGCTGAAAAAGAACCTTTATTCTTAAGTGTGTTTGGGTCAATTCTGCTGAATGTGTGCCCTATAACAGTAGACAAACATCTTTAAAGGATTGCTGGCTCATAATATTGTTTAAACACTTACCTTGTTTGTAAACCTGTTTAATATCTCTGATCTCTTTATTGGTCCTGGAAGCCAAAATCTCAATAAGAGTTTCTTCAGTTGTGCCAGCACCCTGGAGATAAAAATAAAAATAAAAAAAGTAGTTATATATGGAGATAGAGTGAAAAAATTAAGTTAGGTCATATTTAAATTCTAGAGCTGTGGCAAAAATAAATAAATAAATAATAATAATAATAATAATAATAATATCAAATCAAAATATAGTGTGATTCTCTCATGGATTGATTGAGCTTAGTTTTTAACAATAGATGGCTCTCTAGTCTCTAGGCTAGTTTTTAACCATAAGCTCAAATGCTCATGATGAAGAGCGATTATGCATTCAGCATAATGTAATGTAATTTTGCTTAAATGTCATGTAATTTTGCTTAAATAATCAGAAGACAGCTCAAATAATCAGTAAACACAGCTCACTGTGAACACTCTTGTAATAACATAAACCTTTCCTAACTTTATTAATGAAAATTTTAGGTATGTGTAAGCAATTGGAGGTCAGAAGAGCACGGCTGTTTGTAAAGCCTACAACGACATCTACTGTTAAAACAGAAGCTAGAACTGATTCATGTGATGATAGAGATGCATTCATCTCAGAATCGCAGAACCAATTTCTTAAACAACGTTTCAGCACAGCACTATTAATCTTCAAATATAATATTACCTTCATGGCATATTTGAGCTGGAGGGCATCATACTGAGCTGGAGGCATCAGCAGACCCAGAACCACATCTTCAAGCTCATCTTTAAGGGCATTTTTCAGAGCGACATCTAGAGGCTGCATGAAGGAGGACAGGTTAGAAGCGAGAATATTGAAAGTAATATTGTGTTCATTTCAGGTGCAGAAAATATGATACCTTGCTAGTGGCTTGTTGGTAAGCAGCCTTAATTTGCTGGCGCTGGGCATTGCTCCTGTGGACCAGTGTATCAATGATTGTGGGCTCATCCACACCTGAGAGTAAAATTGACTGTCAATAGAGCAATCATATACAGAATGTAGCCTATCGTGCAAGAGTTTCATATATGCACTTTCCAGAATTCATATAGATACATATACCTTTTGCTTTGATAGCTTTGTCCAGGACTGCTGCATCTGCAGCAGCATTAAACTGAGCATAGGGCTTCACCGTCCCTTGTCCCTCCTAAAGACATGACAGACAATAGATTTTTTTTAAACAACCTTTACTTTCTCATTCACAGTAGACTAGTTAAATAATCAGATTCAATTAAAAAAAATCAAGAAACAAATCTTAGGAAGGAAGCACAGAAATACTAAAACTCTTGCAAAGTGAACAGGATGAGCGTGGCTAAAATGGGGAGTGGTGTACATTCCTATCGCTGACTCATTCAGCTTGGTTCTGCTCAGATTTTCCAGAAAGTTGAAGCAAACTTACAGTGATGTCTTGTACTGTGGTCTCTTGCATGCCCTGATAGGCAAGCTGCTCGAGAAATGAACTGACGAAGGACATGTTGACAACTGGAACTCAACAGCTAAACCTATATTAGAATATGTATTAGAATATGGCAAAATACATATCAAAAAGAAATAAGAAAACAAATCACAGAACTACACGTTTCAAGGAAATGATAATCTTATAAAAGTTTATAGGAAATACATGAGTAACACAAACCACAGTAAAGTCTGACAAGCATCAGTCACACATTTAAAGAGCTACTAAAAATGACAAAACCGTTAATAAAACCGAGTTTTAGAGCTTAAAGTGTGCAAAAAAAACGTCTTGAAATCTACAGTTTTGCTTAAAATTGTAGCTTTGTAACTTCTTTAGCAATATTTTCTTAGTTGCGTATCTTTTTTTCAGTAAATAAAAACAACGCTGTCACAACTAGCCTACTGTATGCAACAATTCTATATCTTTTTAACAAACTGACAGCGCTGGCTATTAAATGAAGGGTATAAATAGAGATAAGCTGTTTCCCCACTTACCAAGAGCGAATGCACAGCAAGCGAGGAGGAGAAAAGATTTGAGCTGTATTTATACTCACAGAACCACACCTAGCAACATCAGCTGAACTGTTGCGCTGCAGTTGGGCGTTGAATACTTTCCTCCTTCCCCTATTAAACACGCGTTTCACTGGCAACGTTGCCAAAAAGAAAACAGTGGGCTGCATAGTTTTTTCTTCTACTTTTAAAGGGACAGTCGGTAATTTGTTTCCTGCTTTAAAAAATCATCTTAATAAATGAAAGGGGAAACTAATATCAAATAAATATATAAAAATAAATCTATACCCCTACTGAGATGTTGAAGACTCCAGTTGTATCAGCACCATTATCAAAACTGTAGCATTTTAAACGGATTCAGACACTTATCCTTTAATAAACTAATCTTGGCTGAATTCATTTGCTAAACATCTTACAGAGGTCATAGACACACATATTAAACATAGTTTATTAGTCAGATTATGTCTCTTTTCACTTTAATAATTATTTAAGTAGGCTAACTCCCTTGCCATATGCCTATATTGTTTTGCACTGACATGGCAGTCTGCATGCCATGAATAGTAAACAAAAGACAGACATTGTCTAGCGATTACACATTACAGCCTGACATTTTATTGAGCGTTCTTTGCATTGTTGAATGTATTTTGAGCTTTCATCACAAATCCAAGGTCATTTCACAGCAGACTATGCATTACACAATAAATTAATTGAAAGTATAATTTTACATACTCTGACATCTGCATACTTACATACTGTATTATATAGGATATTTCACTTCACATTTAATCACTTTAGGCCTTTTAATTTAAGTGAAGTGCAACCATGTGTAAAGAAATAATTCATTTAATGGTTTTTTTATTGTGTGCGCAACACAATAAACACGAGGTACAGCAGTAGCTAATAGATATTTCTGGTTTAAGAGAAAGCAATAAAAGCTTGATCCCAATCGTTTTGTTATTGGTTAAAGAAATAAAAGTAGACTAATGAATAAAAAATAAATAAAGTTAGAATCTGCAGAATAAAACAATTAATAAAAATAAAAAAGTAATAAAACTGTAATAAATCTATTAAACTCTAAATTAACATTAAAAGCAATTAAGTTTATTTATTTAGAATTTATGTTTATTCATTTAGAATTAAAATTAAACAACTTCTATGCATGCATTTGTTTTACAGAAGATAGAAACTGAAATCTTTCTTGCCAAAAGTACACGCTGTGAAATTTGTGAATACTCTGGCTACATGCCTTGAAGCATGGAAAATGGAGGCATTTACGCAATATTTGCAAGCAAATTATCTGAACCTTTTTACTGCATTCATTTGTCAGTACTTTGTTGCACAAACTTGTGATTCAGTGGATATGACAACACATTTTGATGGCAAACATAGAAGAGCAACTCCTGAGGTTCTAGCTGATGATGTGACAATAAAAGTGATTTGATTTGAGTTGGGCATTCCTCTGTACACACCAACAAACTGATAACAACCAGACTACACACATATCAATTCTCATTCCTAACAAAAGTTTGACTGTTGCAAAAGTACAGCCTGTAATTGCTGTTTTGTCAATGCAGGTTTGTGATTAGCACTGCCCAAACAGGTCTTGACATGCTTTTTGCCTTTTACATTTTTACAATATTTCCTCACACCTACATTATTGACCATGTAAAGGTCTAGTCTCTGGAATTCCTTTGACGTGCATGCATCAGTTGTGGAATTTGTGATGTTCAAACTTTTCTTACTAACATCTGCTGGTGAATCTGATCTTGATCAAGTTGCACAGTGTGATTTAATATAAAAAGGAGTGCATCAGCAAATTTTTCAACATATAATGTCATTTTAATAAGTGTAACTCACTAGATAGATTTAGTTCATGTTACAAAGAACTTTTTTCCACACCATTGAGAAGTATAATATTTGAATGAGACTATATTTGCTTTCAAATAGCACAGATACACACAAACTATATGACCAAAAATATCTGACCAAAAAATGCTATAATGAAAAGTAGGTTATCTGTAGGCTATTAGGAAATGTGACTTGAATATAGTAAGATTTAAAATGATCTAGTACATTAAATTATTTTTATTTATAATTATTATGTTATATATATTTTATATATATACACTGTTTATGGTACGCAGATATATAGTAACGAAGTAGATCTACTTCACTACTGTACTTAAGTACTAAAAGGTTGTATCTGCACTCTACTGGAGTATTGTTTTTTTCTCCTACTTCTACTTTTACTTCAGTACATATTTTCGATGAGTTTAATACTTTTACTCCAGTAGATTTTTTTATGTACCGCATAGTTACACGTTACAATTATAAAAATGTAACGAATTCGGAACCCACATGATCACTGCCAGAGCAGCAGATGGCTCTGTCATAGGTTTGACTAAGCTGGCTCATCATCATTCAGACGTTCAAAGAAGACAGCGCTGCCCGCCTGCATTGAGAGCATTTTAGTTTGTTTTCGACATGGAAAACCCAGAAATTCCACCTTCTTCACTTTCAACTTCTTCACTTTCAACTGTTCGTGGCGATGAGGAAAAAGACCACCCGTGGCCCTATTGAGAGTCCTCTGCTTCCCAAAAGATTGCGAAATAATGGCCTTCAAAAATTCACCGTTGAATTTGAAGAAACATATCAAGTTAAAAATAATGTAATACACAAACACAGCAGTTTCAGCTATCTGTAAGAGCTAGATAAGTTAACTAATGTTAGCTACCCATGGTTCATAACATGCTGCAATGTTCACTTAACGTTTTATTTATATCATAAATCGTAAACCATGGTTCTTTAAAAAAAAACAAAAAAAACAATATGATGTCTTTGGACTGCTTTCTTTAATAACTACATAATGCAATACTTGTACTTTTACTTTCAGTACTTGAGTAGTAAAATTTAGAATAAACTACTTGCAATACTTAAGTACAAAAAATGTTGAATACTTTAGTACTTCCACTTAAGTATGGTGCTTAAAGAGCACTTCAACTTCTACTCAAGTCACTTTTTTGATAGAGCACTTGTACTTTTACTTAAGTCTGGGTCTGTAGTACTTTATACATCTCTGATGGTACGTAAAAATATATATATTTAAAACAAAACTCATTTATGCAGGGTCATGACATGTCTTGTGAACATGATGTTGAATCTTGTGATTCTCAATTGATTGAAAATATTTAATCCATTTAATCCAGACCACCACAATGCAGGTTTTCCATTCGCATTGTCCTGTAGAGATAGACCGGTGTAGATCTCGTTACAATCTCGATCTCACACACGGGAAACCTGATGATAGTCTTCAGTTTGTGTCGGCCATCCCCCCTGAAACCTCATCCATCAAGCTTAATATTTAACAAGTGTTGAGAGTTCGGTTCCTCACAAAAACAAGCATCTTTCCAGTTTTTCTCTGTTATGTTTGCCAGACAGGTCTTCCTACAACTCAGGAACTCAGGTAATCTCTCTCTGATTTAATTATTGGTTCATCATTTCTTTATTCAGATTCACAAAGCAGTGACTGTTTCGCTGATTATGTTAATTTTATCACTCTGTTCCAACAAAAGCTATCAATGCAAGTGCGTCTGTCTTTTATGGCCAGAGGTGACAAGATTATAGAGCATGTACATTCATCAGATGATTGCTCACACCCTAAACCATAATCCTTGTTAACATGTGGTAGTAAAATACCTTTAAAATTTGTAACTGTCAGCAGTTAGATACAATGCGGGTGATGATGGATAGGACATATAGACTGTATTTCTTAATTTATTTGTATTTATTTTAAAGCTAGCATATTAACCTTATTGAACTGCATTGCTCAAATTGCATGTCTCTGTGTGTGAAGGAATCATGTGTCACCTCTGAGTTTAACCTGCAAACAGCGTTTCAATATATCGTCATGACATGTGGTTTGTACTATTTCCAAACAAAACAGATACAACCCCTCTGGCATGATGTATGTCAATTCTGGAGCAGAAAATGTGTCCATGTCTTTGAACTTCATGGGCAGGAAATTACGTAACCACACTGTTGCCCCAGCAGCAAAACAACGTAAGTAAACATCACATGTACCCACTCCTTCCTTTCATCTCAATACGTCACTTGTGTCATCAGATTATAGTGTTTTTATGTATATTTAGCAATAAAGGGATTGCCTGATCTACTCATGAGTATTTCTACTTGTAGTACTATCAGTCTTCATCAATGTTCTATAGTACTATATCAGTCTTCATCAATGTTCTGTAGTACTATCAGTCTTCATCAATGTTCTATAGTACTATCAGTCTTTATTAATGTTCTGTAGTACTATCAGTCTTCATCAATGTTTTGTAGTACTATCAGTCTTCATCAATGTTCTATAGTACTATCAGTCTTTATCAATGTTCTGGTGTTCCACAATTTTAGAACAAAAACTTCATTAAAAGTTACTACAGGGGATGAATAATTAAAAAAAAATACAAGCAATCTGATGGCTTGGTGGTTGGCATTTCTGTGTGGAGTTAGCATGTTCTCCCCGTGTTCGTGTGGGTTTCCTCTGCGTGCTCCGGTTTCCCCCACAGTTCAAAGACATGCACTATAGGTGAATTGAATAAACTAAATTGTCCGTAGTGTATGAGTGTGTGTGTGAATGTGAGAGTGTATGGGTGTTTCCCAGTACTGGGTTTCTGCTGGAAGGGGATCCGATGCATAAAACAAATGCTGGAATAGTTGGTGGTTCATTCCGCTGTGGCAACGTCTGAAATAAGAGACTAAGTTGAAGGAAAATTAACGAATGAACAACCAATCTGATGACATTACAATTTACATTAAATTAGCATTCATTAGAGTTTTTTTATTCATGTATCTTGATCTAGAATTTTTAACTTTTGTATTTTTTAAGTAATGCATATTATAGGCATTAAATGATTATATTTTTATTTTAAAGTAATCCGTCTGATATGAAAATTGGGGAGATAAACTATATGTTATTTTCACTGCACTCTCAGAAATAAAAGTACGTGAGCTGTCACTGGGGTGGTATCTTTTCAAAAGGTACACATTTGTACCTAAAAAGTACAAAAGTGTTCCTCTTAAATTTTGTAGGTACTAATATACAGTATACTTTTGAGGTACCAATACGGACCCTTTAAGTACAAATGTGTACCTTTTAAAAAAGGTACCACCCCAGTGACAGCTCGCGTGTGGTTGAAACATTTCAGATGCATTTTTCTGGCCATAAGGCATTTTCACTATGAAATAAGAGGACACCAGGATTGCAATTTGTAAATGTTTAATGCTTTGTACTGAAATAAACACATTTTAGCATTCCTCATCCTAATATAACATATTCATTCATGCTTTAAAATATGTAACTCATGAAATATGCTTAGAAATGGCTCTTTTAGTTTATTAACTTCAAATAAAACTAAGAGACTTCAAAATTTAAGACACATAACAGGCATAAAAATCATATTATCAGACCTTTGAGTTTAAGTTAAATAAAAATACAAATGTATTTAAACTTTTATTTCGTCACCTTGGAATTATAAGGTTCTGTCTGCGTTCTGAATGATTTTGAGATATTGAGCTTTAAAGCATTCCATATAGCAAACAGTATGTGTGTAACATTTGTTTTTTAAATAAAAAGTCTTAAAATGTAAACAACTTATAAAAAACATCCCATAATGTAAATAATTTGTCAATTAATAAGAATACGTCAATAACTCAATTTTGACAAAAAATGTCAGATAGAACCTTATAATTCTAAGGTGACGATTTGATAAAATGTGTTTGACCAACTCAATTGTATTTAATTGTGTAAATATATATATATATTTTAGTTGGTGCTAACAAATCTATTGGATGGAAATCCTGCCCTCAGTTAAATTAAGTTCAGACAATGAGTTTTTTTTTTTTTTTGTGTGTATTTTGATGGTTTTATTAAAGTGTTGTTTTTTTCACTATAGGTGCCTGGGAGACCACTGACCTTTCTCAGTATCAGGATGATCCAGTTGTTTCCACCCGTGTGGTACTTTCTCATCCCAATGTGTCATCAGAGGAGCTGCCGGGCAGTGTTCCTGACCTGAGAGAAGAGGTTCAGTGGCGCAGACCATGTAACATTCATAACACACTCCTAGACCAGGATAAAAACAGACGTGAGTTTAACTTTCCTGTAACCTCCCAGAATCTAAACAAAGCTTAAGCCCTAAATACTGTCTAATATTTGCATAACATTAAACTAAAACCTAATCAATAATAATCAAAAGAACAGGATCATTTCAACAATATCTAAACTTAGTCTGATTTATTTAAACTTTCATTTAAACTTAAACTAAATTCAACCTATAAAATGTGTTAATTAATTCATTTACATAGTTTTCTTTTTCTTTTTTGTGTCTTTTAAGCAAGCACAACTGGAACAAACCATTCAGCGTGATGTTTAAGCCACTGAAAATGTCAAGAAGGGACAATAAGTGATTGATCAAGAAGATACAATAAGTGATTTCTGCATTTAAGCAAACCCAATGTATAGCTAAATATAGCAAATGTGTTTTATTATGTACAGTCCTTTTTAAGCAGTGCTAAAATGTTTATTCCGTGATATTGTGTAAATATTAAGATTAATAAAAAAAATAAAGATGAAACTTTTTACCTAATAAAGTTCATACAGTAATAACTTTGTGCTAATCTCTCACTTAATTGAATGCTAACACCTTAAATTTGGTGTAATGTAGTTTAAATTAGAGAATTACCAATAAAAACGTACAATTTTTAAAATTAAAAAACTAAAAACATGTATTTGTAAAAGAAAAAAAATATTAAAATCATATCAATTAAAACTGTTTAAAAAGGATAATTAACGTGTTTACATAAAATAGTATTGTTTAATTGAATGTATAGTAAAGGTAAACTCCCAAATGGCCTACCTACAGTGTAAAAAATATACTTCAAGAGTTTATAATTAGCTGTTGATTGATTATAAAGCATGTTTGGCATGCTGTCCCGGGAGAGAGCCCTGCATAACATCTTCGAGCCCAGTGCTCCCTCCCATTTGCAGGGCGAGTCGGGAGTTTGAGCTCAGGTAGATCTCGAGAACTCCCCTGCTGTTTGTGGCCAATGAACAATTGGATTGCAATGAATAGATAACTGCTTACTAGGAGCACGTCTATGGTGCCGATTTGGATTAGTCAAATTAACTTAATTTGCATGTTTTGGGATGGTGGGAGGAAACCGGGTGAGCATGCGGAGATTGCATAAAATCCGCACAGAAACGTAGACTGACTTGGTACTAGAACCAGTGATGTTCTTGCTGTAAGGCAACAGTGCTAACCCCTGGGCCCCTGTGCCGCCCAGAAAGGAGGAGGAGTAGGGGTGGAAAGGGGGATTCTTCAAAACGAAGATGACTGTCATATGAAACTTAGGTTATTTATGGTGACTTAGAAATCATTTGACTGGTGAATCATGAATTGGCTAATGCAGGACCAGCCGTGATCAATCATAAGCACGTGATCCTCTCCAAATCAATTTATAATTAAACTTCATGTAAATTAGCAGTTTTCTGTATATTGTTTTATTTTTCCCTGTTTATTTATGCTTTTGAATTGCATTATGGGACTTTGATCGTTCAACTAACAACTTTTAACCTTCAAAAGATAGAAAAGGTGACTTTTATTAACATTTTTAATAGTAAAGTGATATATTGTCTGGTTTGGTGTTGTATATTAAGGTACAAAACTGTGTAATAAACTGCCAGTACATTTTCTGTTACTTTACAGACTTATTTCTTTATACATCATTTCTTGTACATTACATTATTTCAAACTACTAAAATTTAATAAAAGTCACTTTGTTAAACTGTAGAGTTCAATTTTTGACATCAAAAGTCAACAGAGCAGAGATCAACATCCCATAATGCACAACCGTAAATAAACGGAAAACACAAAGTGCGGAAACTGTTAATATAGCAGATATTTTTTACAATGTAGCTAATTAACCTTATATTATATCTAATACACATCTATTGTTTAGCACACATCAATGGTAGGAAAAAAGACCTGATTCATTCCACCATCTAGAGAAAGAGCTAATCAAAAAAAATTAAAATTCCTGGTTCCCCCATGACAGCCTGATGAGTGAAGTGTCACAGTAACTGCGTGTTAATATTTGAAGGTGCAGGTAAATGTGAGGTCTCATGGCTGAGGAAAGGTAGAGTCAAATGGAACGCATTCAGGCGCTGGATCGGCACAGATCAGCCCCATGAACCAAAACGCAAAGGTAGGTTCTGCTGGTAGAGTTTCAGGATTTATTAATGCAGACAGAAGTTCTTTCATTTTCATTCTATTTACAATCACAGCACCCAAGGTATCTTCAATAAGTGCAAGCAAAAGACATCCAGAAGATGAGAGTCCAGTGGATGTCAAGATGTTTATCCCATACGACTCTGCCAAGATTTGCATAACTCAAGTATGTAGATATCACTCCTTATGCTTATGCAATATTTTTTTACTGTGGAGTATGTTTTGGTTGAGAACACAAATTGCAGTTTGTAATGCTAGAGTTTGGGAGTGTTCTGCATTAGTCACATGTCTGTCACTCCCTCTGTTGGCCTGGAGCCTCAGGGTGAAGTTAAATGTCTCATCATGTGCCTTTTGGTTCCTATGAGAGCAAGGCCCATTATAAAACAACTCAAACCCACAATTCATACTGATTCTCTGATCAACTTTTGATTTCCTAAATATCTCCATCAATAAGGCTAAAAAAGCTAGTATTCAACACTAAAGCATAAATTAGAGTGGTTAGAATTACCATCTCATTTCGAAGGCCATGGCCTCCAAAGGTTGCATGTTTATGGCCTCTTCCCATAAAGAAATATGATATTGTATGCAAATTACATATATGGCATACATATAGTTCATGTTTGGATTTCCAACGCTATCTCACGGCCAATTCGTAACTTTTTGATTAGTGGCTAATTCATATGAATTCGTACGATCTAATTCGTACAAATTAGTACGATTTGCCCATCACCCAATGACGGTTGGGGTTAGGGGTGGGGTTAGGTGCCACGCCTCCTTTTTAAAATCGTACATTTTCGTACGACTGAACTCTTACGAATTCGTATGATTTAGCCACTAAACTGACAAAACGTAAAATACTTACGTTTCCTCGTGAGATCAGGCTGCAATTTCTCTTATATAAAATGTCATATGTAGGCCCACATGGAATCTGTGCATGCAGAAATCTGCAGATTTATTTATTTATTTATTTATTTATTTATTTATTTATTTATTTATTTATTTATTTATTTATTATAATGATATTTAGCCCATCATTGAGTCTATTTATTTACTGTACATTTATATAAATTCAGTTTTTAAATTGATTTATTTATTTATTTATTTATTTATTATAATGATATTTAGTCCATCATTGAGTCTATTTATTTACTGTACATTTATATTAATTCAGTTTTTAAATTGATTTCAGTAATATTATTGACTAAAAATGTTCATATGATTTATTTACAATACAGTTTGTAAAGTAATATTTTCTGTCTTTTAGTAGTTATATTATATGAGAGACTTGCTTGTTTACCAAATAATTGGATTTGCATTGTAATCATTAAATAAAAGTTTAAAACGTATTATTTTTTTATGTCATATTTTGTATTTTTTATGTCATCGTTTTTAGTTATGATACTCCCAAAATCATTCCGCATAAATCCGCAGATTTTTTACAAAATTCTCCACAGAAATAGCCAAAAATATCTGCAGATTCTGTCTGGCCCAAAATATAAATATTTAATTTAATTTCTTTCTTTTTTTGACCATTGGAATTACTAATATGTACTTATATCTTCAAATAGATTACCTCTAATATTTCTATATGTTCATATATGTATATATCAGATTTCTGTAAGGAATAAGTCATTAACTATGTGTAAACAAAATAAATTTAGCTTACTAAAATTTACTGTTATTTTTTGTGAGAAACTGAACTTGATTTACTGCTTCGATAATGTCCATCATTCTTTCACATTCTTTGATTAAAAGTTAAAAGAACTTTCTAAAAGAAACTTTGCACCATCATGCAACATTTAGACAAATCTGTAAAAATGAGCTGAAACAGACAACAAAAAAACAGCAGTGAGAAAAACTATTCTTACTGTAAAGATAAGAATATATGAAGTCACAGACATCATGAAAGCATCTGAAATCCAATGTTTAATTTCCATTGACATCCTATGCAACTACACTATAAAAATGAAAAAGAAAACTTATTTTAGCTAATTTTAATTAGTTAATCAGGTTTCGATATTTTTTTCTGTCATACTTCTGTTTAACTTATTTTTTTAGTACGACTAATGCCAGTGATCACCAGAAAGTTTCATTTGATTCAACAACAAAAAATAGGCTGCAAGAATTTTTTTACAGTGTACAGCATCACTCAAAGTCCATAGTGAAAACATAGAAGTAGTTTATGTAGAACTCCAGTGGCTGAACCTTAATTTTAAGAAGTTAGATTCATATTTACACAAAAATAACTGATTTTGTTGGTTTAAAAGTTTCACGAAGTGGCTTTGTTTAATGAGAGCTTCAATGGTTAACTTCTTTACATAATGTGATCATTTAACAATTCTGAGAATGCACATGCAGAAACTGCTTCACTATGTATTTTGGTAAGGCGATATTACCATGCCAACAGATAACAAACGATATGATTGCCATGAAGAGCAGACATCAGAAGATGATTCAAGAACTGGAGGAGAACTTTCTCACTGCATCACGTGTTAATCAGGTGATAAATTTGTTTTGAATCAAAAAGTATGCCTATGCAGTGATTTTATGTATGCTTAAGTATATTTATGTGTGTGCGTAGGATAAAACAGCTCATAAAATGAAGACGTTTTACCAAAATAAGCTTAATACTCTGAAGAGAGTCCTAGACATTTACCAGGAAAAGGTGGCCAGAAAAAATGCATACTGGGAAGAGAAAGTCAGGGTGAGTCACAATTAAAGTGCTTCCTTGATTTTCCCACAGAGCATTTAATCCTCGATTCGAGCTCAGTCCTGAACCTAAAACATGATGTAATCATTAGTATCCTGTATAGTATTACATTTGTATAATATGTTGATTGTCTTGTATCATACTCCTGGAGTCAGACTCTGGAAGATCTGAATGAAAGACTTCAGATGCAACACAGAATGCTTCAGGAAAGGAACCAAAATGACTTGGCTTTATGGGATAGAGAAAAGGTATCAGGTTATGGTATTATATAAGCAACATGAGCTATTGTGATGTGTACAGTGCTTTGCTTGATTAGCTATTTAATTGGCTAAAAGCATCCATAAAAACCTTTCCAGAACAAGATGATGGAATTGTTCTCCTCTCGTTTGGATCTCCTTCACAATCACCAGGCATCAAGTAAGAGATGTATAGGTTAATATTGTTAGATTTAAGAAGACATGTGTGATTAAAAAGGTATGAATTGATTATAGAGGAGGTTGGAGTAATCTCTCTCTTTAAAAGCACTGCAGGAGCTGCATTTGGCCAGGGCAGAGATGGGGAAGGTCCAGGAGATGCTTGAGACCTTGCAGGAGAAGAATGATTCAGAAATTGTATCTGAAGAACAGGTAGAAAATCAATGAAAATTCACATTCCAGTACTGAAGAACATGTTAATTCTGAAGAGAGTTAGAAAGAAAGACATGTAGTATTTATCAAGTATTGGGTTTAATCGATATGAGGCATATTTGCATGTGTAATATCTGAGTAATAACCTTGACAGAACAGCACCGCGTCAAATGGACCACTAGATGGAGCTCAAGCTCGTCTGGAGATTTTGAAGGATAACCTGCAAAAGAGGGAGCGAGAGATCTCGATGCTCATGGAAGGACAAGAGCGTGTGGCAGATCCTGTTGAACAGTCAGCATATGCTCAACTCCTCAGTGCTGTCATACAACAGGTTATTTGGTTTTGTTTAATATATATATTTCATTTATTGTTTTTGCTTCATTAGTAAAATAAGGTACTTTAAGTCTCGAAAACAAGATGTGACATAATTCAAACTTGATTTGTCAGTCATACTTCAGACATAAAATTGTGCTTTTATGTGGCTCATTATGCAACTTAAAATGTACTTCATTTTGTCTTGTATATTTCATACAATACATTCATATGAACATGTGCTAGAGTAATTGGTGGTTCATTCCACTGTGGCGATCCCTAATAAATCAGGGACTAAGCCGAAGTGAGTGAGTTAGTGATTTACATTCGTCCAAGGTCAAAAACACTTTAAAAACAATTCAAGAATTCACACTTAGATATTGCTTGACGCTATTAGCAGGTTTGGCATGCTGTCTCAGGAGAGAACCCTGAGCTTGGAGATAACTGAGCCCAGGGCTCCCGCCTGGTCAATAAGCATATAAGGGGGCCCGAGATCAGTTAGGTCTCGAGACCTCCACCTGGTAAAGGGAGGAAAAGGAGGAGATGGGGTGGAAGAGGGGATTCTTCCAAAACGAAGATAAGGTAGTAGCGTGAAATCAGTCTCTTTATTGTATGCTTGAATCAATCTGATTGGATTATTGCTGATTACAGATGAGAGACCAGCTGCAATCAATCATATCACATGCTTTTCTCAAAATTTGTTTGTAAATCTTCACTTACTGTATAATCCAGATGAAACATAATATATTTCCAGAAGGGTCTGAAAAGTTTCATTCAATGATTTGGTCTTTCTAAGCCCTCCTTAGGTCAAAAGGTCAAGTCTGTTGAGATTGGTTTATCATTTAAGGCAGGTGTACATGATGCATTTTGATGCATGAATTTTGAATTTAGAACTTGGAAGCAACTGCATGAAATTCCAAACTAAAAATGAGGATGCTTTCAGAGACTTTCTATATCCCTCTCTTGCCCTTTCTCTCTCATAAGAGCTTAATATTGATACAGGATGCATCAGGAAACCAGGATGTCTGGTCACCCTATGTGCGTGAACTATTAAGTAGCTATGCTTTATATATCTGTAAGTGCTACATCTCACCTGATAACTAGCTTTTGAGCAATCATCTGTAAAATATCTTTTCTGATGGCCCTGTCATGCATGACACATACAGCGCTTACTGTTCTCCAAGTAATTTGGATGGTCGACTTCAGTTCGATCGATAGAGCAACTCATTTATCTGCACACATAAGAATTAAAGCAGACAGCTCCCCTGTAAAAAAAATAAAAAATTAAACATTACAAATGATTGTAAGCTCAGGTTACTCTGATATGGTACAAGCCACGGCCATAAAAGTTTCAGGAATTTTCATGCGTTTTCTCCCAATGGTAAAAAAAATCACGTACAAGCCTGTACAACAGTAAAAAAAAATTTACAGCACACATGTCTAAAATGATATGTCCATTCTGAATTTAAAGGGTTAGTTCACGTAGAAATTAAATTTCTGTTATTGCTCACCCTTATGTCATTCCAACCCCCATAGTAAACACGCATGCTAATCTGACATGGAAGATATGTGAACAAATTCATTTTCACAGTACTTTCAGCTCACAAAAGTGTTCTTGGAGCTTCGTATGATTACAGTTCATTTAAAATATCTTAAATTGTGTTCTGAAGATGAACTAAAGGTCTCAGGTGATGGAAACAACATGAGGGTGAGAAATGAATAACAGAACTTTCATTTTTGGGTGAAACTAACCCTTTACAGTAATATGAAGAGCAATGATAGTGCCGGTTTTGATTTTTGAAACTTTGCAAACCTTCAACAAATAATTCTGTTACACAGTAAATAAAGGTAAAACACAAACAACAACAACAAAAAAACATAATAGGCATAAAACAGCTTTCTTTGTGTATTCCAGGCTCATCATGTTTACGCTGAGCTGACAGAGGCTAAGCAGCAGTTTGACCAAATGACAGAAGACAACAAGAAAATTCTGGCCGAGATTAAAGAAAGCCTTGACCAAACGGTGGAGGAGTCCAACCAGAATCATGGGGACCAAGAAGATGTGAAGCAGAAAATGTCCGATCATGGCATTGTTTCTTTTGAGTCAGAAAATTGCTTAAATCTATCAAACTATGAACATATAAGCATCTGCTAACTGATTCATGTTTACTCAGGACAGAGCCACAAACGAATGATGGATCCCAGGCCAGTTTACTCAATCATGAGGTCAGACAGCTAGCTTTGGAGTGCATCAGATCGGGTGCTAAGCCCACTGTCATTGGTAAATATAGGAAATTGGTAACTATGTAAATGATTACCGGTCTTTTTTTGCAAAGATGTACATCATGTAAGTTAATTCTGTGTCATTCATAGAAACGAATGCAAATGAGGCATGGACAGCAGAGATGGATGAAGCGGTCAAAGTATTTTACAAATTCATACACACTCATTTTATTTAGCACTCATTCTCACTTATTGCTAATGTTTTCCCTCAATGTTTTAGAATTTTGAGGAAGAATTCCGTAAGAATGGATTCCTAAGTTCTGATAAAAGTGTTGGGCAACAGCTGTTATTACTGCAGGCTGAGGTGAAAACAGCGAAGACAAATATATCTTCTATTTTATGATCTCAACTATTATTTGACTGACTAAACAGATTGAACTGCATTGAATCTGTTTTTGGTTTTCAGTTTATGGCCTTAGAATCCTCATGTTATGATTTTATGTTATCTGTATGTCTAGTTGAAGCAAATGAAAGACGAAAACAAAAAGATTATTGAAAACTACACAGCTGAAAGGACCCTGAGGAAGAAGTACTACAACATGGTGGAGGACATGAAAGGCACAGTATACCACATCCTTACACATTGAGCAAAGACAGAAATGAGTTTATGTAACTGTTGCCAGACGCAACATGAACTGGAATAGCCCTTTTTTGGGTATGTATAATTTATTTTGAGGCTCTGGGCCAAATATCTCCAAGACCCTTGACTGGTTTCCCAGAAATTCTTGTTAACTATTTTGATCATTTCTATTTGAATCCAATAGTAATACAAATGAGTGCCAAAAATACTGAAAACTACAGGCATTTTTTGACCATGTAGGGTTTTGAATTGTTTTCAATTGTCTTTTCTGCTTCTAAAAACAGTAATGTTTTGAAATATGTTTACTATATGAAATGGGTATTTTCTGGTTGAATATATTTTCATTTGTAAAAATTGAAAAAATGTATTTCTGTGATTTTAAAGTTGACTTTTGGCATCATTACTCCAGTCACATGATCCTTCAGAAATCATTGTGATATTCTGATTTAATATTAAAAACAAATAAATATATAAATTGTATTATTGTTGTTAATTTTGATTATTAGAATGTCATTTTTGACATTATAAATGTCTTTATCATTACTTTTTGATCAATTTAAAGCTAAATTAAAAAATAATAATTCCGTAAAACCTTATTTTAAAGGTATAGTGTATAATGTTATAAAAAAATTATATTATTGTCTAGATCTTTTTATTTATCAATAAATACTAAATAAATTGCTTAACTGTTAATAATAGTAATAATAATTATAATAATAATAATTATTATTATTATGTTTATGTGTGTATTTATATAGCGCATTTATTGTATATGGCCATACACCCAAAGCGCTTCACAACCATGAGGGGGGTCTCTCCACACCACCACCAGTGTGCAGCATCCACTTGGATGATGCGACAGCAGCCACAGGACAACGACACCAGTGCGCTCACCACACACCAGCTCTAGGTGGAGTGGAGAGACAGTGATACAGCCAATTTGGTGGATGGGGATGATTGGGAGGCCATGAGTAAGAGCCGATGGACAGAATTTGTCCAGGACACCGGGGTTACACCCTTACTCTTTACGAGAAGTGCCATGGGATTTTTCATGACCACAGAGAGTCAGGACCTCGGTTTAACATCTCATCCGAAAGGCGTATTATTATTATTATTATTTTTTTTTTTTAAATAATTATTATATTATTATTATTATTATTTTTGGGCGTCACTGTGGCGCAGTGGGTAGCACGATCACCTTACAGCAAGAAGGTCGCTGGTTCAAGCCCCGGCTGGGTCAGTTGGCATTTCTGTGTGGAGTTTGCACGTTCTCCCCATGTTGGCGTGTGATTCCTTCGGGGGTGCTCCGGTTTACCCTACAGTCCAAAGACATGCACTATAGGTGAATTGAATAAACTAAATTGGCTGTAGTGTATGAGTATGAATGCAAGTGTGTATGGGTGTTTCCCAGTGTTGGGTTGCGTCTGGAAGGGCAGCTGCTGCGTAAAAAAATAGGCTGGAAAAGTTGGCGGTTCATTCCACTGTGGCGACCCCTGATTAATAAAGGGACTAAGCCGAAAAGAAAATGAATGAATGAATTAATTATTATTATTATTATTACTTTTATAATAAATGTGTCTTGAATAGCAAATCAGCATATTAAAAAGATCTTCGAAGTATCATGTGACAATGCAGGAGAAAATTCAGTATATATATTTTTGTTTG
The DNA here is from genome assembly GCA_903798195.1 of Danio kyathit. Taxonomy (NCBI): domain Eukaryota; kingdom Metazoa; phylum Chordata; class Actinopteri; order Cypriniformes; family Danionidae; genus Danio; species Danio kyathit. The sequence goes on from LR812523.1 coordinate 31,479,647, forward strand.
TTTTGTACGTTTCTGCTTTATTGCTACTGTAGGTAACTATAGGCTTTTCACACCGCTTTTAACCATGGGTTATTTTAATTCTAAACACCAGGCTTTCATAACCCCAGGTAAAAAGAAGGGCTTAGTTTTATGCGTTATAATTTTTTCTAATTTCACACTGCTTTATACATTTGAAATTGTCAACCCTACGTCATCATAGACCCTAGATAATGGTATCCTGGGTAATCTGTAATCATGTTTTTAACACTGCCTTCTATATACCATCATAACTATCTACATACGCAAAAAAAGGGCTATTCCAGTTCATGATAGCAGGGTGAGCAAACCGTTCAAAAACGAACTTTGCACTGCAATGCTCCAGAGCAGGGTTTCATAACCCCGGATGATGATAACTACTTCTTTACCCAGGGTTAAAAGTAGTATTTACAACAACAATAACTTGGGGTTAAGAGCAGTGTGAAAAGCCTGACTTCGTTTGGTCTTATACAGGTAAGATCAGAGTATTCTGTCGAATAAGGCCACTAACACGTGCGGAGCAAGCAAAAAAAGGCCACATCACCATCGCTTGTCTAGATGATTACTCTGTGATCCTGGAGACCCCTCGAGGACCTCGTGAGTTTCAGTTTGACAAGATCTTCAACACAGAATGTACACAGGAAGAAGTCTTCATTGAGTCTAGTGGGTAAGAGTGATACTGACATACTCTATACATTTAAATTAATTCGTGGTAAATTAAAGAAATAGTTTACACTAAAAAATCTTTTTTCTGTGGAACACAAAAAAAATATTAATAATACCCTGAGCGTTCCATTTAATTAAAAATGTGAAGCTCTTAATTCATTAAAATTGCAGTGCAAACAACTATATCATTTAGAACTTCTCCTTCAGAGTTCAGAAAAAGAACAAAACTCAAATGGTTTGGAAAAATACAAAAGAAAGAAGGCTCAGACTGGACTTTTGGGCAAATGAATCTCCAATTTCGGCTGTGATAACTAAATGTAAAGACTATCTGAATCAATTTTGATTGAACTAGAACTACACAAGCGTTCTATCCATAATCTCCTGCCTGCCTATTATGCTGGAATGTTTCCAAAATCTGAATTCTCTTTTTTCATATATGTTAAGCTTCTTTGGCCCAATCTTCATTGTAAAAAGCACTTCAGAAATGAAGATGAATTGAGTTAAAAAGTGAAGGGCTTCCTAATTTGGGGCACACATTGAAGGCGCATAATGTACACTGTAAAACCCAACAGTCAACTTTATCAAATGAAATGAGTGTAGTTAACTTAAAATTGACTGAAAGTAAATTCTACTCATTTGAAAAGTTTTGAACTCAGTGTTGAAGGTAATGAGTTAATTAAATACCTCATTACTTCAACTTAAATGGAGTAAGTTCACAGTAATCCTATAGATTAGTTTTTTTTAACTCAAATGGTTTGTAGCAATCAGTTTCCTCAAACGGTTTGCGTTGCCTAAACTTATTGGGTTTTACAGTACTCAGTTTGTTTGAGTTCTCTTCATTTATTGGGTTTTACTGTGCTCAAATTGCTTCGTTTACTTAAACGTATTAAGTTCACAGTACTCACTAGGATTAGTTTCTGAACTTAAATAGTTTGTTGCAATCAGTTTCCTCAAATAGTTTGAGTTACCTTAACTTTTTGGGTCTTATAGTGTAGGTATTTGTGTAATCATTAGGTCTATTTTTACACTCCTGGGATAATGACATTGACAGCCGAAAGAACATTAGCAGATACAGTAAGCTATGAAATGTCTCAAAGACAGAGAATAGTCTCAACATCAACCACAGCAAATGTTAAATCTTTAACTCCAACCTATTACTCAAACTGTTAACATTTTGACCCACTACTATGCTAACTTTTCCAATGTAAAGGCAGGAAAATCATTCATTTAGTGCTGAGGGGCACATCAACTCAAACAAGTCATTCTCTGAAGTTTCGCCTTAATATTTAATAATCGTTTAGCAAGTAAGAACTCCTGGCATGTAAGCCTGGTTTCAATTCTGACATTTGAGAACCAAATATAAAACATCTGATTTATATCCAGGGACGGATTAAACCAATAAGCAAAGTAAGCGGCCACTTAGGGCCCCAGGAAATTTGGGGGCCCCCAATAAATACCTGGAAGTATAAATTATACACATAACATCATTTTTTTGTCATATTTTATATAGTGTGGATCTAACAAATTAAATTTTAACATAATTATAATTATCTACGCAAATTTGTCTTACACCCTCAATCATGGAGCAGTCCAGCAGTCAAGTCCGGTAAAGATTCCGTTTTAAAAACAATTTATTATTTTCAGTTTCTGCACCTTTTTTAGTTGTGAATTAATTTTAAGAAAACAAATCATTTAAAATGTAGAGATTTCAAAACATGGAAAAGAAGATTCAGTGATATAACAAAACAAAACAAAAAACAGCTAAATAAATTAATAACAAATGTATAAAACTACAAAGGGTGCATTTTAGGACTGTTGGACCCCATGCCTGGAACAGCTTAAGGCCCCCAAATCACTAAATCCACTCCTGTTTATATCAGATATATATGAGCCTGAGATGCTAAGATGTACATTATCTCTAGGTTGATCCAGTGTGCGATTGATGGATTTAATGTGTGCATTTTTGCATACGGCCATACGGGTTCAGGAAAAACCTACACAATGGTCGGAGACAGAGATCGGAGGAACCCAGGGCTTATTCCCAGAACATTCACCAGGATCTTTGAGATCATCCAGGATAACGAGTCTAAATTTGAGTTTAAGGTGCTTTTACGTTTATCATTTAGTGTCTTGAGCTTAACAGATGTACAGTTAGTCTTTAAACGACTTTCTTTTGCCCATCCTCAGGTTTCAGCCTACATGCTGGAGCTGTACAATGACCGCCTGCAGGATCTCTTTGTAAGTCCAGCTGAAGCTTTCAACAAGCGAATCGAAATTAAGAGGGACAGAAAGGGGCTTGTGTTCGCCCAGGGAGCTGAGACAAAGGACGCAGCCAGTGCCGGCGAACTCTTTGCATTATTTGAGCAGGGCTCTGCAAACCGCCACATTGCGGCCACAAGTACGTGCTTAATGAAACTTCAAAAGTCCCTGTTAAATGGTTTGGATTAATTGCTTCAGTTAAACTCAGTATGAATGCATGGTCAGAACATGATGACCAGGCACTGATGCCAAACTTCGACACAAGGAGGAGGTCCTTGAGTTTAAATCTGTAATGCTCTTTGAAAACAGGTCTGAATGAGCTATTTGAAGTTATAAAGAGCATGAACATTATTTAAAGGTGCAGTATGTAAGATTGACAGGGCGACACGGTGGCTCAGTGGTTAGCACTTATGCCTCACAGCAAGAAGGTCGCTGGTTCAAGTCCCAGCTGGGTCAGTTGGCATTTCTGTGTGGAGTTTGCATGTTCACACAGTCCAAAGACATTCGGTATAGGTGAATTGAATAAACTAAATTGGCCGTAGTGTATGTGTGTAAATGAGTGTGTATGGATGTTTCCCAGTACTGGGTTGCAGCTGGAAGGGCAACCGCTGTGTAAAACATATGCTGGATAAGTTAGCGGTTCATTCCGCTGTGGTGACCCCTGATGAATAAATTGACTATGTCGAAGGAAAATGAATGAATGAATAATTGACACCCAGTGGTTGAACTAGGTATTGCAAGCGCCACACTTTTTCACCCTAGCCCTCATCTGATGACTCCACACAAACAAAGGTTCCCAAATTGACAACACCAGAAATGAAAGTCAGAACTCTGACTCAGTGCAGACCAACAAATATTAGTCACTTAGCATGTACTTTTAATAATGTTAAAGATGTTTAATATGTAATAATTAGATTCTAAACCTTACCTTCGTTGGATGAACATGTTCACAGCATGACTCTTAAATATCTGCAAACATATGGTATTTTATGTAAATTGTAATTGATCAATTAACAAAGTCTCAATTTCACACAGCACCATGAAAAATTGTTATATTGCAAGTTATCATCTCATAACAAATTCATCAAAGCGCATTTGCAAACTAATACATATTAAAATTTGGATCACATAATTATCTCCATTTGTACGGCTTTTCTAAAAACGTAAACGTAGTAGTTCACCTGGTAAAGCATTACATGATGTGACACAGAACATAAGGGTGTTGTCAAGGCATAGTAAAAATCAGGTATATGGCTTGGTAGGTTACTCAATTTACTGGCAAAATTTCTGGGTCGCTGCAACAAATGAAATAAACCTAATAAAAATAGTCTCTGAGGAAGCTACAGTGTTTAGTGCCACTCAATAAATGTTTCAAATTTAAAGTGTAGCAAAATGTACAAGGAGCAATATATGTTTTGCAAATATGCATATTTTCATAAGCATGTGTTTTTAATGAGTCTAGATTAGTTTATATTAGGTTTATAGGCAATCAAGTAACAAATGCAGTAAGGGGGTGTATTTCTCATTACAAACACCGGATAATTGTCATGGGACCAAAGTGAGCTGGCTGGATATACAGAGTGATTTAAAAAGAATAAAATCTGTATTTAATCAAAGAAACATGATGGAACCTTGGGTAATTTTTTTCAGTAGAAAACAAATTCAATATGACCCCCTTCAGACACTCTAGTGACATCAACCCGAAAGTTGTGCTTTTCTTTTTGAATCACCCTGTATATCCATATTGAGGTAGTTAGGATTATTCCAGCCTGATCTCATGAGGAAACGTAAGTATTTTACGTGTTGCCAGTTTAGTGGCTAATTCGTACGAATTCGTACAATGTCAGTCGTACGAAAATGTTTGATTTTAAAAAGGAGGTGTGGCACCTAACACCACCCCTAACCCCAACCGTCATTGGGTGATGAACGAATCGTACAAATTTGTACAAATTAGATCGTATGAATTCATACGAATTAGCCACTAAATCAAAAAGTTACGAACTGCTGTGAGATTGCGTTGGATTATTCACACGAAATGATCATGCTGTCTAAAATATTTTTAGTTTATCTATTTGACCATCTGCTTATTAATGAATTGCACAAGTTAACTTATGTGGCATTTGCAGTAATGTTAATTTTTAATTGTTTTGATTTGATCATACTTTCTTGCAGAGATGAATGTAGAAAGTTCCCGCTCCCACCTGATCATTGGCATTATAATCGAGAGCCGTAATCTGACCAATGGGAGTGTGAGTTTTGGAAAGCTTAGTCTGGTGGATTTGGCAGGAAGTGAACGAGCAGCGAAAACTGGAGCCAAAGACGACCAACTGAAGGTGTTTTGAACATATACAATATAAAAGCTGATTTCCAGTGATTCAGTAAAGCATGGATGCTTCATGTTGCTTTCAAGTGTACCTAAGATAATTGCTAATAATTATAACGCATTCAAAATGTATGCAAAATACAGAAGACAAGTAGATAAAACAAAACAAACAAGAAATATTTTGTTTCCAATTGAACGTGTCAGAGAATACACCTAACATCCACAAAGTCTGACACTCAGGAAGTCTTTATTTTAATATTTTCTTATTTAATATTCCTATTTTGTAAAGGCAAATATATTTTGAAGTGCGCCTTAGGATCTTGTCCTTTTTTTTTCATAACAAAAGACTGTTTATCCCATATTTTCGGCTTCATTCCAGGAGGCAAACTCTATCAACAAATCCCTGAGTGCTCTTGGAGATGTAATTTCAGCTTTGTCAATGGAGCAGCCTCATGTTCCCTACCGTAATAACAAGCTGACCCAGCTCATGCAGGACTCACTGGGGGGCAATGCCAAGACCCTCATGATCCTCAACATCTCTCCCTCTGACTGCAACCTGGACGAGACGCTCACCTCGCTCATGTGAGAACCAACTGCAGCTGCCTTACATGCACAAAATCAATGAGAAGATAGATAAGAATATACATTGGAGAATGTTGCAAAGCTGTAACCATTGACATACAAATAGGAAAAACAAATACTGCATTCTAAAAAATGATGGGTTATTTCAACTCAATTCTAGGTGTAGTAGGGAGCAGGGGCGGTTTTTGTGATTTTGGGGCCCTAATCAATTCCAGCCATGGGGGCCAAAGTTCTAAAATCACCTTTTATACTTTAATTTTTTTATTTTTTTTATTTTACATATATATATGTAATTCGATCTACTTTTCTACTTTTTATCTAAACACAAAATTATGATAACATGTAAAGCATCTTGTAAAACATTTGAAACGATTTGTTTTCTTAAAATTAATTCACAACTAAAAATAATAAATGAACTATTTTGTTTTTAAAACTAAATCTTCACTGATTTGGCTGCTGGAATGGTCCATGATCGAAGGTGGGGGACAAATTTGTGCAGATAATTACGTTCAAATTATACATTTTAGATCCTCACCGTACAAGATCCAAATGCAGGGTTTATTAACAAGAATGATGAGGCAAGCAACGGTCAACACAAGGGCAAACAGATGTACACAGGAAATCCAGAATCAGAGTCATAAACAGGCGAAAGGTCAAAAGGCAGACAGCATACAGAAATAAACAAAAAAAACTAAGACAAGGGTCTAACACGGCAAAACAAGGCAAGGAAAACACGTCGAAAAGTTCACAATACTGCTTACAAAACTCAGCACTGATGTGTGTGAGAGTGCTGTCTTTATAGTCCAGGTAATGAATGAATGATGACCTTCAGCTGTGAAACCGGTGTGATTGAGCGCTGCATGACAGGATTTGTAGTCCATATAACGGCAAATTTGTAGTTCTTTATTGAACTGTGTGTTTAGCAGTGATCTGCAGCCGCTAGATCGCTGGTGATCATAACATTCATTCATTCATTCATTCATTTTCTTTTCGGCTTAGTCCCTTTATTAATCTGGGGTCACCACATTGGAATGAACCGCCAACTTATCCAGCATATGTTTTACGCAGCAGATGCCCTTCCAGTTGCAACCCATCACTGGGAAACATCCATGCACACTCATTCACACACATACACTTACGGACAATTTTTTAGCTTACCCAATTCACCTATACCACATGTTTTTGGACTTGTGGGGGAAACCGGAGCACCCGAAGGAAACCCACATGAACACAGTGACCTTCTTGCTGTGAGGCGATTGTGCTACCCACTGCGCCACCGTGCTGCCATGATAATAACAGTTTTATATAATTTGTAGGTATCATTTAAATGTCTAGATATTTATTTGGGGGCCCTCAGATTTCCTGGGGCTCTAAGCAGCCACTTACCTTGCTTATTGGTTAAATCTGCCCCTGATAGGGATTAACCCAACTGCTAAGTTAATTTTTAAAATAAACTAATGGGACCAAATTTTTACCCAACGTTTGGATTAGTCCATTTTTGGGTTTAAATAACCTAACAGTGTATGGAAGTCAGTGGTTGCAGGTTTCCAACATTCTTCAAAATGTTTTCTTTTGTTTACAGCTTTAGGGAAAAGTCTAGTGTTGAGTTAATGATAGCAGAATTGTAATTTTTTTGTGAACTATCCCTTTAATTGTTCTTTTTTAAATCGAAATTTAAGTTCACAAGGAATATGTAGTAATGTGTGCTCATAAATTGTTTCAGCTATGCGACTCGAGTGAAAGCCATCACCAACAATGCTCAGAGGAATGTAGACAGCAAAGAAATAGCTCAGCTGAAAGAGGTATCTTCATTATTTAGTAAATTACTCCTATTATAATGTGATTGCCATTATTTCTCATTTACATTCAATTTTCATTCTTTCTTCACAGGTGATTTTAAAATTAAAATCAGGTCAACCTGTGGAAGAAGATGTCTAGTGTGTGTGTGTGTGTGTGTGTGTGTGTGTGTGCGTGCGTGCGTGCGTGCGTGTGTGTGTGTGTGTGTGCGCGCGTGTGTGTGTCTATATAAATAAAAACAACTTGACAATTTATCCTTCATTTGATATATTTAGCAGTCATAGCCTTGTTTGTGCTTTCCCACCTTTCTTTCACCATTTTTCCCAAACATAATTATCAAACCTCGGTTAAAGGGACAGTTCACATTGTATTTTTTTTTGTTGTTGTTGTTTTCTGACCCTCAAGCAACCTGGGAGTTATGATGAACTAGGGTTAACTAGTTCAAGTGTTAAAGCACTTTTGTGTCTCATGTGTTGCTTGTTTGTTTTCATTGTAGCCAGAATTCAGTTTTGTGTCCCTTGTCACCCCCTTTATCTAAATGTGCGTGTCTGGCTAACGCAGAGGGCAAAGGTGTCCCAGGCCATCGCATGCAAACCAGTAAGGCACATTCAGTGCCCAGCGGAGGGATCAGAGGAGCCTGCACCAATTACGAAGTCACTTGGCCAACTTATGCCGCTAATGTGTGAAAAGGCAATGAGCGTGAATGAAGCCTCACTTGGCAAATACAGGAGGCAAAAGAGAGTAGGAGTTTTGTGGATTGACACTCAGTCACGCAGTCAGGTCTCTGCAAAATACAGGGTGGCCCCAGTGACATCAATGACCCTTCTCATGGTTTGAGGATAATTCAGTCTTAATAAATGTAAAGTGTTGTTTTTTATAGCCTCTAAATAGAAATATAAAGCTATAATAAGAATTTGTAGATTGGGATATTTAAAATGTTTGCAGTGAAATAAATGTACTGCAGATATTCTAAAGGCACACCATAAGCTACTGTTGAATAGTTTAAAGATGTAAAGATTTTTTGTTGTTCTGGAAGAGGTGTCTTGCTTAACAGCACTCGATTTTGCTTAACAAAATAATGGTTCCTTTTTTTTGTTGCAGAGATTGCTCCCTGAAGAATCATTTTCATTCAATAAAATGTTCTTTATAGTGAGAAAAAGTTTTTTTTTTACATTATTTAAATGTTCTTTGTACTAAGAAAGTGGTATTTTAAGAAATTTTCACTGTAAGGTTCTATGAGTAACCAAAATTACTTTTCTATGGCAGAACTTCCTTTTGGAACTTTTGGAAAAATAATATTTAGAAATAATATATATTACTGTGGTAATGTTGTGTTGTCGTTGTTGTTGTTTTAAAAACCCTTCCCACCTCCCAACCATTCAAATCTCAGTAGCCAGGATTTGGGCTGCTTTGTGACATCATAAACCATGCTTGTAGTCCAAACGAGACATATGTTGTAGTTCTTGAAAAACGATTTTTCAAAAACAATATTTGGAGAGGACTTTGAGATTTATCATATTTTACATATTTTTAGGCCCAATCAGCTGATAGATATGGGCCAGTAGGGGCCTTTTGTTATCATCCATCCACATGGTTAATCAGCTATATTAATAGAGAAGACTTCAAATCCAGATCTGTTTTTACATTACTGTGACGATTGAGTTTAGGGTTGGGGTAGGGGTAGAGGTTAATGAAATACAATTAGAAATTGAATAAATAATATAAATAACTCTCGTTAACTTCCGGCTGCAGACGTATGTGATCTATAGCTGATTAACCATGTGGATGGATGCAGGGCCGCTGCTGGCCAAAAGGGTGCCCTATGCGAAATTTTACTGTGGTGCCCCTAAAGAGGAACAAAAACACACAAACATATGTATTTAAACATGTATTTATTTATTTATATGGATAAATGTACCTTTAAACCCTTAAAATTATACTTAAACATTCAAATATTTACATTACAAAATAATAGTTTACATCAAAGTGAACACTGACATGTGTTCTGCAGAAGCATTCCCAATTTCAAACTTTACAAAAGGTAAGGAATAAAACCCTCTCTGTACCTGTAGAGATGGGCGGTCCTCAGGGCTGCATCCTGTCTCTGTGTCTACCTGTGATGCTGCTGGTGCCTCTGGAGCAGTGCTGGATCAGGCTACCTCATCTTCATTTGTGACAATTTTCAGCATTGAACCTCCATAAACAATACAGAAGAAATTAGTCATTTAGAGAAAAACTCATGACATACTATTAAAACAATAAGCTAGTCAAGCACTCTTCATAATGTGTCCAAACTAAAACCAAAATGTGGATTTAACTTGCACTATAATCTATGGTGACAAACACTGAGCCTCACTGTCAGTATAAATCAAAGACATTTGTGGTTTTTAAGAATTAAAAAGGGAATTAAAATGAGTGTATTTTTAAACAAAAACTTTAACATTCAGAAAAAATAATCATTAATGAATTTATGCTTTTATATAATATTAGATTTTATATTATTGATCTTTCAGAAATTACAGAATGAGTCAGTTTTGTTATTTCATATATTAATGTACAAAAATGAAAAACCGGCCTAAAACACACCAATCCACCGATGTAAAGACTAAAGAGACTTTATTGTCATTGCAGTGATAAAAGCAATAACAACAGCAGCAATAAGAAATGTATAGAAATAGACAAAACAATAAACAACTGCAAATAATTATATAATATATAATTATATGACATAATATAATAACTATATAATAATAAATAATACATACAGTAAAAATAATTGTGCAGTGCTTGTGTATGTAGCTGGTGTGCAAACAGAATTGTATTGCACAAGTTAATAAAAGAATTGGGTTGTGTATTTATCAGCAACATGGGGAAGAGGGGCAAACGTGGAAAGACATAAAACATATCCTGTCATAGTTTAAAGCACATTGCAGAGCCGCAAAGCAAAAAAACGTAAACAACAACAAATAAGGCAGATTTGGTGCAGTTGTGGCGAAGTTTAAACGTTAGCCTCACTAGCGAACAAGCAAAAATATGTTTTCCAGATTTATGGAAGTTACCTGAAAATGATGCACGCGATTCATCTTGCACTTTTTTCCTCTTCTCGGCTCCAGACTGTTGTTGTCTTCCCGGGGATAGAGCTGCAACTTGCATCAATTATAAATATTTGCTGCAAGCAGCCGCACAAATAAGTGGACCGGACCGCGCCGCGCGTACGCGTCTATGCGCGTACACAGAAAAAATTACGTCACATGTTTGTTTTTGCGTTCGTCATAAAATAATTTTTTTAATGTATTTAACAACATATTATCAATATACATTTTATTTCCACTCAGTTTATGTTAATATTATTAAATAAATGTTAATATTGTTTTTTTGAGCAACTGTCCGAGATGGTGCCCCCCTCCGGAGCTGATGCCCTACTTAGCCTGCATACTCTGGGTATAGGGAGCGGCAGTACTAAATGGATGATAACAGCCTTCTGAGCCTACCAGTAGGCACAGAAGGCCCCTACTGGTCCATATCTATCAGCAGATAACATTTAATCAGCTGGACTAACATTTAAAAAGTAAAAAAGCATTATTAGAAAAAACTGTTACTAGATAAAAGTATGTAAAAAATAATTAATACATAATGACTTATATTCACTTTTGAACAGTGAATACAAATACCAGCATGTCATATTCTGAGTGAATACAAATATCAGCATGTCATATTCTGAGTGAATACAAATATCAGCATGTCATATTCTGAGATGTACTGTAAAAAATACGAGTAAGCTAAATCCCTCTATAAAATCATACCCCGAGAACCAGGGGCGTAGCAGACATTTTAAAAGTGAGGGGGACAGCTGAATGAGATTCCCCCAAAGGTCTTTGTGAAGCTTTTATTGTCTTGAATTTATGGATGTTTGTTCAGAGTTGAGTATTTAAGGGAAAAACTGTGCAAAAATGGCATTGTAATCTTGTAGCCAGGATACCCCTCTCCAGTGTGTGTCTCTACATCAAGACTTATATACTGCAACATACACTGAAAAATCTTTTCTGAAAAATTGTTGCAAATTTTTATGGGTTAAATCATCTTTGAATAATTTCTTTGAGTGTACATCAATCTCTAACTCTTGAACTTATCTTAGAGTAACTGATGTTGTACATTTCTGAACTGGCTTTTCATTGTTTGATTCTTTAATTGGCATGATACACTTTTACTTAGAAAATACAGTGATACGTTTTGATTCATTCTGGATTCTCCTGAAATCATTATATACTGTAGATTATGTGAATGCTGGTACTATGTTGATAGTGTGTACTGTATATGATATCCAAAGAAATCACACAAGTATGAAGCAGTCGACACGTCAGCTCACAGACTATTCGATTTTTGGTTATTGCTGATTTAGCAAGTTGGAAATTACTATAAACTACATTTTTAGTACGGGTGAGCAGGAGGCAACCGGACTAAGAGATATTAGTTAACACTAAATGCAACATTGGGTCCCTAATGAACATATAAATGAAGAGTATAAATCAAAACTCTAAATTGATTCATAAATGACAAATGTGATCCATTCCTACACTGTAAAACCCAACAGTTTATCAAGTGAAATGGGTATAGTTAACTCAAACTTTACTGAAAGATAATTCTACTCATTTGAAAAGAGTTTTGCACTCAGTGTTGAAGGTAATGAGTTAATTAAATACCTCATTATTTCAACTCAAATGAAGTAAGTTCACAGTACTCATATAGATTAGTTTAACTCAAATGGTTTGTTGCAATCGGTTTCCTCAAATGGTTTGAGTTGCCTTAACTTATTGGGTTTTACAGTACTCAGTTGGTTTGAGTTCTCTTCATTTATCGGTTTTTACTGTGCTCAAATTGCTTCGTTTACTTAAATGGAATAAGTTCACAGCACTCATTAGGATTAGTTTTTGAACTTAAACGGTTTGTTGCAATCGGTTTCTTCAAATGGTTTGAGTTACCTTAACTTATTGGGTTTTACAGTGTATAATTAGAAATACAGTCTAAATTTGATGGACACTTAAAATTGGAGCCGGATTCAATTTGTGGCTGAAAACAAATGTGAATAAAATCTAATAAATAACAGAATTTTTTCAGAAGCACTAGAAAAGGCTTAAATGCATTTCGACCATTCATCAGACCATTCATCAGATTCCATCATTGGGCTGATAGAATAAAACCCTACATCACAAACTATTGAAATCACCAAAAATAAGCATGCACAATGCACATTTTTTGTCATTTAAACTGTCCTTTATTCTATTACATTCTGTGAAGTTACAAAACATGGTTAACATAGCTTATTAATATGATTAATCTATAATTAATCAGTTGTATATGTTAGACAGTCAATATATTAAACTGGCATACATTTTAATAATTAAAGATATTTGTTGATTAATGCAAATCATCAATGCACATATTTCTGATTTAATCTAACACAAAACAGCCTTTCAACATATAGATAACATCCTAACCGTCAGTGCCACTGAAATTCAGAACTCCTTGCAGCTTTTTTACAATTCAAAATATGTGCTAAAAGTATAAAGTAACCAAATGTTTTATAAGTCTTCATGCATTATCACAAATACTGCATGGACATGCGCAGAGTACACAATTATATTAAATAGCAAACATTCAAGTACATGGTGTGCCAAATTAACCATAACACAGGTAAACCAGAGGTAGAGAAGAGAAAAGGAATTAGCTTAGCTTAGCAGTCCAGTGATGCCAACATTAGCTTGGGGCTGTGACTTTAGCAATTATTCTGTAGGTCCATTTGTTCATATAATGTAACATCTGGAACACTGAGAGCATGATGGTTTAGTTACGAGGTATGATTTTGATTCTGTATGGTCTGGGCTTCATGGTGAGGCCGAATGTAGAGCTCAAGTCAAGCTCCTGTCCAGGAACGTTCTCTATGTGCAGACGGTGCAAGAGGGTGGTTAAAAACACAAACATCTCCAGACGGGCAAAGTTGTCTCCGAGACAGCGGCGTATTCCCATGCCAAATATCATGACCTTCTCAGTCAAGCTTTTATTTAAGTGGCCAGAGAGGGTGAGGAACCGTTCGGGTCGAAAGGACTCTGCATCATCCCATATGTCACTTTTTTGGAGGGAAAAAACAAATACAGTTACTCAATTGGGATTATGTAAGTTATATGTATAACCTAAAATATATAGACCACATGAAGAACAAGCTTATTTCCCCTTCAGTCTAAAATCTTTGTTTTTGTAGCCTCAGTTTCCTGTTCTTAGCTGACAGGAGTGGCACCTGCTGTGGTCTTCTGCTGCTGTAGCCCATCCGCCTCAAGGTTGGACATGTTGTGCGTTCAGAGATGCTCTTCTGCAGACCTCGGTTGTTAACAAGTGGTTATTTGAGTTACTGTTGCCTTTCTATCAGCTCTAACCAGTCTGGCCATTCTCCTCTGACCTCTGGCATCAACAAGGCATTTGCGCCCACAGAACTGCCGCTCACTGGATATTTTCTCTTTTTCAGACCATTCTCTGTTAACTCAGATGTGCATGAAAATCCCAGTAGATCTGCAGTTTCTGAAATAGACCAGCCCGTCTGGCACCAACAACCATGTCACATTCAAAGTCACTTAAATCACCTTTCTTCCCCATTCTGATGCTCGGTTTGAACTTTAGCAGATCATCTTGACCATGTCTACATGCCTAAATGCATTAAGTTGCTGCCATGGCTGATTAGAAATTAGCTTGGACAGGTGTACCTAATAAAGTGGCCGGTGAGTGTATAAAGCAAATTAGTGACAGTTACCAGAGCCTTCATTCATCTGTGTAATCTTGAGTCCTGACACTTGCTGTGTCCCAATTCACGTACTATCTGTCCAAAATAGTATTTGAAAATAGAATTAGTATGTCCTAAACCGTAGTATGTTGAAAAGAGTGTGCCAAAGGTTTCCAGATGGTGTACTATTCCAGCTAGAAATTCGAAGTGTAGAACCCTCCGTACTCTAACCACTAATATTGCCCACAATACAATGCGCGTTGGATATGAATTCAATTAGAGCTACAAACTCAGGGGAAAAGTGTAAACAAACTACAAACATGGCAGAATTGTGAGACCAACCATCAAGCAGAGAGGCTTCGGTCAAGTTGTTTGATTGAATATGAATTATTATCAAGCGATTTCCATGTTATATTTCACCTGCAACAACAATGTTAACTTATATAAAAAACTTGCGTAGACATTAACTTCTAAATGCATAATTATCCAAAGACCTAAAAAGATTGAATAGTCTCGTAACTATGCAACGTAATGGTCTGATAATGAAGAAGTAGTATGTCTCAAAGTTTGCATACTCTTTTGTTCCACACTCAAAAGTATGTACTTTTTCTTCACAATAAAAAAATACATTTATATTGTAGTATAAAAATGCCAAAGGGCACCCAGCAACTTTGTGCTTCACCAGGGAGCCGATGGGAATTAACAAACTCACAATGTGCTCAGATATATTAGTGAAGAGGTAGCTATCACATATTACTATGAGCTATTAAGTATGTCATTTACATACACACAATCTATCTCTCATGCGCACACTTCCTCTCTATCTGCCTGTGACTGATTCAAAGCAGGGACTGGGAGATCGAACATCATAATTTACAAAACTTCTGTCAAATATTGCTCTGGAACTGACTAGTTTTAACTTGGCAAATGACCGTGGAATAAGTGGGATAATCAACAGCTAGCCATGTGTTAAATGCCATGTGTTAAAAATCCTTTACCACAAAGCAATCCATTGATTATCCCTGACTTAATATTACGAATGACATAGCATTACAGTTAAGAGCTTTAGGAAAGCCTTTAAATGTGGAGGAAGTGTAATACTCACATGTCATGATTGACTTGATATTGGTTGATGAACACACATGTGTCTTTGGGGATGAAGTATCCTTTCAATGTAACATTTTCAGTTGTGCTAGATAACATGAGGAAGAAGAATGTGGAATGCTGGTATCAGTTATTAATGTAGTTCTAGGGTTTTAGTAGTGCTATAAGCTGATAGAGAGAAGCATGAACTCACCAGTGAGGTATGGTGAAAGGCATGTAGGAGGCATGGCGAAACACCTCATTTATGAAAGCTTCTGTGTAAGGCATGTTTGGCCTGTCTTTAAACTGTGGTAACCTATCCATTCCAACTTGGTTATCTAGGAAAACAGCAAACAATAAATGAGCAGAACTGATAATGAAGAAATATTAACTTTTAATTGGATTCAGTTAAAAACAAACAATTTTAAAGCACTCCAACGCTATTTTTAAATGTTCTTAATTTAGTTTTGAAGCCATCCTACAATTTTTTAACATCAATTTGAGTAAAAACTTTAAAATTGTCTTATAATGTATACTGCAGCATCATCTTTATATGCAGTTTAAGGTAAAATGATTACCCTATTATTCTTTTTTTAATTATTTCCCAAAATATTTTTATTGGAAAGAAGATTTTAAACATAACAGTTTTAATAACTAATTTCTTGCCATGATGACAATACATAAAATTTTACTAGTTATTTTCAAGATAACTGTATTCAGCTTACAGTTCAATTCATAGGCTTAACTACAGTATGATATATTGGTTGACTTGGCAATGTAAGTTAATTAGGCAAGTCACTGGATTACAGGGGTATGTTCTGTGGTCAATTGAAAATAAAAATTAAGAAGACTAATAATATTGACCTTAAAAATAATATAATAAATATAAAAGCTTAATAATAATAATAATAATAATAATAATAATAATAATAATAATAATAATAATAATAATAATAATAATAATAATAATAACAAATAAATAAATAAATAAAAAATTAATGGCTCTTCTGTCCAGTGTTTTGTTTGTGTTTATGATTAATTTATAATTAATTTATATCCACACATGTAGCAGGAATGACAATAAAGCTCGATCTGACTTGATTACAGCCAAACAATCAAACAAACAAACAAACAGACAAAAAAAGACTTTCTCAAGGAGTAAAATATAACAAGGACATGCTTTTAGGAATATCTTTAATCTGAACGTCTATTTAGAAATATTTGAAAAGGAATAAAAAAATCACTAATAATTTTGCCTTTAAATGTACAGTGTCTGAAATAGTTAATTCAAGGACCCACTCTCTCTAAACTCCTCCTTTGCTCTGATTGGTCAGATGACCAAGTTTGTTGTGAATGTCCTACCACTTACACCCATCAACATATCTGATTTTCAGCTTCAGAAGTTTCCTCGGCACACTGAAAAGAATATATACAATGTTGTCCTCAACCTTTGGAAATGGATGTAAAGTGGATTTGCTTTTACAGAGCAGAAAAAAGGGTCTTCTGGACCTTTCAACAACAAGAAACAAACTACAGTGTTTGATGGCCAAAGTTAGAGCTGTAGCAATAATTTGATCGAGAAATGATTCTGCATTGATTCTGAGATTTTCCACATGCAATGGGATTCGCTTAAATCAATTCTGAGATTTGTTTTTATTAAGGCAACTTTCCCAAAGTTATACTTAAATAAAGCAATAACCATTTTTATTTGTTAAGTCAAATTAATTGTTTTACCTGGAGAACGTGAACTAACGTCAATAGTTTGTTGTTTAGCTGGGGGTGGGGTGCAAATGTAGTGCTTAGCATTCAGTTTTTTTTTTTTTTTTTTTTTTTTTTGCTTTTTTCGATGTCGTGTTTCTTGCAGTTGTCAAAGAGTTTTACTTAAACACAGGGCTTAACTTTGCACCTCAGAAATCTTATTTTATTGTTTCTGTTTCTGACTGTCTGTAGTGATGACGAGCAATTTGTGAATGAATTGTTTGTTTTAGCTGGATCTTCTAAGTCAGGGATGTCAAACTCAATTCCTGGAGGGCCGCAGCCCTGCACAGTTTAGTTCCAACCTTAATTAAACACACCTGATCAAACTAATTGAGTCCTTCAGGCTTGTTTAAAACCTACCAGTAAGTGTGTTGAAGCAAGGTTGGAACAAAACTGTGCAGGCCTGCGGCCCTCCAGGAACTGAGTTTGACATCCCTGCTCTAAGTGAACCAGTTGAACCACTTCATTAAATTGAACAGAGTTGTTGTGAAACGGTTTGCGTCTTCAGTAAGTACTAACATACCGGATACCCTCTCTGACTATAAATAAACCCATATCCTGAGTTATTCAGTTACTAGAACTGTACACTGACTCATCTGCTGCGAAAAAAGAGACCTGATGATGATGATGTGTGAGCCGACTGTCTGATCTCTCGCAGCACGCTCTTTCATTGAGTGTGTGATTCAACCTGTCTAAGTTAAGTTTTATTCTGCAAAATATTTTGTAAAAGCCAATAAAGCAAGGTAAAGGTAACTCGCGTTACATTTTTTTAAAAAGTAACTCAATTAATATTAATTATTTTTAAAAGTAATGTGTTATATTACTCGTTACTTTAAAAAAGTAATATTATTATGTAATGTGCGTTACCCCCAACACTGTATTTAATCACATGTGGCTTGAGAAAAAAATGTCAAAAATTGTGCTTGGTGTGATTTTGCTGTTTACATTTGCTAAAAAATGAACTGAAAGTCTGAAACAGGCTTAATACACTCAATTTAAAGGGAAAAATCTAAATTATATGCATTTCATCTTCATCAGTTCAACAGATCACCCTAAATTTCTTTCAGATGTCTCTGGTTGCAGCCACTTCTAAGTAACCCTGTAGATAATATCTCATTTAAACAAAATAATTTCCTGTTTATGGCAAATTCTTGCTTTTCCAAAAGACCAAAATAGAGGGAGACCACATGAAGTACAAGCTTAGTTCCTATTAGGTCCTAAATCTTTTAAACTCTGCTTTCAAAACTGTGAATCAAATTGTGTATTATTTTTGGTTTCCTGTTTCTGTCTCAACACGTTTAAGAAAGGGACATGCATGATGGGAAACTTTTTTTCCAGTAAACACAATGTTGTTTTGTTGAGTCTTCACCTATCTCCTGGACGATTTTATCCTGGATGTTTGGAAACTTGATCAGGTATAATAGACTCCACTGCAAACCAGTGATGATGGTGTCAAAACCTACAAGGGGGAAAAAGCAATGGTTATAATTCATAAACAGACCCAAGACGCATCACATTTAGCAACTAAGATGTATTGTTGGGTGAAAAAATGACGTTCTCAGACTAAAAGAATGAAAACTAGCAGTTTGAGCTCCTCAGGGGGGTTTGTTAAATGCTCTTTAATGAACTAGAACTACCAAGATGCATAAACTGAGACAAGAATGAACAGCTTGAGCCAAGAGCAGATGAAAAACATGCATCTAAATCAAATTCTCAAAAGAACTCAAGGTCTGACTCTGGTAGAAGAGTCTGCAGTGCCTCCCCTGTGACTGCAACATAGAGCCAGCAAAAACATCTGGTTCTGGATGTAAATGCATGTTTACAACAAGCAAACCTATTAGCGAAATAACATCTTATGCAGCCTTGGAAGGCATGTGCTTATGTCTGGCTAAAAGAGTCTAAAATTGATATGAAATATAGCAGGACAGGTTATAAATTGTTACCTTACGTAACAGCTATGTTGTTCATGTTCATAATTTCAGGATTTGGAGTGAAAAACACTGTCTGTTCTACATCTAAATGCACAATATGGGCCTCTCACCAGCTCCAAAGATGTCAATGACACTGTGGACGATCTGGGATTTGCTGAGCACAGCTGATTCCTCGTCCCCCTGTCTGTCCTCACACATCGCTATAAGGGCATCAGTGATGTCTCGGATACAGTTCTATACAGAAAAACACAGAGAATCAGATGTGCAAATGTTTAAAAACAATAAACTCTAAACCTGTACTCACTTTATGTCACATTTAAATCCATCTTGTTTCTGGAAATGTATGTACAGTATGTGTGTCTTGCCCAACATTGTTTACACCAAATTCAACTGCGCATGTGAATATTTAACTTTGTATCAACAAAAACTCCCTTCACAGGCACTCTGCGGGATAAATTTAGGTCTGGTTATATTTTGAAGCACATTATGAATTAATACAGTGTATTCAGCAAAACGCATTACATTCACAGAAAAGCGACATAACCTTCAAATGTGCAATCAGGTTAAAATCGCATGTGAAATATGTGTGGAACATACACTTAAAGTCAGAATTATTAGCCCCCTTTTGAATTTTTTTTTTTTTAAATATTTCCCAAATGATGTTTAACAGAGCAGGGAAATGTTCACAGTATGTCTGATAATGTTTTTCTTCTGAAGAAAGTCTTATTTGTTTTATTTCGACTAGAATAGAAACTGTTTTTAATTTTTTAAAAGCCATTTTAAGGACAAAATTATTAGCCCATTTAAAGTTAGGTAGGTATAAATCCCCAAAATTGAGTGAAGGCTAACAGGTTAAGCTAATTTTTTTTTTCGATAGTCTACAGAACAAACCATCATTATACAATAACTTGCCTTATTACCTTAACCTGCCTAGTTAAACTAATTAACCTAGTTAAGCCTTTAAATGTCACTTTAAACTGTACATATACGTAAAAGTGTCTTGAAAAATATCTAGTCAAATATTATTTACTGTCATTAGAGATAAGTTATTAAAACTATTATGATTAGAAATGTGTTGAAAAAATATTCTCTCTGTTAAACAGAAATTGGGGAAAGAAATAAACAGGGGTGCTAATAATTCAGGGGGGCTAATAATTCTGACTTCAAGTGTATGTGAAACATAGATTTTAAAACATTATCATGTGAGATGGGCAGTATTTATGATTTCAAATACATATTTCAAATACATATAAAATACTTTAGTGTCTTGTATTTTGAAAATACTATAAAATACTTTGTAAGAACTTAATGACATCATAAAAATGCAGCCTCTGATTGGTGCTTTCTCAGTTATTCGCCTAGGCTTGAGATCAGACCAGAAAATGTATTAATATTGAAGAAGGTGGTCAATGCTTGGAGTATGGATGGAAATTATGCAACACACATACATAAAATAACAGACAAATGGCATAGGTATATTTGGGAGCAAGTCAACAATCATTGAAAATAATAGACTGCACAATGCTAAGACCAGTAATATTTAACAGCAGTATAGTGTACAATGGACTAGCATCTTGGATTAAAAAATGAGAATGAGAAAATATCAGTCCAAAAAAAGCAACATGGAGCCTACAGCACAAAATCATTCTCAGTCTCAGTGCTGCAGGTGGAAATGTAGAGGAAGTTTAGAAATAAAAAAAAAACACCTAAAGATTGTGTATTTGTGTTCACTAAGGGGGTAAACTGAGACTCTTCCAGTTAAAGAAGAACTCTTGGGAGAGTGAGTATACTGCACAAATAATAGTAGTTTTGGGTGGATTGCTGATGTAGATGCCCAGACAATAAGACAAACAACAAAAAAATAAGTCCTACAGTGGTGATACCTACAATACTTCATTGGCTGTGTCAAATGCCAGTTGATCTGCAGGTGCGCTGAATAGTTAATGAAGATGAAAGATATCTGTCTATGAAGAGTTTATTTGCAAAAACTGATAACTGATAACATTTTTAGAGATATTGGGCCCTATCATACACATGGAGCAATAAGGCGCAAGACGTGTTTGCCCCGACGTGTTGCTATTTTCAGACCAGCGCAACAGTCATTTTTCCATTTTTCACCACATTGTTTAAATAGCAAATCCATTTGCGCCACTTTGTGGACTTATGGGTGTTTCGGTCTAGAAAAGAGGTGTGTTAAGGCGCAATGTTGGTGCAGTGCTATTTTGAGGAACTCAACTGTGCAATAGACCAGCTGAAAGCAGGTCTAAAGTCCAGCGCAGAGCGCGTTAGTTGTGCGCCTTGAACGCGTACACGTTGCTCAATACACAGGATGTACAGCAATACGCAAATATCTTTACAAATGAAAAAAAAATTAAAGAAATAAAATATTACTAAAATTATTACTTTCTACATAAATATAAAAACCACGAACTCCATGCCTTCATCTCGGGGGGCTTTTTCAGTTTATTCACAACAACTTGCTTGTGTATAATGTTATTATTAGTAGTAGTATTATTTGTTATATGCATATTTATATTTGTTTTAATAAAAACAAGCTTAGATTTGCCCACCTGTCAGGTTTTGGACCATATGGGGCAGCACGTATTTGGATATAACTCTTTTTGTTTTCTATAACTTTTCTATAACTTTTTGACCACACTTTTTTATTATTGTTCATTTATTTGTTTGCTGGAAATTAGAACTGAATTTAGAAATAGTTTTGAAACAAATCTTTGCGCATAACAAACGAAATTAAATATGTAGGCTAATGGATGTCTTCAGTGGAGTGTACAACACCGTTTCCTTATCCGCGAAAGAGAGAAAGAGAAAGTGAAAGTAAAGGCCGATTAGAGGAGGCTCATTCTTTATCCCTGCGCTGCAGGTGGTCTGTTTAACTGTTTTATCGCTAGTGAAGCATTCAGTTTTTCCATTACAAAGTCCGCCGTGTAAATAGCAAATGCTATGCAACTGACTACTAAAGGGAATGGGAGATCACAAGACCCATCTTTTTAAGCAGGCTTTCTTTTGATTATCTTTTATCATGTTATTTTATACTCACGATGTGCAACTACCTAACATGCATTTATAATTTTAGTTTGGCAACGTTTTATTAATTGTTTTAATTTGGTCTGTTATGGCTGTTGATGCTTGTTGTAAGGCGACCATGGGTGTCCAGAAAGGCACCATTTAAAATAAAATGAATTATTATTATTATTAATATTATTATTATTATTATTATGAGACTCTGATTGGTTTATGCTCAAAACACACCCATAACTTATTTAGAGAATAAGCACAACCCTGGTAGACCATGCACCATGGCGCATTTTTCAAAATATCAAGAGTGGATTCAGATACGGCCTCAATACTTTTCGCGCCATGCATTTTAGACTTTGCGCCTAAATCGTTAAAATAGAGCCCAATATGTTTTATGTTGTGCATTGAGGAGTACAATTGCAAAAAAACATGATTTATGGAAATTGCTAAAACTGGAGATTTTAGTAGTTTTTAGAAACTGTGTTTTTACATTAAGTATTGAAGATTTCAATTGCAAAAATCTATCTAAATTTATATAAAAAAAAAATTTAAATAACCTCTTTATATATCACCCTAGCGGCACAGTGGCTCAGTGGTTAGCGCTGTTGCCTCACAGCAAGAAGGTTGCTGGGTGCTCTGGTTTCCCCTACAGTCCAAACACATGCGCTATAGGTAAATTGGGTAAGCTATATTGGCCTTAGTGTATGAGCCTGCGTGTGAATGCGAAAGTGTATGGGTGTTTCCCAGTATTGGGTTGCAGCTGGAGGGACATCAGCTGTGTAAAACATATGCTGGAATAGGTGGTTCATTCTGCTGTGGTGACCCATGATAAATAAGGGACTAAGCCTAAGGAAAATGAATGAATGAATGAATAAATGAATGAATGAATGAATGAATGAATGAATGAATGAATGAATGAATGAATGAATGAATAAATGTATAAATCACCCTTTTAAAATATAAGACTGTTAAGAGATGGTGTCAATTTTACTGGCCACCCAATGAATGAAATCACAATGAAGAGATATACAGTAGTACTATGTTCCAACTCATTATCTGCATTACATGGTTTTTACAGTGATTAAAGAGATTATCTTCAAGACAGGACTTTCTGTATGAAATTTGTACAAAATGTATACTAAAATGAAATAGAAACAAAGGTTTATGAGTACCTCCTCATGTACAGGAGTAGAGGTAAATGAGTTGGCTGACTTAAACGTGCTCAGAGAAACGCAGTTGCTGTCAAACACTGTTCACTTCTCTAAGTCAATTTAATGGTATAGGGATTGATCCAATAGGCCTATTGATGGAATGTTTGCGAACAAATTTCACACTCCCTTTTACAAGTGGCTGCTGTATTTTGTAGTTTATTTTGATACATGTAAAACTGAGGTATTTGGTATTTTATTTTAAAACACATTTCAATGTATTTTGCCCATCCCTATTTGTGATCATATTTCATCATGTGTCTAAATTTCTATACATTTGTTTGACTTGAAAACGTTCCAAAATAATGTTTAATCGAAGAAAGTTCGATCAAGGCTGCCGGAAAGTCGACCTCCATGGCCAGAACTCTGCCATGGGGTGCCGGATCGCAAAGGTGCCATTTGGGTTTACTCAGCTGTGGATGAACAAATTCAGCACTAGTGCTCTTCTACTTCAACATTCCAGTTGTGAACACACTGTTGTGCATGCACAGTTTAAGCTGACCTAAAAATTGCTACACAATAATGGTGATTGCAGATGTCCACAGACCCTCCTGACAATTACATCATGTGGACAGTCTTTGAGATGGACCAGAACACAGATGGCCAAAGTAGACTCAACATATGAAGAATTTTCCTCAGATATTTTGATAACCCCTCATCTCCGTGTCATGAGAAGATGTAATCTGATGCTTCTGACAACAACAATCTCTGAGCTCTGTACAAATAAGCATGTTCCTACAATAACAGTTTGTTAGTTTATGTAAGCATTATTACCGTGTCGAAGTTGACGAGATGTTCCATGATGTTGCGCTCCATGAAGTTGTTCATTCTGTTAATAAACTGGACCATCTTCCGCAGAGACGGACTCGGCAGGTAACGGAAGATGGGGAAAAAGTCTGCCAGATTCCCTGCAGCAAAGAGTCGCAGCACTTCATTATTGATTTGGACAATGGTGAGGAACTCTTTATCATTATGGGAATAGCGCTTCCCAAAGCAAAGAGTGCAAACCACATTGGCAACTGAGGTCACAAGCAATTGAACTGGATCGATCCCGGAGTCTCCAAACTCCTCTCCTTGTGCCTTCAGAGTCTCCACCATGTCCATGGCCTCTACACAAATACGCTCCTCTAGAAGACAAGAGGCATTTGAGTCTTTAGGCTGGGTTTGGGAGAAGGTCCTCAGGGCATTTTTGCAAATCTTTTTGTGAAGTACCCAAGCTTCCCCATACTTCTCGCTAAATGTCATACTGGTGCCATTAGCAACTGCAGAGAAGGTAAAGAGGTCAGGGCGTCCAGCAAACGCATCTCCTTGGCGTACCAGAGCCTCCTTGATTGTGGAATATCCACTCAAGACGACGACCACAAGAGAACCCATTTTCACCTGGAACACGTCTCCATACCGAACCCTCAGGTTTGTTAATGACAAATGTACTTGTTCTTCCATCTGGAGAATGTTGCCCACAATGGGCCACGGTCTGGGACCTGGGGGAACGGGGACACCTGGTGCTCTTCGTCGACCATGAAGAGCCAGTAGGAGCAGTGCAAAGGCACACAGAAACAGAGTCACTTCAGATGTAGCCGTGCGGGAGATATTCTCAAGATTCATGGCATAGACTGTAAAAAAAAAAAGAGGAAATTACTTGTTGTTATATACTGAAATTATTCAAGAGAACCATAAAGCATAATACACTGTTCTGTTGAAAACTCTCCAGAGCATGTCCACCAAAATGCTATGAACTGGTCTGAATAATATATTTGATGCTATTTATATTAGATGAGAACTCATAAAGAGCTTGTGAAATGCACAAAAAAAGTTGAAAAAGAACTGGGAATTTGTCTGTTACATACACAAATGAAGACAGAGGTTTCCCTTGCTGTAATGAAATGTTATGGGCAACATACAGTATAATGAGAAGTATGCTTGAGTATTTATTTGTATGGTCACATCTTGCAACATCATGTTCTGTATTTGATTTGTTTGAGGTCTTTGTAGAATAGCTTTAAATACTAAACTATGTAAATCTTTATTCAGTTTACTATTTAAGTAACTTTGCAACAATACGTGTGAACTAACTCTGCTTGAAAATTGTCAGGGTTAGTAAAAAATGTTGCATGTACTTGCACATTGACTAGGTATAGTCAGTACAGTGTCTGTTAGATGATTATTGAAAAAACGTAATTAGAAATAAAAAATAGTAGTTATTATATTATATGCCTTACATTCTGTACCTAAAAGAAAGTAATATACAGTCATATAATATAATAACTATTTTTATTTCTAATCATTTTACTGAATTCTAAATATAGAGGACAATAAAAAAGGATAAGTCATGTTAAGTCATTACATTAAGTCATTAAGACGTATACCTTTATATCAGCCTTGACAAATCCCGTGTTTTCAATCAAACTCTTGCACACAAGTTTTTCCAGCTGAAGAAGGGCTGCACGCGAAGACGCATCCAGTAACTCCAAAAACCACAGACTGTCAGAAGAAGAAAATAGTGGGGAACTTCGAGATGATCGCGTGCGTAAATACACAGCGAAGAGTGAGTCTGTGAGACAAAATGCTCGCGCACTCATGAACGGAAAAGGGGGGGGGAAACAGTGCGTGTTTCCACACGATGGCAGTGTCCTAAAACACACACTTCTACTAGGTGCAGTTGGCTACTCTTAGCTATAGAATAACAACAATGTAGGACGAAACTCATTAAAACTGTGATCAAATTAATAATCCTCTTTATCAGTAATGCATAGAGCTACCTTTTCACTACCGGTTTTTTTTTCAGATAAAATTGTAATTGGTATAAAGAAATACAATTTAAAAACAGGCTATAAATATTAATAATGCAAACTTACTCTCCTACACTCTCAGTACAGAGGACCAGCATATTCATCATATATATATATATATATATATATATATATATATATATATATATATATATAGAGAGAGAGAGAGAGAGAGAGAGAGAGAGAGAGAGAGAGAGAGAGAGAGAGAGAGAGAGAGAGAGAGAGAGAGAGAGAGAGATTTTCTGTCACTTTTCTAGTCAAATCACCAGCAAGTAAAGCAGCACTGTACTGCATAAATACGCAAAGTGTGGAACAAAAAGTTAACTTGAAATAATGACTTGACTCCAGGTTACATTTGTACAAATGATTTAATGTAACGTAATATATATATATATATATATATATATATATATATATATATATATATATATATATATATATATATATATATATATATCATCTAGACAAGAAAAAAAGGACCATAAGAAATTAATCTCATTAAAGAAATCTCATAACTTACTTTTGTTTATTTTATTCAAAAAATAAATTAAACAATACACCCTTTACTGTAATTACTTAAACTGCACACACAGCCAACCCATATTGTTAAAATGAAAGAAGGAATAAATAAAATGCTCAATTTCCATGTCATGTTAAAAAAAAAAAAAAAACTAATAACAATGTTCCTACGTGACCTGTTCAATTGCATGGTATTTTAGTGTTAATGTGGTCCACAATCAAAAATGTAATAAATGAATCACAGAAGTAAAGAAAAAACAAACATTTCAGCCATGAGCCTTCGTCAGTGTCACACTGGTACTTTGTAGAAATTTGGTCTACATGTATCAAACAGGCTAGAAATTTTTATTAATCAATACAAAGTAAACCACTTTTTAAATTTTATAGTAATATATAGACCTATCTTTTAATTAAAGCATACACTCAATGCATTGCATAACGGTATAATGCATGAATGTGCTCCACGCAAGTGAGCTGGCTTGACAACCACCTGTAGGACACACTCCTCCTGTCTTAACGCACCAGACATTGTGTTAGAAACACGCTTTACATCTTTGTTTATATAACTGCTATTTTCATTTATAGCATTCATTTTCATTTATATCACCCTGCAGCCCAAGACCGGTTACTCACTGAAGCTAAGCAGGGCTGAGCCTGGTCAGTACCTGGATGGGAGACCACATGGAAAAACTAGGTTGCTGTTGGAAGTGGTGTTAGAGAGGCCAGCAGGGGGCGCTCAACCTGCGGTCTCTGTGAGTCCTAATGCCCCAGTAGAAGTGAAGGGGACACTATACTGTCAGTGGGCGCCGTCTTTCGGATGAGACGTTAAACCGAGGTCCTGACTCTCTGTGGTCATTAAAGATCCCATGGCACTTCTCGTAAAGAGTAGGGGTATAACCCCGGTGTCCTGGCCAAAGTCCCTCAATCGGCACTTACCCATCATGGCCTCCTAATCATCCCCTTCCACCGAATTGGCTCTATCACTGTCTCTCCACTCCACCAATAGCTGGTGTGTGGTGAGCGCACTGGCGCCGTTGTCCTGTGGCTGCCGTCGTATCATCCAAGTGGATGCTGCACACTGGTGGTGGTGTGAAGAGACCCCCCTCGTGATTGTGAAGCGCTTTGGGTGTATGGCCATACACAATAAATGCGCTATATAAATACACATTACATTACATTACATTACACTCCATTTTTGCATCTTGTTTAAATACACTATGAACAGCAGCTACGCTAATTATTTCCTTTATTCTTTATTTCCACCTAGGGATACTCATCCCGAGGCCCCTAGACACTATGCAGCGCTATTGATGTGATCCAAGAACTGTGAAGAGATGATCCCAAGGTATCCATAATCCTGGTCATGAAGGAATGAAGTGCATGAGACGGATTCCTGAAAGACCACCATGACAAACGAGTCCCCGCATTAATCCTGTGGGCCAGCCTGACCTCCCGCCAGTGCCCTACTCACACCTGCAGCTTCTCCACGATGAACGTCCAGCTCTCCAGCGTCCAGCGCCTAGACTGCAGCTCCACACAGGAAGTTTGGCCAGAAGAATAATGGTCGTGCCCATCAGAGCCTGGTTTCTCTCTAGGTTTTTTTTTCCCTTCACTTCGTCAATTGGTGAAGTGTTTTTCCTCACCACTGTTGCCACTGGCTTGCTCGGATCGGGACTTGTGGAGCTGCGCTTCGGTGGATTTGCTTTACAGTGTTTGAACTTTCAGCAGTGAAATTTAAACCACACTAAACTAAACTTCAACTCTGAAATCTGGACTTTACAAGAACTATGTTAAGGTGCCTTGACACAATCTACATTGTAAAAAGCGCTATATAAATAAACATTAATTAAATATATATGTACAAAAAATATATAAAAATTATAATTATATGAATAAGACAGCTTGCCTCTTACATTTTTAATAATCTAAAAATGCTTTAGAACTGTGTAGTACACAGAAAAGCACAGTCTTGACCTTTAGACAACTGTGCAGCTGAATTATGTTCTAAATACATGTTATAGTTTTGTTTCCTTGTTTATCATGCATCTCCTGATGTTGTCCTGTCATGAATCATGTGCCACGGTTCATGTCTCTTCTTCTGATTAGATGGATTGTTTAATGTTCTCATAGTATGTTCTTTGTCATGTGACCCCTAGTGTTTAGCTGCATTCACCTGATATGACAACACATGACGTTCACCCCAGAGCTATTCACAACTTCAGACTTAGCATTATATAATTCTCTGGCAAAACTATCAACATTTATACATAGCAGCCAAGCGAATCTTTGACAGTGTTGGGGGTAACGCCATACAAGTAATCAGATTACTTTTTTCAAGTAACTAGTAAAAGTAACACATCGCAAGAAAACTTCTTTTTGAAAAAGTAATGCCAATGTTTTCCCATTTATTCAATTTTGCCTCTCCTGTCCCAGTGTTCAGTAGTAAGCGCAGATGTGTTGTGTAGCTCTAATTTAAATGTGAAGACGTATTTGCTCATCTTACGTGCACAAAAACAGATTCAGTATAGATTGACATCAGGTGACCAAAATTCAATGTCTAGTCAGCGTCTAAGAACAACATTATTTTGATGTCCAATATCGACATCAAATGGCGTTGATTTTAGGTTGTGTTGGAAAGTGACTGAGCTAACATCTTAAACCAACATCGTATTGATGCCAAATACAGTCCAACGTTTGATAGACGTCATAGGGGTAACGTCCACACAACGTCAAGCTTAGACATTAATATTTGGTTGATTTTAGGTTGGCTGTTGGGCGCTGACATCAACCCGATTTTCATTTCCAAATAAAATGCAACGTCCCCATGATGTTGGAGTACAACATCAATCTGACGTCATGTTGACATCCTGTGCCTGCTGGGAGGCTATCCACTGCTGAAGAGCGTTGAACTTTTTCATGCATCCTATTCTTCATGCCATTCAGAACTGATTGTTTGAAGTGTACAATAACTGTACAGATGTAAATTTACATTTTCCTTTTTCATTTTTTCACTTCAAACAGTGGCGGCTGGTCAATAGAGGGCGCTGGGGCGCCGCCCCAGTCAAGTTAGACTCCTTTAATATGTCAATATTTATTATCACAAATATTAACAAAATAAACTGAATTATAACATTCTAACATTTATTGTAGTCATACTAACATTTATTGAAAAAAAAATGTATGAACAATATTTTTTCATATGTGTGCGGGGCGTCGGACTAATGGGTGTCTATGTGGGTACACGAACTTTTGCAAAGCATGTGATATGAGGATAAGCTCTAATTGGCCTGTTTTAAATTGTCTTTGGGGCGCAGCGCTCTGCGCCCCGAACCCTCCCATTTTTTTGTTAGAACCAATCATATTTGTTTTTATATGATTGGCCTTATGTGATTGGACCATACTCACTTACACCCTTCACTCAGCAGCAGCTCGTCAGTTAGCTGTGCTGACCTTTAATCATATAGTGAAATATAGTTGTATCTTTGCAAAGATATCCGTTCACAAGGCGTTTGGATGAAGAAAAAAAAAAAGAATCAAGGAGCTTGGACCAGATAGACCTTCCTTGCAAAACTAATGAAAACAAATTTACCAGTAGTCAAGTGATCGCGAGCAGGCGTATATTCGGGGCTTTTCCAGCACTTGTCATGACAAACGGAGTTGTCTGGCAAGTTGAGATGTAAGTCATGCCTTTACTGTTTTCCGTGTTTGCTATTTAAAACAGCATGACGCAAGAGAGGCTGAATGCATTGGCCATGCTGTCAATAGAGAAGAGACTGGTGACTGAGATGACTGACTTTAACCAAAAGCTCATTAAGAAATTTGCAAGCCAGAAAGAAAGGAGAGCAAAATTAATTTTTAAGTAGTGCTACTGGCCAGTGATTAGGCAACATTTGTGTGTGTGTGTGAGTGTTTACTGATTATCTTGATTACTTCATTACTGATAAACACAAATTGAACTAAAATGAATTGATTTGTGAGGCATTTATTGTATGCTTTAGTCATTTTTGTTTTTTGGTACATCACCTGAAAAATGGCTTTTAATGGCTTTTAAAATGCGCCCCCCTCACATTTTTTTAACACCAGCCGCCACTGACTTCAAATATCACCTTTGGTGTAAAAGAGCTTTACATTATTCAAAAATAGAAGTTTTTTTTTCATTTATTACTAACAAAAACGGCCAGATGAACAAATAAATACAAAACTAATGCATTACTTTCCTTCAAATGTAAGTCACCACGCTTTTCCAGATAAGTTTGTCGCTGTGACCAAATTTCTTCAAATGACTTACCAAGTCCCAAAGAAGGACCGCACTCAATAATTTATTAAACGAACAACGGGAAAAAAGAAGACAACTGTTTCGACTTCATCAGTGCAATGATTGCTTAACTCTTGCTGCTTATATAGTAATTTCAGGTGTTCACAATGAACTGAGTCACAGATCTTGTCGATCTCATTCGATTCAAATCTTGATTAAAATAAAAATTTTATGCATAAGGAAGAGAGAAGAGATCATTTTATCATTTATTTATTTGCATGTCATTTTATTTATATATTCTTTTATTTTATTTATTATTTACTGCATTTTATGCATCACTTTCTTATGCATCACTTTCCTAAAAAAAAATAACTAGTTGAAATAACTGAAAAAGACAATTTCGGTAATTGTGAGATAATGTGAATGCATTTTTAGTTAAAGCCCTCATATTTCCTTTATTAGTTTTATCTAAATTTGTTATGTGTAACCCACCGTTGGTGAGTTTCCATCATATCCATGTTTTTGTGTCACAACAAGACACTGTATTTGTTCACTTTGGATTACTCTA
This sequence comes from Danio kyathit, assembly GCA_903798195.1. Taxonomy (NCBI): domain Eukaryota; kingdom Metazoa; phylum Chordata; class Actinopteri; order Cypriniformes; family Danionidae; genus Danio; species Danio kyathit. The sequence continues at coordinate 31,511,205 of LR812523.1, forward strand.
ATAAACTGCACTTGTGTCCTTTAATGACTTCTGTGCACACACTTTACGATAGCAAGTTGCTTCTGTGAATGTGAGAATTTTTCTTTACACACTTTACACAACTGCATCCCTCAGGTCTAGCTCACTTCAAAGGCAAAGTTGACTGTTACTTGCAAAAATGCACTCTGTATACATTCGCCTGATAACTTGCAACTAAGTCTGTGCAACCACTTTAGCATCCAAAAGCTGCGAATGCATTTACAGATGCAGCAAATGGCAGTACTATGAAAGGCTGTGAGAAGCGCATTTTACCATCTGTATATCCTACAAGCACTATCTTCGTGGTGGTGGTCCTCCTCTCCCTCTTCCCATGCCTTGACCTGGTGGAGGTCCACGAGGATTTCCTGGTAGAGGGCCAGGTTGTCTGGGACCGGGCGCTCGGGTTACTGGTGCCCTGGGATTAGCGGCAGCCAAAGACACATCTTTCTGAACATGAACCCCCTTCCCGGACGCTGCTGCGCCTGGTTTGCCTGTTACCTTTGATGACTTGCTAGGCTGTTCAGCTGGTTTCTCTGTAATAAAAATGTCATAAATGTCACAAACTCCATGTGTTAAAATTACATGAATGTCTATACAAGAAAAGGAAACACGGCAAGTGGAAAAAGTCATGAGTAGACCAACATGAAATCTGCGCCGGAAAGTAACTCCACAGATTTTTGAGCCCATACATTTTTTAACCTAGTGTATTTTTAGATTTTTCTTTAATCGTTTAATCTATTTACTTATGTAAATATATATTAATTCTGTTTTTATAATATTGTCAGTAATTTTACTAATAATTTACTGAATTAAAATTTTAGATGAATTATATATAATACACTTTCTACAAATAAATTTCTGTCTTTTAGTGGATGTATTATATGACAGAACTACTGTAGCTTTCCAAATATTTGAAAAAAATATTCTAACTTAAATTAAAAGTAAGAATATCTTTATTATTATTTGATGTGTTAAGTTTTCAGCTTCTATACTGTCAAAATCATTCCATATAAATACCCAGAATTTCTTTTTTTTTCTTTACAAAATTGTGCACAGAAATACCAAAAGTAGCCCATAGATTCTGTCTGGCCCTAGTCATGAGTTGCTGAACAAGCTGTGTAGCCCACTGACCAGTCTCTTCAGCAGATGGAGGGGGAATCAGGGACTTGTTGGGCAGAAGATCCTCTAGGTCCTTCATCACCTGGTTAGTGCTGTCCTTGTTGTTTCTCCTGTTCTTCTCCTCATCTCTTTGCTAAACATTACAGCATAATACAAGTAAACAATGACTCACACTGATGATTTCAAACAACAACATTTATTTATTTTTTTTTATGGGGGGGGAGTTAACTAACCATTTGCATTTTGCGTTTTAACTCCAAGTTGGAATTTTGATACGCTTTGGAGACAGCATTCAGGTAATAAATAGCCAACCTGCAAAAGAGAGACACAAGGTAAGACCGAGAGAATTATAAAACGTTTTATTAAAATCAAGTAACAGGTAATCATTTAACATTAAAGTCTACATAAAACATAAGTTCCTGAGACTATATTTCATTAAGTTAATCTACTTCCAACTGAAACAGAATATTAAGTAGGGGGGAAGCTTTAATGCATCATTCCATTCCCTCATCAGGCCTGTAGCCAGGGAGGGTTCGGGTGGTTTGGAAGACCCACCCCTCACTGACAAAGGTCCAGAATTTGTCCCATACATGAGCTTATTTGTACTATTTTGGCTGCTATTCCATAATAAATTGTAAAAATAACCCATCAAAAAAGGCTTTAAGATCAAACGGAATCCTGTGTTAGCTCACAGCACAGAATTTGGGACACCGAATTTAGCACACCGTGACTTCCTGTTCCCAAATTCTGAAAGTTGAATGTGCTGGCCAGTTTGTAATGTGCCTTATAAATGACAATAATCTACTGTTTTTTTTATTTAAAACTTTAACAGATTTCTATTTTTTTCTAATGATATATTATGTAATAAAATTGTACTTAAAAAATAAGTATTACCTTCATATTTACTTATTCTAAATATTTAGGAAATGTTTTGGGTACATCAAAAAGTGTGGTTATGATGACCCTCCCACAAGCAAAAAATAGTGCTTAAAATTTCACTAAAATGCAGTATTTGAACCTCATAATTAAAAAGAAAATGAGGCAAATGACTGCGAAAAGGTTCACTTTTTTAAAAAAAAACCCACCCCTTTCACCAGGCTGGCTACCGGCCTGCCTCATAGCAAACTAACAGTAAGAGGGGCATGGTTAAGATATTGATATACAGTTAATACAGGAGCCCTTTAAGTTGACATCAACAGAAGCCCTTTAAGTTGACATCAACAGAAGGCGGTCCTTCTGTTGATGTCAACTTAAAGGGCCCCTGTATTACCTCTAAAGGCAGTAGCAAATGATCAAATTTTGAAGATAACCAAAACAAAATTTTTTAAAGTGGATTATCTCCATGGTTAATTATTCATCTTAAGAATAACAATGTGAGCTAGCAAAATAAACTTTGTAAATGTTGATTTCAAGTGGACTTTATGTATACTTTTACATTAGGTATTTACTCACACCATGAGCAAGACTATAGAAATGATGAGGCCCGGGTTGGATGCATAACTGAAGATGTCGGCCATAAACGGTGGCAAATCCTTGTCTATTGTCTCCGTGATGACATCATACATCTTATCTTTACCACTGTGGAGAAACACAGATTTCAAATGAAAAATAAGATTTTTTTCAACAATTATGATAAAGCATGTCATACTTTTGACCTTTTTTTTCCATTTTGACAAAAAAAACTGAAACAATTTGCCTCTCTATGTCAGGCAGGCCAAAACCATTTATATTTTAAAATCTAGCCTTATAACTCATTTCTACTCTTTGGGTTTTAACACTGTTATGTTTGCTTGATTTGTCTGTTTTAAATTGTAAATCTTTGGTAAATACTTGTTGTTTATCAAAAGCACTTTACAATTAAAAGTTGATTTGATGTTGAATTTATTTCATAATGTCATTGTCATGATGTGGCATAAATGGACTTCTATTTTTAATAAAATCCACTTGACATTTGACAATTCTGGCCACAGCACGTCTTTTCAGTGACAAGCTTGTTGAGATTCAAGAGTTACCTGAAGGGCCCACAGTCAAAGGATGGTGGCAGGGTCATAATGGAGTAGATCACAGGCATGAGACTGAGGAACAGGACGAGCAGCAGCAATCCCATGTAGAAGTTATTCGAGCGTGAGGCTTTGAACACTCTCTCATGGGGAACATTACAGGCCATCACTGCCCAGCACTGGTAATACATAGAGCTCAGCAGACGCAGCACATTTATGCCCACCAGCCCAGGGGCATAAAAGGCACCCATCCTGAAACACACACATGTGAAATCATCCCTAGTGTCCACCATATAGATGCCGTTTTCAAGTTCCTGTGGATGTACTGCAGAAATTTATCAAATCTTAACCTAAGATATGACATTTTTTTATTAAATGTTTTTACAAATTCATATTACAGAATTTGAAATATTACCTTACACTCACCAGCCACTTTACAATGCAGTCTACTTTTACAACTGCTCGTTAACGCAAATTTCTAATCAGCCAATCACATGGCAGCAACCCAGTACATTTAGGCATGTAGACATGGTCAAGACGATGCAGTTCAAACATCAGAATGAGGAAGAAAGGTGATTTTTGTGACTTCAAGTGACTTTGAATGTGGCATGGTTGTTGGTGCCAGACAGGCTGGTCTGAGTATTTCAGAAACTGCTGATCTACTGGGACTTTCACACACAACTATCTTTTTGGTTTACAGAGAATGGTTTCAAAAAGAGAAAATATTCAGTGAGGGGCAGTTCTGTAGGAACAAATGCCTTGTTGATGCCAGAGGTCAAAGGAGAATGGCCATACTGGTTTGAGCTGATAGAAAGGCAACAGTAGCTCATCTCGGAATGCACAACACGTCCAACCTTGAGGCGAATGGGCTACAGCAGCAGAAGACCACACCAGGTGCCACTCCTGTCAGCTAAGAACAGGAAACTGAGGCTACAATTCACACAGGCTCACCAGAATTGGATAATAGAAGATTGGAAAAACATTGCCTAGTGTGATGAGTCTCGATTTCTGCTGTGACATTCAGATGGTAGGGTACAACATGGATCCATCTTGCCTTGTATCAACGGTTCAGGCTGGTGGTGTAATGGTGTTGGGAATATTTTCTTGGCCCACTTTGGGCCCAATAGTTCCAATTGAGCTTTGTGTCAACGCCACAGCCTACCTGTGAATTGTTGCTGACTATGTCCATCCCTCTATGACAGCAGTATACCCATCTTCTGATGGCTACTTCCAGCAGGGTAACGCGACATGTCATAAAGCACAAATCACCTCAGACTGGTTTCTTGAACATGACAATTAGTTCACTGTACTCAAATGGCCACCACACTCACCAGATCTCAATCCAATAGAGCACATTTGTGATGTGGTGGAGTGGGAGATTCGCATCATGGATGTGCAGCCGAAAAATCTGCAGCAACTGTGTGATGCTATCATGTCAATATGGACCAAAATCTCCAAGGAATATTTCCAGTACCTTGTTGAATCTATGCCATGAAGGATTAAGACAGTTCTGAAAGCAAAATGGGGTCCAACCCGGTACTAGAAAGGTGTACCTAAAAAAGTGGCCAATGAGTGTATATTGTCCTGTAAAATCTTATCAATGCCTATTGAAGGCAAACCTGAAACTTTTAGCCTAAAAAGCATAACAGCTAATGCTAACGCGACCGCTGTGGCAATGTGCAAAGAAGGAGACTAAAAGCCTATGTGATTAGCTAATATGTTTCACATGACCAAGTTAGCCTTTTTTTTTTTTCTTTTTTTTTTTTTTTGTTAAGCTGCTTTGACTATTTTCATTGCATAAAGTGCTGTAGAAAATGAAACTACCCTTATCATCAAAGCACAACACATCATTAGGTCATTCAAAAGTCTATCTGTCATCTTCAGTAATCTACCTGTCACATTGCTTTTGCCTGGTATAATTAATAACCTTTCTCTAAAACGCCCCTGATCTTACCAGATCATTCCCTGGTTGAAGATGAGACCAAGTACATTACCGCTGATGTCAAACTCTGCATAGGACGGCTGCAGAAACACAAATACACACACACACACACACACACACACACATGTGCATAAATATCTGTGTACAAAACAGCCCAGAAAGAGATGTCACAGTGAACGATACCTCTCTCACTGTAATTAAGTGCCCTGAATGGTGTAGTGTGTCTCTCTGTGACTCTGGTTGTAAAGCAGCCCTATCACCTATCCTGCCACCTTCTCATGGTGTTCAGTTGACCTCGGACGAGTGAGTAGTATGTTACCTATATCGAGTGACAGGAAAATTAGGGTGGCAGGGCAAAGTCATATAAATCAGTCATTTCTGAGCACAAAAAATAACTGCTGATGAAAATATAAGGTAATAAAATAATCACAAGCAGTCAGGTTCCTACCATCTACCCAGTTCTTGATGTGATCATCTTAACATTGTAAAAAAAAAAAAGGCTAAGGAGTCAACTAAAATGTGCGCTCGAGTTAGGTCATTCTGTTTTATGGAGTTTGTTTACACTGTGTAACGTGAGTAACCTGAATTACTACAGGATGTGAGGATTAACTTACAAATCCAGCTTCCAGATCCCAACACCAGCAATAGTTGAGGAATCTCACAATCAATGCTCGTAGAAAGTCACCTATCAGGATGGTCAGATATGTCACCTGGATGTCGGATACAGTGAGCTTTACAAACTCCTGTGAGAAAACGAGAAAGTACATGTCACATTCCATACTTGAATTTCTCTAAATTAACCCTACAACATATGATCAAACTGTGCTACATGACTTTTGTTGATTGGATTACAGTTTATATATTTTTATCAAGCCTTTTAGTTAAATTCTAAAAATGTCTTTCTTCAGGTTGCGGAAAATGAGTCCTTTAGTTGCGAAATCCATCATGATTGTAGGTTCATTAGTTAACATTAGTTTATGCATTAACTATCATTATTACAAGGCTCTTTAAAATACTTGATTGGTCAGTCATGACATTCCAAAGAATGCTATTATAGACAACAACCGCTGAAACTAATTACTCTTCGAATCATTTTGACCATCAGTGAATAAGTTCATGTCCACCTACAGCATATGCTTGTGTCACACCACTGTTTTAGACTTTTTGGCACAGTCATGTGACTGAATAATATTGTCAGTCACTGTATGCTCCTATCAGCTGCTTTTTTTGTCAACTTTGTCTTTAATTAAAGAACTAATAAACCATTATGGATCAGAAAAAAAATTACATTATGTGTCTAATTTTTATCTTTTGTGGCAAGCAGCCATGTAAAAAATGGGATAAAATGGGATAAAGTACATCTAGGCAGTTGTTTTCACAGAATAAAGCCCATTAGCCTATCAAGCCTGTCAGGCTTTATTCTGTGAAAACAACTGCCTAGATGTACTTTATCCCTTACATAACAATAGCCCCTTTCACACAGTTTATTCATCCATTATCATCCGCTTTTCCGGGGCCAGGTCATGGGGCCAGCAGTCTTAGCAGAGAACCCCAGAATTCCCTCTCCCCAGACACTTTCTCCAGGTCCTCTGAGGGGATCCCAAGGTGTTATCAGGTTAGCTGAGAGACATAGTCCCTCCAGCGTGTCCTGGGTCTTCCCCAAGGTCTCCTCCTGGTGGGCTTGACGGACTACCTCCAGCCCAAGGCTGCACTTTGAAATTCTATCCACAAAAATTATGAACAGAATTGGTGACAAAGAGCAGCCCTGCCGGAGTCCAACATGCACTGGAAACAAGTCTGACTTATTGCCGGCAATGTGAACCAAACTCCTGCTCTGCTCATACAGGGACAAGACAGCCCTAAACAGAGCACCTCTGATCCCATACTCCCAGTACTCCCAGAGCACCTTCTACAGAATGCCATGCCCTCCCACAAGTCCACAAAACCCTGCACCCTGGTGAGGGTATAGAGCTGATCCAGTGTACCACATACTGGACGAAAATTGCATTGTTCTTCTGGTCCCCCTTCTTAAAAATGGGAACCACCACCCCAGTTGCCCAGTCCAGAGGTACTAGTCCACAGTACCTTCTTTCACATAGTGATACTAGTAAACTTCTGGAAAATTTCTAAACATGAACTCGCTCTTTCCGGCAATTGTTCACACAGAGCAGCATTCCGGCAAATTACCTGTAATGTTACAACTTCTCTTTCCAGAAAATTGCCAAAAATGGCCTGTTCACACATGATCCTATTCCGGAAAATTGCTGGTAATCGGGAAAGGTCTGCATGTGTGAAAGAGGCTAATGAGCAATACATTTGCAACAGTATTTGCTAATCTTGTAAATCTTTGTTATCAAACATACAGCTAATCATTGTTCATAGTTCATGTTAACTCGAATTCTTTAAATCAGGAGTGTCCAAACTCGTTCCTGGAGGGCCGATGTTCTGCCGATTTTAGCTCCAACTTGCCTCAACACACCTGCAAGGATGTTTCTAGAAAGCCTAGTACAGGAGTGTCCAAACTCGGTCCTGGAGAGCCAATTTTCGGCTGACTTTAGTTCCAACTTGCCTCAACCTGCAAGGATGTTTCTAGAAAGCCTAGTACAGGAGTGTCCAAACTCGGTCCTGGAGGTCCAATGTTCTGCTGAGTTTAGCTCCAACCTGCCTCAACACACCTGCCAGAAAGTTTCTAGTATATCTAGTAAGAGCTTGATTAGCTGTTCAGGTGTGTTTGATTAGGGTTGGAGCTAAACTTTCCAGGACACCGGCCCTCCAGGACCGAGTTTGGACACCCCTGCTGTAAATGATCACATGCTGTCAATTCAAAATGATGGCAATTATGGTATAACCTAAAAAAATATGATAGCTTGGTAATAGCAATGATGGTGCTTCTGGTACGTACAATGCCTACTTCTGTTTCCCAGCAAGGCCCCCTGATGATATCAGCAGGGGCGATGTTTGGAGGGGGAATGTTTTCTGTGATGTTGTACTGTAAGGTGTAATTGGCATAGTATTCTTTAAGAGCCCAGACGGTTTGATTTTTGATCTGTTTCTCGTTTTCCAGCTGTGGACACACAATATCAGAGATATAAAAGGTTAGGTGATCATATAGAGTTGTTATGTCATAATTATGATTTACCAAAGCCTGATTGTTTGACTTATATAGCAGAAATGGGCTTCCGTATTTAATAAAAGAGCAAACATAACATTAACTGTTGCTCATTGAATTTTCAAGAGCAAAATTCTGTGATTTCAACAAAGTGAGAGTTTCAATTGAGGGTTAAAGATTTCTCCATACAGACTTTGTAACAGAATAGAGTTGGTCACACATTAAAAGTTTGTTTACAAAATTTTACACAGATGTAAGACTGGGTTTTAAACTACAGCGGTTCGAACTGTGGTTTTGCTAAATGACTAAAATGTTATCAGCATGATGGTGAAAAACTGTACATTTGTAGTCAAACCATCCTTCTGCAATCTTATACCAAAAACAGAAATAAGGGCAGTTATAACAGCTAAAAATGTGGGAGAGCTTATGTGATTTTATTGTATTGCAATGCGAAACAATTAGTTTTAACAGTTTTGATGTTTAATCAAAAGTAAATCACAAATACTTGAAAATAAAATGAGTTAATGACAATAACTTGCGATGGTTACAACTGAATTAGTTACAAATGAACTGTATAAAATGATAAAACATGAAATGATAAAAACATATGATATTAATTGGACCCTGCTTAAATGTAAAATAAAGTTACCTGAGAGAGAGAGAGAGAGAGAGAGAGAGAGAGAGAGAGAGAGAGAGAGAGATGGAGGGAGAGAAAGACAAAGAGAGTAGGCCCCGAAGGGAGCCTGATAGCAGTAGAGTCAAAGAAGATAGAGTCCAGAGCTAGAGAGAAGCAGAGCAGGATAAGCGCATGGTCTTTCTTGACCATGTGACCAAAGCCCAAATACTGATATATACAAACTGACCAATAAACATGTGACCACGTTAAAAAACCCCCAAAGTCCAGATACATATTAACCAGTCCCTGATCTTATCAGTATCTGCCTTTGGTATCTGTATAAACCTTCTGGGTGAAAAGGACATGTTTCGCCTTATAAACAAATGCATATGATCATTTGCATATGATAATACAAAAGCATTATTTATCGAGCTTTGATAATATGAACTATTTGGCTGATGTTTGTATGATTTTCAAAATTTTAAATGGATATGCTTCACGTCCATTTTGTGAGTTTGTGACACAGGAATAATAATGACCTAGCAACACGATCTATTACTAGAGGAGCAGTGTTGCCAGACGTACAATAATTATCGTATTTGTACGATAATTTCGACCTCTGTACGGTGTACGATCAATAATTTAAAAAACCTATAATGTACGACAAATTTTATGCCATTTAAAATGAATTTCATTGTAATCTTAGGGCTTCTACACTTATTGATCTAGCTGCATCTTTTGTCCTACTGTCTGTGAGGAGAATGTGGAGTTCTATCTCATCTCATCTTTCTCAGCCAATCAACGTGGAGAATGGCTCTCTCTCGTGAGTTAACATTCCATTCGTTTTCAGGTTGAGGTTGATTGTTTAAGCAATAAAGTTTTGAAAAAGTACTGCTGAAAAGGAAGGTGAGAAGGACAGGGGAGTTTGCCCTTGATGTTCTCATTTTTCCCCATGCGAATGTGTCATGTAAATGTGTTTTTCCAAAGTTAATCTTATCAAAACAAAGCCACGAAATCGGTTCATTACAGATACTCTAAATGGGCTCATGCACACCTCAGAATATGTAAAAAATTCAGGAGAGTGCACTGCTTTCAAGCCAACCAGCACTAAGTTGCAGTCCATGACGGCAAGTGATTTGTACCTCAAAATGAATCCTTTAACATCTGGCAACACACACAGAACAGCAACTCTGAGGTGGAGTTTAAATCTTCCCACTAAGGTACGCCTACTTTTTTTATGTATTATGGTAATTTGTATGTTGTGTCAAAATGCTATTTGTCTAGATAATAGCTGTATACTCTCCGTTTGACTCGTGTACGATAATTTTCCTCTAAATACGATAATTTTGAGGTTCTGGTACGGTACTTTGGCATTTCCAATCTGGCAACACTGTAGAGGAGACTGTGCGGTGCAATTTAGACGTACAACTTTTGCATGGTCAGTCATTTCTGGAACACACTTCCTAATGATTTAAGGGGTATTGCAAAGTATTCAACATTTAAATACTAGTTAAATAAATGGCTAAAAGCAAATTAAGTTTGTAATCATGTGTAATTCTTTTCACGAACCCTTTATGAAATTCTTATTATATGTTTTAACATTTTTTTGTACATTTTAACTTTACTGTTATTGTATGTGTGATAATGTGTTTTTTGATTTTAGGTTGCCTTTTTAAAATCTCGCATGGGGAAACAGAAAAATTAGCCCTTGTGGGTAACTCTGGCTTATTTACAGTTTTACTATTGATTAATGAGCATTGTCCCTGTTAAATAAATAAATAAATTTGCCTTTCTACACAGACTTTGCTAATGTAGGGCAACACTTCAAGAACAAATCTGTTACTGGGAAATCTATGGTCATACCTTTCCATTGACTTCATCAAAAAGGGCAAACAGAAAAGTGTACAGGTTGCCCAGAAAGAGGGCAAAGATTCTGCCCAGCTGCCACTTTAGTGCAATTCGAGGGTGATAGTCTTCAAGCTCAGCTATAGCCTCAAATAAAGGCGGACACACCAAGCCCAGCAGCGACATCACAATTTCAACCTGACCGAAGAAAGAGGAAACAGATTTTCATAGAAGTCATGCCATTACGTTAAAACACAAATGAAAAGGGAAAAACAAGGGGGTACCTCATTTTTTTGAAGCCATGTCAATTCATTTCTGTCCCTCTTGGCAAAGTCTTGTGATCTTTTGACCACAGCGTAGATGAGGTATCCACTGCCAGCCAAGCAGCACAGGATGAGAACATTGGCTAAGAGACGGAGAAAGCGGCGCAGGTGAATGTTCTCATCCTTTAGATTTTCCTGCTCATCCACTATCGATTCCTAAGGAAATGAAACTCAGTTAAACGTTTGATTTGATCAATTTAGCTCCACATTGCCTTTCTTCATCACTATTAACCTTGAAGCTTGTGGTGGTGGAGGCAAACTTGTTGTCAGCTGTCTCCGGGTTTCCTATAAGGTAATCCCAGCTAGTAAACAGCTTCCAGCAAAAGGTGAAGTTACCTTCATCTCCTCCATCTCCTCCTTCATTGGCGTTTCTGGCCATTCTAAAATATGCAGATGCATAGTAAGTAAACTCTGCATGGTTAGTAAGTAAAGTAAACCCACTTGCAAAGAAACATAAAGCTCTAGATGTAGTCAGAAGACTCACGTTCTGATAACCACCATTAGACTATAGCCAAATATCCCAACACCAACCAGAAGGTATGACAGAGGTAACCGGAACTGCAGGAATCCAATAGTTCGTTGGTTGTTGTAGAAACCATAAAACAAAATGGAGTACTTGCAATAACCCTGTAAAAATGTCAAAGGTACAGTGCTCATCATATACAAGTACACCCCTCACAAATCTATCTTTCAAATTCATATTTTAATAGGAAGCTATACAATATTATATTTGTGCATATACATTGGATTAGTCAGTACTGAAGCTAAATCTGGAGCTTATCTAACAAAATAACTTACAATAACGGTCCAAAAACTAGTACACCCAAATTTATGTTATAGAAAAATGTTAAATACAAATTTAAAAAGAGGAAAAATCAAGAGAAGAAAAAAATGAAAATAATTTTTTTATTTTTATTTTGTAGGTTGTAATTTTTTTTCTTCAATTGCATTATCTGTCAAATTCTAAATATGTTTGGTGACTAAAATATTATTTTAATAAATATATCTGTTTAATAAATCTGTTTTGTTTAAATTAGAGATGCCCAAACTAGGGCCTGGGGGCCAAAGTTGACCCATGGTAAGCTTTGATTTGGCCCACCATGCCATCTGAGAAGAGAAGGAGAATTTGGGGAAGGGTTGGGGTTAATTCCTTTAATACACATTGTCATTTCAGACCACAAATCAGAAGTCCTCAGTGAGCAAATCAAGGCAGCTTGGCTAGTGTATTCAGCATTGGCTAGTGTATTCAGCATTGAGTTATAAATGGAATTATGTTTTCATTATGGCGACGCGGTGGCGTAGTGGGTAGCATGATCGCCTCACAGCAAGAAGGTCGCTGGTTCGAGCCTCGGGTAGGTCAGTTGGCATTTCTGTGCAGAGTTTGCATGTTCTCCCCGTGTTTGCGTGGGTTTCCTCGGGGTGCTCCAGTTTCCCCCACAAGTCCAAAGACGTGATATAGGTGAATTGGGTATGATATAATTGACCGTAGTGTATGTGTGTGAATGAGAGTGTATGGATGTTTCCCAATGATGGGTTGCAGTTGGAAGGGCATCCGCTGCGTAAAACATATGCTGAATAAGTTGGCGGTTCATTCCACTGTGGCAACCCCAGATTAATAAAGGGACTAAGCCGAAAAGAAAATGAATGAATGAATGAATGATATGATTATAATAGGGCCATTATAAAATGTATATATATATATTATGTATTAGTTAATATGATTAAAGTAATGTTTTCTATTTATTTTGAAGTAATTGAGGAAAATTTCCATGGCAACTTTGTAATACAGTTGGATATACATATCTTCGGCCCACTGCCCTCAATTGAGAAAAGAAAGAAAAAGTTTGGGCACCCCTGGTTTAAATGCATCAAAATACATTGCCTTTATTTATTGGGAAATGGATAAAAATATTCATTTTTGGGGGTGTACTCAATTATGCTAAGCCCTGTATAATGAGAAGAAACTTACAAGTTCTTATACAAAGAATTTTGCTAGTAAAAAAAACCTTACTCCAAACTCAAATAACACAGAGAAGTCCATGGCCGAATCCTGCTCTTCTCTGGGGACTGTTTTTCTGGGAATAGAGCCGTAAGGGATGCCCATTAATAACTACAAAGAAAACAACACAAAGTGTGTTAACATAGCTTTTGAATAAACATTTTAAAACCTGAGCATCATCATTAATACCGTGGCCAATACAAATAATGCACACACTATGACAAACACTCCCATTCTCTATAAACAAAAACATTGATAACAGTATCACATCTCACCTCTGGAATAACCACAAGTCCAAACATGAAGCCAAAGAGAACGAGGTTTAGTCCATACATCCACCGCAAGAAAATAAAGTAGGAGGCAACTGATGATCCAAAATGACCTATAAAAAACAGATGACATTGATGAGAAATAAATATAAAATACAGAAACATCAGGGAGAAAAAATACAGAGATAAACAGACTTTCCACTTCTTTTATCCGACTCTCCCAGGGAATGCAAGCCGTCTTGAAGTTTTCAAAGTCTCTATTGAATTTGATTAATTTCTGAGAAGCAAAGACAACACAAATGTTCAGTTATTGCCTTTGGGAAGAAACTTAACTAGCGAAAATAGTGCTGTACCTTAGTCATCATGACTTTAAATGCATACAGTCTCCTTCCTTTTCCTTTGCCCAAAGCTCCTTCAAACTTCTCCACAAACTCCTGTGCTTCTCTTTACAATGGAGATACAGAAACATGTGTGTTAGCAGAGTGACTTTTAATGATTTCAGATTTTAGCATGGCACACGTATTTCTCCCTGTCATGTGTGTTTGAGTGTGACATCATCGCACATTTGCTAAACAAGTGACGTACCGGTCCACTGAGTTACCAATGTGCGCAGCTTCCATTACGCAGCGTGATCATTCAGCATTTCGCAGTAAGCACAAGAAACAACACCGGGAAAATATCATGTTTCCCTCACAGCCGTCACTCATTGTAACCTGTAACCTGAACCTACACCCAATTAATTAACTCATCAATGCATAATGAATGTGAATAGTGCAGATGGGATGGACAAAGGAAGTATTAATTCACTAACTAGAAATATAAACCAAATGGATGTTTTTGAAAAGGGGTAGTTCACCTAAACTTAAAAATTATATCATTATTCATTGAACTTTGTGTCATTAATAACCTAGTCTTTCATATTTGATTGAATGCAAGAGAGAACATTATGAAATTAGGATTTTTTTTGCCCCCATTTTTACTTTATAATGAAAGTCAGTGGTGTTCAATCAGTGTTGTCTTAGATTGTGATACCTGTATACATTGAAATTTGCTGAAATGGTATTAAAAAACTTTTTAACACTGTGTTAAAAGATAAAAAATTTCGATGAGCACTTTATTACTTTAATGTGTAAACAATATAGAGATCGGTGTTATTATACTGAACTTAATAATAATATAAAATAAATAAATAAATAGCTTTAGCTTTACTGTGGGCCACAATCCACAATCCACTAACTTTCCGGTCCAACATGTCCTCCTCAAACCAGTGTTTGTAACATTGGGCCTTGAAGTTGCAAGAGTTTAACCTCCAAATCCAGCATATCAAAGGGGTCGACAGTGTTGTAGCAGATGCATTATCAAGATCTGTGGATGGCACTGCTTAAGTCAGGGGTGTCCAAACTCGGTCCTGGAGGGCCGGTGTCCTGCTGAGTTTACCTCCAACCTGCTTCAACACACCTGCCAGGAAGTTTTTAGTATATCTAGTAAGAGCTTAATTAGCTGGTTCAGGTGTGTTTGATTAGGGATGGAGCTAAACTCTCCAGGACACCGGCCCTCCAGGACCGAGTGTGGACACCCCTGGCTTAAGTGATGGAGAAGTGGGACCAGGGCCGATTTTAGGATTTTCATTTTAGGGGGACTCAGCTCTTTATAAGGTAAAAAAAAAAATAAAAAAAAAATAAAAAAAAAAATAAAAAAAAAAAAAAAAAAAAAAAAAAAATATATATATATATATATATATATATATATATATATATATATATATATATATTTTTTTTTTTTTTTTTTTTTATTATTTTTTTTATTTTTTTTTTAGTAGTAATTTAATAGTAATACACTTAAAAAATGTTTGTTTAATATGGTAGGGTTGTATACTAGTATTCCACTGTATTACATAGACAGGCATAGCCATTTGAGTTCTGAATAAGCCAAATAGGCTCAACCCTCCTGTATACTGTAGTAAAAAACACTTTCTATATTCAAGTGCATTTTTTGTTTCCATGTATTAAATAAATAAACTTTTCTTATTAAATGACATACATTTAAATATATATTTTTAAACTTACAGGCTAATTCACATATTTCAGTATTTTTTTTAATACTAGACAACACTTGGTGTTTCTATCTCTGTCAGTGAGTCAATGACAGTTCTAACAAGTACATTCTCTAAGTGGTTCTGTCACTGTTTAATCCTTTGTGTGCAAAACTGTATGGTATAGTTAATGCCACATGAACTGTAAAGTGTTTTATATTGGTAGTTCATTTTGAAATTAAAATAGCGAAATGTTCATTAAGAGTTACATTTTTTGCTGGAGGAAACAGCTGTGCTGATGAGGTGAACGACTAGAAAACCCGACTGCTCCTATGTGACATTGGGATACAGGTGATACAGGGTTATCTATATCAAAGAACTGCAAATAAGCAGATATTATAACAATTTATCGATAAACACACACCTCGTTCTCTCGCTGTCCACGGCTGTGGTTTGCTGATCAAATGAAAAACAAAAGACAGGGAGGAGCCGAATTCTGCCACCGTTTTCATATCAAATTTAAAGGGGGCTGAGGCGATAATTTAGTGTACAGTTTATGAGCTAATAGCAAAAGTTTTTGGGGGTAGAAATATAGGTAGCCCCCCTAAAATAGGCCTAGCAACGCCCATGGGTGGGACAGTAACTTTATTGAACTCTGGACTGTGTTCTTTATGGTTGGGGTGTTACAGTTAAAACATAATTTTATGTAGGCCCTGCATATTGTGTTATGCTCCACCCTGCTTTTCTCTCTCTCTCTCTCTCTCTCTCTCTCTCTCTCTGTATTTAATTTGAGATTTACTTCCAAGTGTAATTAAAGGATGAGTGCCTTATTTTATTTTGTATATCTTTTCACCTGTTTATGGTTGAGAGAGGAAACTCAGGGAAGTTTATGTTGATTTTCATCTTTGATTTTTGCATTAGGTAAGCTATTCCTCTAAACTTAGTTAGCTGCTTTCTGTATGTTGTTTTAATTCAATTCAATTCACCTTTATTTGTATAGCGCTTTTAAAATGTAGATTGTGTCAATGCAGCTTTACATGGAAGATTATAGTAAATTGAAACAGTGTCAGTTTAGTTTTCAGAGATTAAGTTCAGTTCAGTTTAGCTCAGTTCAGTGTGGGTTAATAATCACTACTGAGAGTCCAAACACTGAAGAGCAAATCCATCGATGCACAGCTCTACAGATCCCGAACCATGCAAGCCAGTGGCGACAGCGGCGAGGAAAAAACTTCACCAATTGGCGAAAGTGAAGATTTAAAAAACCTCGAGAGAAACCTGGCTCAGTTGGGCATGACCATTTCTCCTATGGCCAAACGTCTTGTGCAGAGCTGCAGTCTAGGCACAGTCTAGGCGCTGTTTTAGGCTATACTCACTCAGTTTGACATCTATTTTCTGTTAAAGTTCCTATATTTCCATTAAATAAATTCTAATGTTTATTTTTTCTAAACCTTGTGCTGATTTTTCACTCTGGCCCTGAGGATTGAAGTGTGTTCTCCATGTTTATGTTTTTTTATTTAGGTCTAATTCAATATTATTTACCAAATTTTAGTCTTCTTTGTTACACCTTTTAAACAAAAACTAGACTTAAACCTAGACTTAAAAAAGGTAGTAACAATAATAATAATAATAATAATAATAATTGCAGATAATTTACAAGAAAACAAAGTTTAACCTAACGTACATTCATTCATTTTCCTTCGGCTTAGTCTCATTATTCATCAGGTGTCACCACAGCAGAATGAACCACCAACTTATCCAGCATATGTTTTAGACACCGGATGCCCTTTCAGCTGCAACCCAGTACTGGGAAACATCCATACACACTCATTCACACACATACACTACGGACAATTTAGCTTATTCCATTCAGCAGCCGGAGGAAACCCACGCAAACATGGGGAAGAGCATGCAAACTCAGAAATGCCAACTGACCCAGTTAGGACTCTAACCGGCGACCTTCTTGCTGTAAGGCGACAGTGCTAACCACTGAGCCATCGTGTCCCCCACCTAATGTACAACACTTTCAAAAATAAATGTTCAAAATCTGTCATTGGGGTGGTTCCTTTTCAAAAGGTACAGGTTTGTGTTTAAAATGTTTATTAGTTAGTATATATAATAGTATGTAATAATTATATATTAGTACATGAAAACTAAGTGTACCTAATTGTGCACTAAAAGTACTAGAGTGCACCTCAGCTACCAATGCGAACCAGTTAGGTAAATAACCTGGAAGAAAAAAAAACCTATGTGTAGTGTTTCCATATTGTATGACCTTACGACATGTTGTACATAAGATCTCTGAAAGGGAATTCTACCAAAACACGCACACAGAGACACCCCTCAGGAAACAGCATGCATAAAACAGCGTCAAGCTCATAAAACCGTAACACATCTCACCTACTAGAACACAGCCATCTAGAAGCTTTGCCAAGTGAGTGCTGGCTTTGCGGGCAGTCTGAGGTAAAGGTTCAGATGGAGGCCACTAGGTAATGTATGCAGAGGTGAAGTCTTTGTGTCAATGTCAAGTGGTTTATCTCTTGTACAATCGAGCGCGTTCTATTATGCCGAAGCTTTTTATAAGCTTTTCAAAAATGACATAAAAAGGCATGTTTTCTAAAACAATATTTAAAAAGCCATGAATAATAAGGCTGAATTTCTTTATTTCAGTTATTAGCAATGTTGTTGTTACTCGTTTATATGTTGATTATTTCATAGGAGAGAAGCCTTAATAATGATTGGAACTGTACTAGAATTCATTTATTCATTCATTTATTTTTCTTTGGCTTTATCCCTTGTTTATCAGAGGTCGCCACAGCGGAATAAACCGTCAACTATTCTGGCATATGTTTTACGCATTGGATGCCTTTCCAATCGCAACCCAGTACTGGGAAACACCTATACACTCTCACATTCATTCATGCACTCGAACACTACGGCCAATATAGTTTATTCAATTCACCTACAGCTGAAATCAGAATTTTTTATTAAACCCCTTTGAATTTTTTTTTTCTCTTTTAAATATTTCCCAAATGATGTTTAACAGAGCAAGAAAATATTCACAGTATGTCTGATAACATTTTTTCTTCTGAAGAAAGTCTTATTTGTTTTATTTTGGCTAGAATAAAAGCAGTTTTTAATTTTTTTTAATCATTTGAAGGTCAAAATTATTAGCCCCTTTTAGCTACATTTTTTTCGATAGTCTACAGAACAAACCATCGTTATACAATGACTTGCCTAATTACCCTAACCTGCCTATTTAACCCAGTTAAGCCTTTAAATGTCACTTTAAGCTGTAGTAAAGTGTCTTGAAAAATATCTAGTGAAATATTATTTACTGTCATCATGGCAAAGATAAAATAAATCAGTTATTAGAGATTAGTAGGCCCACACGGAATCTGCGCGCGCAGAATTTAAATACAAGTTAAAAAGATATTATTTTTTATTTCACATATTAAGGTTTTAGTTATGATACTCCCAAAATAATTCTGCCGAAATCTGCAGATTTTTACCAAAATTCTCCGCAGAAACAGCAAAAAACGTCCGCAGATTCTGTCTGGCCCTGGAGATTAGTTATTAAAACTATTATGTTTAGAAATGTGTTGAAAAAATCTTTTCTTCGTTAAATAAAAAATGGGGGAAAAAATAAACAGGGGGGCTAATAATTCTGACTTCAATTGTATTCTGCATGCCTTTGGACTGTGTGGGAAACCGGAGCAAACAGAGAAAACCCATGTGAACACAGGGAGAACATGCAAACTCCACACAGAAATGCCAACTGGCCCAGCCAGGACTTGAACCAGCGACCTTCTTGCTGTAAGGCGACAGTGCTAACCACAATTACAACTTAAAAGTGCAGAACTACTCCGCACTACACACATGTTTCAAATATCACTCAAAAAAAGGTTCTGGCTGTTTGTTCAAACTACTTATTTAAAATGAGAAGAAATAATACAATTATTGAGGTTTTTGGGAGGGACAACTTAATTGTTTTATGTTCAATCCACTTAAACTTGTAAAACTAATAAGTTAACTTAATTCCTTCAAGTTGTTCCCTTGTGTGGAACCCAACATTTTTTTACAGTGATGCTTTTCGTCTGTGATTTTGATTAGTTTTGGTTAGGTCTTTACACAAATATGTTTTTGTTTGAATGCACATTTTCTCTCTTTTGAATGCACATTTTTTCTCTCCTCTCGCTTCCCTAAACACTGATGGTACATAAAATAAGCCTTTTCAAAATACTGTCAAAAATGGATGAATCTGAATACACAGCTTCTCTGCTGTAGTGTGGACTTTCAAAAATGTTGACACATTCAGCCCAAAACTAGTTAGTGAATGATATTGTCCTGTTGTCCCGTTTTTAGTATTGTGAAAAATATTTGATTGTGCATAGTAATGTAATGTAATGTGTGTGTAGTTATATATTTGGCCCCTCAAAGTGTTTCACAATCATGAGGGGGGTGTAATGTACAATATGTGTACATTGTATGTACAATAATGATTGTACATACATGTGATACAATAGCTGCATATTATACAATACATATTGTGCAATGTGAAATCGCATACAATTACACAAAAGTTTTTACAGTCACATGAGGTGTTTTTTAGGCAACTATAACTGTGAGCAGCCAAATATGATGTGTTTCTGTGAGCTTATAGAGAAGGGGGAGCCCAAATTCAGTCCCGGATAGCCAGTGTCCTGCTGAGTCCTCCAAATTGTCTCAATAGACCTGTCAGGACGTTTCAAGCAAGCCTAGTAAGAGCTTGATTAGCTTGTCCAGGTTTGTCTGATTGGTGTTAAAACTATGCAGGACACAGAATTTGGGCATGTTTGGGATATAGAGCATGACTGCGAAAATCCCATACTACTCCAAAATCCAAAATCCCCTACTACTCAAGTATGTACTACATTTGAATTTGATTTTACTACCTGACCATTAAAAATGGATGTTCTATACAGCATGAATGTGAGCAGTATGAAAGGAACTCGGACGTACTACATCTGCCATTTGTCATTGTCAAATGACCTACTCATGTCAGTTGCCTCGCTATACTTCCATTCATGAACTCTCCCGCGTGGCATCATGGGATAGCGTAAAGCCCATCGGATGCATACTTCAGAATCTCGCCGGAAGTAGTAGGTCATCCAGGTACTTCTCACATACTGTTTTTTGAATACTATGAATTCAGACATAATACCCGCTGGCTAACTATTTTTAGTGTAGTATACAGTATATAGTATTTCACACAAGGGCTAAGAATTCTGGCTGGGTGAACAGATAAACTGTTTGGCATGCGTTATGTTTATCTACCCTGTAAACGCAATACAAGATTTTTAGTTTTGCTAAACATTCCTTTTTCTGCTTGACTATAAAACACCTCATGAGACAGTAAACTTTAGCATAAGACAGTAACTTTTTAGTGATAATTGTGATTGTTTGTGAAACATGAAATTGGACATAAACTCAATGCAATTTGAAGGGTAAGGGAAATGCAGCATAATAAACATAATCAATAAGAGCTCTTTAAGAGATGAAACAAAACAGAAGCACAGCAACTTAAGTTTTAATGAAGCACACAAACAAACATGAAACTCAAGCTAAATAAATAGACTTCAAGTGAGGTAATTGTAACTGACACAAAAGCCGACAGGTTCACAGCACAAACAGCGAGTAGAAGAAAAATCCTATTTACTTCAAGCACTTGAGTCTCCTCTTCATGCGCCAGGGTTTGTTCCTAAGTGTTGCTATCAGCTTTTTCTTTTCTTCCACCTCTTCTTTTAGTCGGGCCATCTCTCCTTCAGACATAGACTCGTCATCTGAATTGTTGTCCGATGATGAACTGCTGCAGAACAAAGCCCAGACCCCAGAGTAACCAGTCAGTCCTTAAAGTCCAGTTTAACAGAATATTCCACAATGAAATTGCTGGTTTGGTGAATGAAATGAGGTCAAGTGAACAGGATGGGCATGAAAAGCACTTCCAGATCATCAGTTGGAAGGCAAAAGTGTGATCAAAAGCGTTGAAAAAAAGTGTCCAAAAATGAAGAGCTGATGACTGAACAGTACTGAATTTCATTGAATGCTGAAACAAATGGCTGGCTCTGATCTATAATACTGTGTTTAAATATTCAATTAATCAGTAAGTCAGTCAAATACACTGTATCTGATACATTTACTGAATGACTGATCTTCAAAGTAAATAATGTTAGGGGTGTAGCAGTATACACAGACATGGTGGTTTGGTACGTAGTAAGCAATATATTACCAGTATTGTTTCAGTATGTTGATATATTTTCAGATCAACATACAGCAAACAAACGCATGCAGTATTTGTAAACTGTAATATATTAACATTTAAATCTTTTTTCTACTCCAATTCATTGTTGAAAATGAATAATTTAAGGTTTTTATAACTTGTTTTCATGACATATTTATGAAAACATATTACGTAACATGATTATACATCACTAAGGTTATAGATAATTAATATTTGGCTAACATAATTAAATATTTGAGAAATGCTTTTCCCTAAAGGCAAGTTAAATTCTAGCAACCTGAGGACACCGAATAACTTGCCTAGTGTAAATCAATCAATCAATCATTTTCTTTTCAGCTTAGTCCCTTTAATAATCTGAGGTCGCCACAACGGAATAAACTGCCTAGTGTAAATATAATGCATAATGTTTATAAACTATTTTATTGATATCTTTCTGCAGCTGAAATATTGATTGTGCAATTACATGACTTGTTCAACGCGATCTCACGGCAAATCGTAACTTTTTTGATTTAGTGGCTAATTCGTATGAATTCGTACAATCTCATTAGTACAATTTAGTACGATTTTCTAATCCCCCAATGACGGTTGGGTTTAGGGGTGGGGTTGGATGCCACGCCTCCTTTTTAAAACCGTACATTTTCATACGACTGTACTCGAATTAGCCACTATACTGACAAAATGTGAAATAGTTACGTTTCCTCATGATTTCAGGCTGGATTTGTAAGACACTCTTTCACGTTCACTAATTCCTCTTTACTACTAGTTACAGTATGAAATAAACACAAATCATGTTTATTTCATGCTATAATGAGTAATAAAAAGGAATAAATGATCATGTTTACTTGCGCTCTGCTACTGTAAGACACTTGTATGGCATCAATATAATTTATTAATAATTATTTGCATTTAAAACAATACTGTAGTTGTTTGCAACTTTAAAGTGTACCAAATCAAAATACCTGTAATTATTAATTAAAAACGTGCATTGTTACTACCCTAAAAAACGTACATCACAACAATCACATAGAGATATTATTGACACATGTGCTTATAAGCCTTAGTTTCGTAGCTGCCTTTTGCTACTTGATATTTACATTTACTATGTAATATGAACAACTGAGAACTTTCAAGATTATTTTATGGCAATAGATGTATATGGCTGTTTTAATGAAAATTCTGAGGTAATGAGGTTGCTGAACGGCACTCTCTCTGTGTGTGTGTGGCATGAAGAGGGAGACTAGAGAATACTGCACCTGCTGTTTTTGCCTTTGTTCTTTTTCTTATCTTTATCCTTATCATCCTGTTTATCGTTACTTCCTTTTCCTCCAGCTTTGCCATTCCCTTTCTTCTCCTTGTTATTCTCCTCCTCTTTCTCCTTCTTAGTTGCTCCTTTTCTCCCTCCTCTCCTTTTATTTCCCTTTTCCTCTTCGCTCTCCTCCTCTGACTCATCTTTCTTGGCTGTTCTCTTCCTGGAATTGACAGCTTTCTTTCTTCTTCCTTTCTGTTCTTCCTCACTCTCATCCTCATCTTCTTGCTTCTTCCTCCGGCCTCTCCTCTTGCGTGGAGATTCATCCTCCTCTTCTTCGCTCTCCTCCACACTGTCTGCTGGTTTGGCTTTCCTTCCTCGTGCTGCAGGTTTTGGTTTATTCCTGCCTTTTGCTCTTCTTTTTGAGTCCACTGCAAAGAAATAGATAGGTAGATAAACTGACTGTAATTCAAGAAATATTTAAAGAATATAAAATTCATATAATAATAATAACAATAATAAAATCTTTAATCACATTATTATTCATTTATTCATTTTCTTTTTGGGTTAGTCCCTTTATTAATCAGAAGTCGCCACAGCGGAATGAACCGCCAGTATATGTTGTACACAGAGGATGCCCTTCCAGCTGCAACTGGAGCACACGGAGGAAACCCACGCTAACACGGGGAAAACATGCAAACTCCACACAGAAATGCCAACTGACCCAGCCTGTGAGGCAACAGTGCTACCCACTGCACCACCACGTCACATATTATATTGTAAATTATGTTATTAAATGAAATTTAAAATAAATTGTAATTATTTTAAAACGTAACACTCTCATAAATAATAATAAAATGATATTTCAATAATATTTTTACAACAAAATACCTAAAGTGATTGTCATTTCAACCATCTTTGAATCTTACCATCACTTCCACTATCAAATTCTGCATCCATTTCCATCCCAACTGTAAAAGCACACAATAATAAAACACAAATGTTATATTAATAATCAGGTTTTATGCATTGTTTTCCATTTGTGATACTTAAAATTACTCAGAAAGACAGTAACTCTAACTTCCTGTCAACTAAGTGCAATATGTGACAAATTATATTACATTAATACATACTGATATTAATCATTAAAGCATTTATCGTATATTACAGTACATTGACTTTCGAAAAAGGAATAATTTTTCAAGTACTCACTAACAAAAACATAAGCACTTACAGTGTTTAGCATATATAAGTACACCCCTTACAAATCTATCTTTTAAATTCATATTTTTAATAGGACGCTATACAATATTATATTTGTGCATATACAGTTGAAGTCAGAATTATTAGCCACCCTGAATTATTAGCACCCGTGTCCCCGACCCCCCCAATTTCTGTGTAACGGAGAGATTTTCTCAACACATTTCTAAACATAATAGTTTTAATAACTCATTTCTAATAGCGGATTTATTTTCTCTTTGCCATGATGACAGTAAATAATATTTTACTAGATATTTTTCAAGACACTTCTATACAGCTTAAAGTGACATTTAAAGGCTTAACTGGGCTAATTAGGTTAACTAGGCAGGTTAGGTTAAATAGGCAAGTTATTGTATAACGATGGTTTGTTCTGTAGACTATCGGAAAAGAAAATTGCTTAAAGGGGCTAATAATTTTGTCCTTAAAATGGCTTTTAAAAAAATTAAAAACTGCTTTTATTCTAGCCGAAATAAAACAAATAAGACTTTCTTTAGAAGAAAAAAACATTATCAGACATACTGTGAAAATTTTGTTAAACATAATTTGGGAAATATTTAAAAAAAAAAAAAAATTCAAAAGGGGGCTAATAATTCTGACTTCAACTGTACATAGATTAATCAGTGCTGAAGCCAAATCTGGATCTGGTCCAAAAACTAGTACACCTAAATTTATATATTATAGAAAAATTTTAAATACAAATTTAAAAAAGAGGAAAAATCAAGAGAAGCAAAACTGAAATTTTCTGGTTGTAATTTTATTTTTTTGCAATATTTTGTTTGAATTTAATTGTATTATCTTTCAATTAAAATATTATTACAATTTCAAATATTATTTTAATAAATATATTTGTTTAATAAATCTATTTTGTTTAAATGCACCAAAATACATTGCCTATATTAACTGAGAAATAAATAAAAATATTCATTTTCAAAATGTGGTGTTCTCAATTATGCTGAGCACTGTAATAATGAATAATAATCAGCACTAAAATCCTTAATTGCACTATATCAGAATATAAACACTATCTGAACAGTTGCAAATCACTGTAAAAAAATGTTGGGTTCCCCACACGTCCTTCATGTTGTCCCAACACAAACTGATAAAGTTAACTTAAGTGTTTTTTACAAATGTTAGTGGATTGAACATAAAACAATTAAGTTGTCCCCAAAAAACTCAAGAATTGTGTTGATTCAGCTCATTTTAAGTAAGTAGTTTCAACAAGCAGCAAAAATAATTTATCAAAAAACACATTCACGTGTAGGAGTTTGAAAGTAGCTGTGCACCCTCAATCAAAATTATTCAACATACAAAATAGAATGAATCTCTTCAAAAATATAAATATACTTACCATCATCCATGGTTATCTCAATATCACTTTTTCTGCGGGGCATCTTGCCAGTATAAGTTGTGCTATTGAGACTTGCGAAGCATCTGGTGCTGATGGCACACCTGACTGTCAGTGGGTCTCTGTTAACAGGTGCTTTGCTCCTACAGGAGGAATCAAATGACTCCTTGACTACAGTAAATATTAGTCAAGGTCTAAAGCCGAGCTGCGAAAGCCAGGAAACAAAATGCCAGGATACAGGGCAGATCAAAGATTACAATAATCAAAGTGGCTCTCATGATAACTAAACGCAAAGATTAAAGATGAAATGTCCCATTCTGATGTCTGCATCAAATGAAATTTACAAAACTGGTTTTATATATAAAATAAAGAAAACATTAAATATAAGCAAAGTGTAAATCTTAACGTGTAAAATAAATGTGTGAAATGGGTGAAATAGTGTGCTGTCAATCTCTATAACAGATGTGTTCATGATGAAGAATCTAACTAAGGATCTGAGAATCCTTGTAGCAAATTTGTTGCAAACTTGTTAATTTGTGCTGTGTTTTATCTTCTTATTATTTAATTTAAGATCATTAGTGATTTATAATTATCCTTATATCATTTATTAATTATTAGTTAATGATTTGATTATTATTATTGATTATTGTTTGTCATTTTATTGTTTTTATATTGTATTATTACTATTTTCCTATAATTATTGCTTAATTATTATTTCCTTTTCTTCATATTGTTATAATCTTATGACTGTGGATTCAAGAGAAACTTGTTTTCAAGAATAAGTGATAAGAAAATGTCTCCATTTAAACGTCTGTATTGTCACTGGACAAAGCTGTGAAGCAGTAACTTTCCATTGCTGTTGCTTGTGGTATAATAATACTTGTTGGATTTATCCTGATCAGATGAGCATTGAAACATAAGCAACTAAGATTATAATAAACTCTGCACTTTATCATCAGTACTTTGTCTCCTGCTACTGCACTTATCTGGCTTTCTCAGTCAACTCCTATATTGATAGGTGATTGTTAATTCAGTTAAAAACTGGTTAACAGGTTTGGGTATTTGGCGGCTCTGCTGGCTTATTGTCTGGATAACCAGAGAAACAGACATTTTCTGACAGGATCTGGCGTCCAGGGCTAGATCTTTTTCATCTGGCATGGAGAGAGTGATCTAACAATGTAAAAATGAAAATAAATAAATAAATGAATACAACTTATTCTAACCTGTATTTATTCTAATATATAATACAATGTGATTTAATGTGAACATTTAGTGATCATACAAAATTGTACTATATTTTAGATTATTAGACATCCTTTCCTATGAAATGGATAAAACACATATTAGTTTGAATAATTGTGGCATATAAATATTTAAAATGACAATTAATTCGTATTTTAGGGCAGTACTGTGATGCTTAATTATTCTTCATATTAGCCTGACAAGTTTTTTTTTTTTTGTAAAAAAAATAATTATTTATTGATAAACCGAATTACATTTTAGTGTGTGTATTCTCTAAATCAAATGTCAAAACTTTCATAACTTTCTTTCTCAGAAAAAAAAAAACTTAAAACAGGACACAAACATATATATGGGGGAAGATAAGTCACACTTTTATGGGTTTGATATTGAGACCGCATTTGCATATTTGGCCCACAAACAAACTGAATAAATTAAACACTCTAGAGCAGTGGTTCCCAAAGTGTGGGTCCGGACCCCCCTGGGGGGGGGGGGGGGGGGGTGTCGAGGGACAATGACAGGAGGTCCCTTGATGATTTCCAAAAGTCAAATAAATTTTATTAACATATTAGAATTACCATATTTAATCCATAACCCACAGAAGATAAAAATAGTAAATAATAGTTACATTAAAAAAATAACAATATACAAATGAAAAGCCATCAGCTTTTCAATTGTTTTTATTCATAGGATTCTTAGGACTGTGTTTACGTTAGATTAACAACACAGCAATAGTGTCAGCTTCAGCAGATTGACTTTATAGCACCAGCTTAAACTTTCTGACACCTTTATGGTATTCAAATACATTAAAGGGTCACCAAAACACATTTTTTGAGCTGTTGACAGTCATATCTGTGTCCCACGCTGCTATAAACACTATTAGGACACACATATTTCACAAAAAAAGTGAAAATTGGTTGTTTTTGTGTTATTTTGAGCAAATTCGTTCTTCCGGTTCGAAATCAATTTTTGAAGCTGCGTCACGGCCATGAGATCCTTGCGTGTATTCCAGCATGGAGACTGGATGTCTGTACCTGTGAGTGCATTGTGACCTCTCTGAGTGTGCAGCATTAATTCATGAGAAAGACTTGGTTCAAACCAATCAGCGCACTCTATTGTGAATGCGGTGCAATTTCAGTAATATGCATGATAGCTTCGAAGATTGTTTTTACCTGTTACACAGTGTTCAAACGGCAGAGAGACACCACGTTGTGTTGCCAAAACAAGTGGAAGAAGAAGAATTGTTTGAAGACATGTCGTCAGTGTTGTGTTAATAAATGTGCTGCAACGAAGGATTTGTTTTAATTTCCCGCTATAAGAGCGCAGCTGGACTCATGTGTGGATTACAATGCAGGCGACATCCTGCAGAAATACGTTTGTATGGAACATAGTTTACCCGAGAGCTTTTCGCATCTGCAAATGGTGAAATCCTGATTTGCCGCTCGTCTCCTTTAAAAAAATTCCAGTTGGTGTTGATTGTCCTGTCTCTACAGATTTGGTAAGTGTGGGATCAGTGCTCTTTGTTTGTTTATTCAGATGGCAAAGTTAGTTTGTATAGACAGCAGTACTCTTTCAGTGTTTAAAGACATACCTTAGTCAAAATTATTTCTAAATTACTAAGTTTACAGTATGTTAATATCACTGCAATATTATGGACTGAAAGATCCACTGTAAATGCTGCTCTCCGAATGTAAACATGTAAACACCGCAATCAAACTATTACCGTCGTGTAGGATTTTTGCCGCATTTTGTGACAGGAAAGTCTATACACACACAGCTTTCTGACGCTACCTACCGAGTGCATTTAAGTTACAGACAAATCCAGAGGTTTTTTTTCCCTCCCATTCGCCGTGCGGTATTAAACATTGCATTAAAACTACACTCTTCCAGCAGTTCCTTGAATCAATCTCGTTTGTTATGGGGGGCATGCAGGAAATGTTCCCGAATGAAAGTGCCAAACTGCAGTTAAAGTCCACCATTTAATAATTTGGCAGATAATTTGATTACTGATGCTCATGTAAACAAAGTCACTGTCTTTCTCCCCTGCATTTTGCCTCAGCGCGTGCCCAAACGGAAACTCCCATTTTTATGCAAATTTTTATGCACCTTCCCTCTTTCCCTCCCCCGACACTCCCACCTAAACAGAGCTGGACACACCCACTTTCCTGACTTTTTTTCAAACTAGAGGTGTGAAAACACCCTGCTGTAACAGGGGGGTTTCGTGGCCCTTTAAAAATAAATACAGGCCACAACTGAACATTGAGAATGATTTCTGATTGGAAATCTCCAAAATTAAACCAAGAAAAGACTTGTGCTGAAAACATTGTGTGCCCCAGTCTCTTTAGGTGAAGTTAATATTAAATTAAACAAATTAATAAATGACTATAAAAAATTATATGATTGTTAGACTGTTGCACTTTTTTTGTGTTGTCAATATGCTTGTGTTTATATAGGCCTATTGTTGTATGCGCTATATATATATATATATATATATATATATATATATATATATATATATATATATATATATATATATATATATATATATATATATATATATATATATATATTTATTTATTTATTATATATATATATATAGAAATATATAGAAATATATATATATTTATATATATATAAAGTCGCGAGTCATTGGCATTGTTATTTTGGGGGTCGTGGGCTGAAAATTTTGGCAACCCCTGCTCTAGAGTATACCTGAATGCTGAATAATCTAGACAATTATTCTAGACTTCAAATATTTAGTACTAATAATATCTCTAAACTAATGTGAAAAGCTCATTATTCTTCCTTAAATAAAATGTATTATTAAATTAGGCATTAATAACTAATCTTTCGAGTTTAGTACAAATTGTTTTTCTAGTTCTGATTAAAGTTTTTTTCAGTTTATAAATTCATACACTGAGCTATGGTTTAACTTACATTTAGTTTTTACGACATGTTGAAACGCTTTTTCAAAAAGTGTGTAAATACAACAGGAATGTTGAAATGTAAATTTCAGGCACATTTAAGGACACTAACCTTCTTGTTTAGACACGGCAGCCAAATACTATTCATTGTTTTGAGTTAATTATGTAGGAAGGTCTACTACTACTATAACATCCGATAACAGAACTACATTCAAACAGATCAGATGTCCAGCATATAAAAGTGGTTGTGCAGTCCTCATCAAGGTTCACCAGAAGATTCATGATACACACTGAAAGTACAACTAATGACTAACCGAATAATTCAATAGATTAAATCATTCGTTAATACTGTTATGAGTCTAATGGACTCCATTTATAGAGGTATTCCATTTACCTTACACAAGAACATAATATAGAGCAGTGTCTTCAATTAACAATGGCTCCCTAAATGAACAAATAAACAAAATCTAAAATTACTCCCATTAATACTTAACGAAGTCTGTCCATGCATTATGCAGGACCATTTGCAATGTTAATGAAACTTATTTGCCTTTTATCCAATACATAATGGTAGAGATTTGATACAGGATTATCTTAAGGTTCTAAAAACAGTAAGACCTCTTCGATTTATTCACTAAGCTCATGCTCAAATAGTCTTTTGTTATCCTCTAGTGGGTTTAAAACAAATGTCCTCCCATAAAAGGTACACAGCCTAACCCCAAACAGAGCAGCGTGGGCCGTGCAATAAGTGAATCACATGCATCTTCGCTGCCAAGTTTGTGGTTGCTGGAAAAGAATCCGGGACATCAGACACCCCTAGAGCTGAGAGCTGATTTCAGAATACTGTACAGCGCATGGAAATGTGTGGGACACCTGACACGTTGATCAAGATAAATGTGGCATGGATTTGACAATGAAGAAATAATGAAATGGTGACAACATCTCCATCTGTCAACACAGTCAGTCGGCTCAAAAATAATTTAGTGCTTAAATCTATGGAGGTTTTGGGGTTTCTGAAACACAGAATGTACAGTGGTATAAAACAAACTGCTCACTTCAGTTAAAGCTGAAATCTGCAAATAAATGATTTTAGAGTTAGTTTTGCTTTTGTAATTTTTACACAGCTGTTCTGTAAAGCAGCATGTTTGTCTTTATATAAGAGATATTGAGATTCGTTTGGTTTTAACTTATTTTTGTGAATCATTTTGATAGTGTTTCAACTGTTTTTCTTAAGTAAATGCCCTTTGTTTGTTCATTTGTTATGTAATGCATTGACATTCATGCATTTTTAAGTGCAACACAGATGTCTAAACACTTTCCATCCCATCATTTAGGATGACAACAATGCATACAAAGTTAATGCTTCAAAATAAATGTCCTAAATTTCTATTACATCTATTCTATGATAAAATATGTCAATTGTGTCTATTAATGTAATAATAGGTACGCTTGACTTATGTTTAAAACTTATGTTTTAAAGTAGTTGCATACAAAAGAAATATGTTGCATTTTACAGTATCTCATTGACATTTATGTGTTTGGCATTTTGGCGTTTGGCATAACATTCTTATCTCTTCATGGATCTGTTAATTTTGCTGGAAAATGAACATTGATCTTACCTTTGTTAGTGCCATGCTACATTCCATCTGAATTTTAGAAGAGCACACAGAATAAGGTTAAAAAGATAAACTGGGATTTTTATATTATACCAGGGATGGGCAAACTTGATCCTTGAGAGCCGGTGTCCCTGCAGACTTTTGCTCCAACCCTAATCAAACACACCTGCCTGCAGCTTTCTAGTGATCTTGAAGACATTGATTAGTCTGTTCAGGTGTGTTTAATTAGTGTTGGAGCAAAATTCTGCAGGGACACCGACCCTCCAGGATCAAATTTGCCCATCCCTGTATTATACAGTTGAAGTCAGAATTATTAGCCCCCCTGAATTATTAGCCTCCCTGTTTCTTTTTTCCCCAATTTCTGTTTAACAGAGAGAATATTTTTTTCAACACATTTCTAAACATAATAGTTTTAATAACTCATTTCTAATAACTGATTTATTTTATCTTTGCCATGATGACAGTAAATAATATTTTACTAGATATTTTTGAAACACTTCTATACAGCTTAAAGTGACATTTAAAGGCTTAACTAGGTTATTTATGTTAACTAGGCAGGTTAGGGTAATTAGGCAAGTTATTGTATAACAATGGTTTGTTTTGTAGACTATCAGGAAAAAAATTAGCTTAAAGGGGCTAATAATTTTGTCCTCAAAATGGTTCATAAAAAAATTCAAAACTGCTTTTATTCTAGCCGAAATAGTGCAAATAAGACTTTCTCCAGAAGAAAAAACATTATCAGACATACTGTGAAAATTTCCTGAATCTGTTAAACATCATTTTGGAAATATTTAAAAAATAAAAAGGGGGCTAATAATTCTGACTTTAACTGTATATATATATATATATATATTGAACCTAATCCAAGGATTCCCAACAACAATTTGTTTTCCTGAAAATAACAAAAATGTTACCTGACAACCAGTGTTGGGCGTAACGCATAACAAGTAACGCAAGTTGCATAATAATGTTACTTTTCTAAGTAACGAGTAAAGTAACGCATTACTTTTCAAAAATAAGAAATAATATTTGAGTTACTTTTTAGTTTAATTCATTAGCCTATAAAATAATAGCTGAATTGAAATGTACATAGTCAAGTTGAATCCCACACTCAATGAGAGAATGCATGAACAGCCAGAAACTAAGATGGCAGAGCCTTACATTTCTGCGATGGAAGTATTCTCATTATTCTGAACAGATCAACGAAAAGGAAAAGGGGATTGTCTCAATGGACAGTGATTTTACCTCACTAATAAGACAAAAGGTACAAAAGTAGAGAACTTGCTTTACACTTTCATTAATCTGTATATATGGCATGTATAGTTTGAGGGTCAGGAAGTTCTCAGATAAGATTATCTTACATTATTATTTTTTATGTGTTTTAGTTATGAAACAGATCAGGCCTCAGCCAGGTCAGAAAAAAAAGCGCAAAAGTAAAGCAATGCATTATTTTTCATAAAAAGTAACTAAGTATTGCAACTAGTTACTTTTTTGGAGAGTAACTCAATATTGTAATGCATTACTTTCTAAAATAACTTTCCCCAACACTGCTGACAACTGGCTGACAAAATATTTTAATTTAATATGAATAAATAGTACTTTATATTAAAATGTTTTATAATTATTTTATTTGAACTATATGCCAAAAATATGAAAATGAAAACTAAAATATATGTTTCAAACTACTCATAAAAACTATGAACAGTTACTTCATGATAATAAAAACAAATGCTCACTTTAGCTGCTGTAGTTTAATGCCTGCTTGCACCTGGCACATAAAACAGCAATCAAGCAAAACAAAAACTAAAAAAAATATATATATAAATCATCAAGTCAATTTAAGGAACAAATCAAGAGCCTCGTAGCTTGACCCTGCATTTGGCTTGGGTGTAACAAGAGCAGTCATTTCTGTTTCACAGTGACAGAGATAAGACTTATCATTCTAGGGTTACATAGCCAACAAGATCTGGAGCTTCACTGACACATGCTTGATGTGCTGTAGGCTTGCCAGAAGGATTTACACTATATTACAGTATCAGCCAGACGTAAAATGCTCATGTAAATAAGTGCTAAATGTTGTGATTGTTACAAACACACTGAATCTATGTGTGATTTCTATCTCTTCTTCGAATTTTTCTGTGGCTGCTGCGGGTGACCTGGAAGATGTCTAGTTGATGTGTGGCCACGGGACGCAGGGGGTCTGGATGTGTGGGATGAGGAGACGTGAGATTCAGGACGAATGAAGTGTCCGTTGTGTCCAGTCTGTCTGTGATGCCCTGTGTCATCTACACTCCCGCTCTCTTCATTCACTCCTGAGAAAGAGTAGACACAAAGAGACCTTTAACTGCTGATATACAGAAACAAGGGCATGTTGATTTAAGACTGTAGCCCGTTGTCTCAGCACAGCACATTGACTCTTCAACATTAATGGAAAGTTTCCCTGCATCGATTCCAAGCTGCTGTCTAGTGCACTGACTGATGGGAGCTGTGACCCGTCCTGTGTGCTCTCACCCAAATCTGAGATGCTGTTTCTGCGTTGCTCTCCAGCTTTTTTTGCCTGCTCCAAGTCACTGGCTGCTTTTAAGGCTGCAAGTTTGTTCTTTTTCTTGTTTTCCTCATTTTGCTGTAAATACAAAATTGTATATATGACTATAAATTACCTACTGATTTTTAACAGTAGCAAAGAGATCAAAGTTCAGCGCAGCAATTTAATTTAGTTACATATTAGTGCTGGGCCAAGATTACTTGAGATTAATTGCATCCAAAATATAAGTTTGTTTTTGCATAATACATACAGCTGAAGTCAGAATTATTAGCCCCCCTTTAATTTTTTTTTTCATTTTTTAATATTTCACACACAAATGATGTTTAACAGAGCAAGGAAATTTTCACAGTATGTCTGATAATATTTTTTCTTCTGGAGAAAGTCTTATTTGTTTTAATTTGGCTAGAATACGAGCAGTTTTACATTTTTTAAGAACCAAAATTAAGGTCAAATTTATTAGCCCATTTAAGCTATATTTTTTTTTCGATAGTCTACAGAACAAACCATCATTATACAATAACTTTTCTAATTACCCTAACCTGCCTAGTTAACCTAATTAACCTAGTTAAGCCTTTAAATGTCACTTTAAGCTGTAGAAGTGTCTTGAAAAATATCTAGTAAAATATTATGTATTGTCATAATGGTAAAGATAAAATAAATCAGTTATTAGAAATGAGTTATTAAAACTATTATGTTTAGAAATGTGTTGAGAAAATCTTCTCTACATTAAACAGAAATTGGGGAAAAAAATAAACAGGGGGGCTAATAATTCTGACTTCAACTGTATATATATATATGTGTGTGTGTGTGTCTGTGTGTGTGTTTTAAATATTTTTATGTACAGTTGAGGTCAGAATTATTAGTCCCCCTGTTTATTTTTTCCCCAATTTCTGATTAACGGTGAAAAGATTTTTTCAACACATTTCTAAACATGATACTTTTAATAACTCATTTCACATAGCTGATTTATTTTATCTTTGCCATAATGACAGTACATAATATTTTACTAGATTCCATAGGCCTGTGACCATGAATAATCAAACCATCACACAGGTTACTTCATATAAACATCTTGGTTTCTTTGATAATTCACTGAAATAGAATTTACATGTACACAATCTCTGCAGTAAGCTTCAGCAACGTCTGTATTTCTGGAATTCATGGAGTGGATCAAAAATGTAGGCTGTTTTTGAGAGCTTAATAAGGTAAGGTTTGGCAACTTGTCTGTGCAGCTGAGAACTAAAGTAGTCTGTTTGATTCACACTGCTTGGAATATTATTGGTGTCTCAGAGCAGATGTCACTGCAGCATAACTATGAACTGAACACATAAAGACATGCTAAAATTGTTTGGGATAACTTGTTCTGCATAATGAGTATGAGTTGTTACATTCGGGGAAAAGGTTTAGAGTACCTTGCTGTAGATTAAACAGATATAAAAGCTCTTTTTATCCGGTGAGCGTTAAGCTATTAAATAGTGGTGGCTTAGACTGAGAGTATCTGTTTTTATTTATTTATGTGTATATATGGAGGTGGGTATGTAAATTTTTGGGGGTGAGGGTATAGATTTATTTATTTATATACTTATCTGTTTTTGTATGTTTGTATTTTTTTTTCTATGTACAGTTGAAGTCAGAATTATTAGCCCCCCTGAATTATAAGCCCTCCTGTTTATTTTATCCTCAATTTCTGTTTAACAGAGAGAAGATTTTTTTTCAACACATTTCTAAACATATTAGTTTTAATAACTCATTTCTAATAACTGATTTATTTTATCTTTGCCATGATGACAGTAAATATAATTTACTAGATATTATTCAAGACACTTTTATACAGCTTAAAGTGACATTTAAAGGCTTAACTAGGTTAATTGGGTTAGGCAAGTTAGGGTAATTAGGCAAGTTATTGTATAATGATGGTTTGTTCTGTAGACTATCGAACAAAAATGTAGCTTAAAAGGGCTAATAATTTTAACCTTAAAATGACTTTTAAAAAATTAAAAACTGCTTTTTTCTAGCTGAAATAAAAAAAAAAATATTATCAGACATACTGTGAAAACTTCCTTGCTCTGTTAAACATAATTTGGGAAATATTAAAAAATAAATAAATAAAAAAATTCGAAGGGGGGCTAATAATTCTGACTTCAACTGTATGTGATGACTGCAGCTGAAGCAAGAGCCCAAGACAAATTTCCCTAACTGGGACAATAAAGTTTTATCTTACCTTAGATATTTTTCAAGACAGTCAGTTTCAAGTGCAATTTAAAGTTTTAACTAGGTTAATTAGGTCAACTAGGCAGGTTAAGGTAATTAGGCAAATCATTGTATAACGATGGTTTGTTCTGTAGAAAATTGGGGGAAAATTGCTTAAAGGGGCTAATTATTTTGACCTTAAAATGACTTTTAAAAATGTAAAACTGCTTTTATTTTAACCAAAATAAAACAAATAAGACTTTTTCCAGAAGAAAAAATATTATCGGAAATACTGTAAATATTTCCTTGCTCTGTTAAACATCATTTGGGAAATATTTAAGAGAAAAAAGATTCAAAGGGGCATAATAATTCTGACTTCAACTGTATGCATGATACACAAACATACATAGAAATAAAACAATACAAAATATTTGTTTACATTTATATTTAAATTTATATATAGTTTGTATCATATGCATATATACATATATTTTATACCTAAATATTTTTTTTAATTCTCAAATATATGCATGCATGTGTATTTATATATACAAAATAAATATACACAGCACACACATATATATTGTGTCAAAAACAAACTTTTACTTTGGATGCAATTAATCATCATTGATTTTTTTTTCCTAGCACTTATATAAATGTGCATTTAGATCAGAGATGCCCAAATTATGGCCCGAGGGCCAAAGTTGGCCCATTGTAACCTTTGATTTGGCCCACCATTTTATTTGAGAAGAGAGTGAAAAGGATGTAAAGGGGTGGGGCCAATGCCTTTAAAAGAGATCATTTCTAATTTGACCTTTTTTTGTTTGTTTGTTTGTTTGTTTGTTTGTTTGTTTGTTGGTTGGTTGTTTGTTTTATTGCTGAACTACAATAAAAGCAAGCTGGAATAAAATGTTTTAATTAAATGTTGTAAATAAATCAGATTTTTAAAAATGTAATTAACGTCACTCGACGGATAGAAAACTATGCAGAAGACATTGGTGAGCAAATCAAGGCAAAATAGTGTAACCATTCTGTCATAAATTAGATTGTTTTTGTTTTTACTGTAATAAGTTCATTATATAATGAAAAAAAATGCTGTATTAGTTCATATAAAGCAATGTTTTCTAG
The DNA here is from genome assembly GCA_903798195.1 of Danio kyathit. Lineage (NCBI taxonomy): Eukaryota > Metazoa > Chordata > Actinopteri > Cypriniformes > Danionidae > Danio > Danio kyathit. The sequence goes on from LR812523.1 coordinate 31,548,247, forward strand.
TTACTTTTAAATATTATTAAATAAATTAGGAAATTACTAATGGCAACTATAGTTACCTTCGGCCCACTAGCACCAATCAAGTTTGGTTTTTGGCCCTTCGTAAGAAAAATTTTGGGCACCCCTGATTTAGATAATAAATTATAATAAATATTGTTCAACAAAAATGTGTTTGAAATCAGAATTTGCATCTCAATGTTAGTGCTTCCACCTAGTGGTGCGTTTACAAAATTTCATCTTCTAATATTTTCCCGTTTGAAATGTAACGTTTGAACTTACCGTTTGAAGTTTCTTTTTCAGCTCCATGTTCACTCTTTTATATGTTTTAGAAGTGGACTGCAGGTAATATATTGCGAGACTAAAATGACAGGGAAAAAAAGTACATATTCAATCGCACATTCTCAGTGAAGTACACGGATTAAATGATTTCCACCTACACCAAAAGCAGAAGAAATGGCAGCACCAAACCGGGGTTTGAGGCATAACTGAACACTTTACTGAACCAGGCAGGGAAATCTGTCTCCAGAGTCTCCTGGATCACATCAAACATGCGGGGTTTCCCACTGCAGGAACAATATACAAGACCATGATCAGTTTGCCCAAAAAAACTTTTTAAAAAACTAACCGTTTGAATTATAACCATTGACAAGATTTTATATTATTATCATTATTATTATTATTATTATTATTATTATTATTATTATTATTAAGGCACGTCTAATAATGATGAGCAATAATTATTAAATTAATCTACCACTTTTAGCTAATTAATTGAATACAAAAATCTCAATTTCCCATTGACTGTTATTACATACCCAAAAAAGTAAAAAATAAATAAATAAATAAAAATCAAAAGACCTAAGTGATTTAATAAAAATACAAATAGTTTGATAGCATGATAGTTTTATATGTTTTAAATCAGTGGTTCTCAAACTGTGGTACGTGTACCACTATACGCAGGCTTCCTTCTAGTAGTACGCGGAGAAATCACTGAATATTTTAAGTAAAAAAAAAACTTTGATGCGTACGATAACACCGATGTGATCAGTAAATTGATTTTAATAAGCTAAACCTTTTGTTTTATTTTACATTTCTAATGTTTACGTATTCTATCATTTGAAGCTAATTTCCTCCCAATATTTGAAACAGTTGTTGGGGCGTATCCCGTATTTTATATCCCAATGTTGACAGGCATGATTTAATCACTTGCTTTTCTGACACACAAAGCCTACTCTAACTCGCAGTAAACAAATTTAATTTCTAATTTAAATATGTAAATTCAATTCATACATTTAAAATACAAGTTAATGTTTAGATTTCAAAGATGTACAAATAAGTCACATATACATGCAACACATATTTCAAAATGCATAAAAATTGTTTATATATGAATATGATGGTATATATATATTTATATTTATGAGGTCCAAGGAACATTTCCAGGTTTTGATGAATAGGCTACTATATGTTATTATTTTACATTTAAGTACAGCTGTTTTCTTTTTACTTTTTAAGAACAGTGCCATTTTTAATTAACTTCTAAAAGCACATTTTAATTAAAATGTTGAGGTTTTATTTATTTTTTACCTGTAAGCACAGTACAGTGTTGATGTTCAAACTATTTATAATGTTTAAAGTGTCTGAAAATAATAAATATATATATAATAAGAAGAATTAACCTGCCATGTTTTTGAACTGTGCAGAGCTGTAGCTGATTAATTAGGTGTACTATGCTACTGTATTTCAATACCGGTCATTATGGTGGTACTTGTAGAGATCGTTTTTTTTTTTTTTTTTTTTTTTTTTCTAGGTGGTACTTGGTGAAAAAAAACAGAACCACTGTTTTAAATAATTGAAAACTATAAATGAACTAATATAAAGACTTTTTTTTTTATCAGACCCTAAAATTCCTAAATTTAGCTCTGGGGGGTGGGGGGTAGAATCATCATTTTAAATGAAAATTTACAATTACAAACTATTACTAAAAATTACAGTAATTACTAAAACAAACACTTCTCAGAAGAGCATAAGGCCTACGGCCAAAAAATTGTACTTTAGCTGCTGTATAACTCTTAATTGTAACTAGCATGTTAAAACCAGCAATCATGCAAATCTATAACTATCTATAACTGAAAATATCAACATATAAAACATGAGTCAAAATAGGAAACAAATAAAAACTACTCTGTAATGCTTATTATTAATTATTATAAATGATTAATGATTATTATTTCTATATTTATATTTGATATATTTTTCTGTACTCTATGCCATACATGTATTCGTAATTCATAAAATAACTTAAAAACATAAGGAGAAAAGAGGATGTGAGAAAATCTTACACTTGCCCTCTACTGCACTCTAGTGTTAAGATTTACCAATTGCAAAGCTTGGAAACATCCCTCTAATTATTAATATTCATGCTCTTTTTAATTTAACTAAACCATCCAAATAACCTTTCATCCATCCATACAAACCTAAAAATATATCATTTAAATAATTACACATTACACACTTTACTCTTTCACCTGTTACTCTTAACGTATAATTTAAAAAAATTTATGTGAAGTGACCAATTTGTCAAACACTACTTTCCTAATGCATGCATAAACTAATTGATTTCAGAACCTGAAGGGCCCACAGTCGAAGGAGGGAGGAATGGAGACAATGGTGTATATCGCTGGTAATGTAGAGAGGAAGAGAATGACCAGTAGCATGGCCATGTAGAAGTTATTGGAGCCTGAAGCTTTGAAGACCCGTTCCTGAGGCACATTACAGCACATCACTGCCCAACACTGCAGGTACATGGACACGTGAAGCCGAAGAAGATTTAATGCTGGAAGACATGGAGCGTAGAATGCACCCATCCTGAAGCAAACACCCAGATTACAAAGATTTGATTATATGCTGGTTTTTATTTTCGAAAAAGGAGAAAGCATATGCAACATAATATGGAGATAATACTTACCAGATCATTCCCTGGTTAAAGATCAGCCCCAGAACGTTCCCACTAACATCAAACTCTGAGTAGGATGGCTAATGAAGAAAGCAAACATAATTAGGGAAGCCGTGATGCATGTTTTTCTATGCGTTGAGGACACTCACTCACAAAGCCATACTCCAGATCCCAGCACCAGCAGTTGTTTAGGAATCGCACCAGTACGGCACGCATGAAATCCCCAATCAGCAGAGTGATGTAAGTCGTCATTGTGTCAGAAATGATAAGACGAACAAACTCCTGTAGAAATAAGGGATGTTAATGTAAATGGTTGGTTCACCCCAAAATGAAAAGGTACTCACCATTTACTCATCCTCAAAACCTTGTGAATTTATTTTTTCTGCTGTTGTTGAACACAAAAGAAGATATTTTGAAGAATGTTGGAATGCTTTTTTACATCACATGAAAAAAAAATACTACGAAAGTCAAAGGCAGTTCTGAAAACTGGTTCTCTTTTTTTGTGTTCAACAGATGAAGGAAACTCAAACAGGTCTGGAACAACTGGAGGGTCAAAGGTTTTTATTTGTGGGTGATAATTGATTTGAAAACTTTATTTTTGTTTGGTTTTCAAACTTGTATTGTTTGGTAAAATGTAGACTCAACGTTTGTTCAGTTTAAAAATGCTTTAAATTAGATTTGAATGTACCTAAATTTGTGAATATAAACACAAACACAAATTTATTTTTAAAATAACATGATTTTGTTAAACAAAAATATTTTGCTGTTCATATTTGGGGAGAGTTTCGGAAAACGCTTTGTTCAGACATTATTTTTGCAATTAAATTCAGTGACACTAGAGGTGCAGTAAGGTGCCAAGGCCAACCTAAAGGTTTACGCTTCAGAGTGACAGCTTCGAATGGATTTGGGCATAGGGATGAGCATTTCTAAATGGAACACAATGTGTGACACCAAACAACTTCCCTGACAAAGGATCATGGGAGCCCGAAGTGTCCATCAGTTGTGCCCTTTGAAATCCTTAATCCTCAGTTTTAAGTCATAATTGTTTTCACTCCTAAGTGTCCTCATGAAGGTGATATATCACGTTTGGAATGCACCATATGGCACACCCATTCAACTGCACACCCATTCAACAGCTTCTTAATGTAAAAATCCAACAAACAAATAACATGGCATCAACTCAATGCACTTAAGCATGTAGACAAGGTCAACGCGATCTGCTAAGGTTCAGACCGGGCATCAAAATATGAAAGAAAGGCTATTTGACTGACTTGGTGTGTTTGCTGGTGTCAGACAGACTGATATGAGTATTTCAAAACTGGTGGGATTCATATACAGTACTGTACAACTATCTACAACGTTATCAGAGCAAGTAATCATCATCTGTTAACATACAACACATAAAACTTTGAAGCAGATGAGCTACAGCAGCAGACAAAAACACAGTGGTGCCACTCCTGTCAGATAAAAACAGCAAAATAGGACAACAATTCTCTTAAGCTCTCAAAAAAATGGACAGCAAAAGACTGGAAAAAATATAATCTGGTCTGACGAGTCTCTATTTCCAGAGTACTGTAACTACTTTATGTACTGTCAGAAAGTGGCTAATTTGTATGAATTTATACAATTTCATTTGTATGAAAACATACATTTTTTAAGAAGGTGTGCCCCCAAACCACTGGAGGATGACCATACTAAAATAGATGAATGAGATCATAGAAAGAAACATCAATTGGTCACAAAATCAAAATATTTTAAATTGCCGTGAGATTGTATTGCAATTTCTGCTGCTACATTCAGATGGTAGGGTCAGAATTTGGCATTAATGATATGACTCTATCCATTCTGCCTTGTATCAACAGATCAGGCTGTTGAAATCTTTGGGAGTTGCTAGAATAGAAGAAGTTCCTCATGGATATGCAGCCGAGGAATCTCCAGCAACTGGCTTCTTCATAATCTCACCAAATTCTCTTGGAGTTTTCCCCTGCCACATTTTGCTTTGTTACGTGTTATTTGATACTATGCAAAGCTTCTTTGGGACATATTGTGTTACAGCTTGTGAAAAGAGCAATACAACTAAATCTGAACTAAAGTAAAGAACTCTTCTCAAGTACCTGTCCCACCATTGTTTCCCAGCAAGGCCCTCTGGGAACATCAGCAGGGTGCACAGTGAGCGGAGGAGCAGTCGAGTTGTCTGGCACAGTCCCATTGTACAGGTTGGCCTGCCAGATTGTCATATTATTCTTCACAATCTCCTCTTCTGCCCTCTTGAAAATACGTGACAGTTAGGAGGATAAATCACCCTCATAAGAAGATGATTCATTTAACACAGATTCTGTAGGATCTAGTATTCTGTACAAAAAACAGACTGAAGACGAGACTGTGAGTGTTTTGTTAAATGAAGCTGTACCTTTAGTTGGATGGCATCCATGAGGGCGATGATAAACGTGTACAGGTTCCCCAAAAAAAGAGCAAAGATGCGTCCCAGCTGCCACTGGAGGGCGATGCGTGGATGATAGTTCTCCAAAGTGCTGATCACATCGAACAGCATAGGACAGAACATTCCCAACAGAGACATCACCATGTTGACCTGAGGGTTAATGCAGAAGTTATTTCTTTGCCGCTGAAGCAGAGGATTTTCATTGTGCTCTGTTTCACAAGTCAGACCTCATTCCTCTCCCACCAGCCGTAGTTCTCCAGGCCCTCCAGTGCAAACTTCTGAGACCTGCGTACTACAAAGTAGATCAAGTACCCGCTCCCTGCCAGACAGCAGAGCACCAGGAAGTTGGCCAGCACTCTGAGGAATCTTGTCAGGTGGATGTTGTCATCTTTTCTGCTCTCTTGCTCCTCCACAATGGCCTCCTGTTAAATTGCTGAATTTATTATGAAGCCAAGAGAGGCCAGATTAAAGTGGTTGCCTCAGTTCTTGTATTATCAACACAGGCTCATTGGGAAAATGTGCCATGGTGTACGTTTTTGAGAACCGAGAAACATGTGCTCACGGATAGGGATGGGCCGGTATAAGATTCTGATGGTATGATAACCTTGGATAAAAAAAAAAATCACGGTTTCACGGTACTGTAATTACTTCTCTAAAATATGTTTGTTTTTAAATGTCTGGGTAAAAAACAAAAACTTTTTTCCCCATTGTACACAATATATTTTATTATACGAAACATTTACAATATTTTGGAACAATATATTTTGATGTGAAGGGTCCTTTTCTGCTGGAGATACTGTTGCCCTAACAAACTAAACAAAATAGTGGTAAAAAACACGTAACCCCACCCCGCCAAAAAACCCCAAACAAACAAACTTGTATATACCGTCGGAACAGTATAACAGCAAATGTTGGCGTTTTAAAACCTTTACTTTTTCAAACCGTAGTAAACCGTAGTAAGCCTACTCACGGGTACATATGGCTGCATTTTATGTATAAAACAAACACTACAGGGCAGAATTGGTTACTGCTTACTTCCATATGGACACCTTTTCTGGTGTGACTGGTTTTCTCAGTAGCTCACCTTGAACGGTGCTAGACTTGAGAGGTGGAGCGGTGCAGATCAGAAAGCAAGTCAGACGAAGGATGGCTCCAGAAACCAGAAAAAATGAAACCCAAAAAATCTATCTGTTAGATTTAGGGAAGGAGTGTGCTGGTCAGTCGATATCAAGCTGATATATTATGCACGAGAAGGGTGTTAATATGTCCAGAAATATATACAGTGCCCTCTGGTGGATTTACGAGAAATGGCACGTATAAAAAAACATGCACGAGTAACATTTTTGAGACTGTCAAAAATGTACATGGCACCCTCTAGTGGATTTCTAAAAACAATAACTGCAAGAAAAAGTAGTCCAGGGTACATATTTGTCAGTTCTCAAAAATGTAGTCCTGGGCACGTATTTCCAATGAGCCTGGATTGAGTACTTTTATTGAGGAATACACTTTCCCTCACTAATTATGGGGAAAAAATGTAAAAGTAAAACAAAATAATGTAAATAAAATAAACTATTATGACATAAAAATTCATCTTGGAAAATAAAACATGGCTTTTTTTTGTCTTAATAATGACTCATTATCTAATAGTTCCAAACTTTTATCATAATTTAGACTTTGCCACTATTTTTGCAGTCCCAGAAATAAATAGCATTTTCAAATAAATAAAAAAAATAATAATACTTTTCTCAGAATTTGCACAGTTTTTATATTTATTATTATTTAATTAGCTTTGGGGAGCATAAGAGACTTCTAGCAAAAGAGCAATTTCTGCCAGTGCTTTTCTGACTGTATATATTCTTAAAAGTACATTATGTTTTATAGTATATCCAACGTTTTTTAGAGTTGTATTTCAAATAATAAGACTTATTCATTATTCACAGAATGTACCTAGGGCCAGCATGAAAAAAATGAAGAAAACCAAACCTTAAAGCTGGTGGTGATGGAAGCAAACTTGTTGTCTGCTGTCTCAGGGTTTCCTATAAGGTAATCCCAGCTTGTAAATGTCTTCCAGCTGAAATTAAAGCTGGTGTCATCTCCGCCACCTTCTTCATTTGCGTTGCGGGCCATACTGTAATACAGAAATAATTAGTTTAGCTTTTTTGTTTTTTGTCTATGGAATGAGGGGTAAAAAAGGTGCTTATGGACATGAAAAGTAGAAACACTAAATCCATAAAACAACAGAAAAAGTAGTGGCAATTCATTATCCAGTTTTTGTACTGTAATTATACCTGACCTAGACAATATATAATTTCATTTAAGTTGCATAAAAAGTAACATTTCTTTTGAATTTTCAGCATCAATTGTTGATGGATCAGACATCAAGGTTCCATAAATCAATCCAATAGTGTAAATAAACCATAAAACACAAGGTTCACATGCTTACTGTTCAAATATACTCAAACAACTGTTAATTAACAGATATGTTTACAATGAAAGTTAAACATGGAGCAGACTGTCCTCACTCACGTCCTGATCACCACCATGTAGCTGTAGGCCACTGTGCCCACTCCAACCAGGAAGTAGGACAGCGGCATGCGAAACTTCAGCCACCCAATGGCCCGCTGGCTGTTATAGTAGCCATAGAAGAGGACAGAGTACTTAGCATAGCCCTAAAAAGACAAAAACAAGTTTTAGAGTATTCAAGATCTATTATTTATTCTGTTTTATCTACAATCTGCATGATTTTGTAATTTTCCCTGTAATTTTCCTAAGTCTCTTATGCTCTTAAGGCTTAATTTTTTTTTAAACCAAAAATAAATAATTTATTAAAACATTTATATATATTTTGAATGTATTTTTTTCTTCATTTTTTGGCAAAACAAAATTTTCATTTGGTCTTCAATTGCAGTCTTCAAGTCTTCAGTGTCACATTACCCTTCAGAAAACATTTTAATTTGCTGATTTGATACTCAAATAATGGATAATTATTGTTATGATTAATGTTAAAATACAGTTGTGCCAATTTTAAGGAACTGGGATATATATTTTTATTTGTCTGGATTCTTTGATAGTATTTTTTTAATTCTCTTGTAACCGTTTTTCATGTAACATTTGATCAATTTATTGCATCCTTGCTGACTAAAATTACTTTATAATAATATACCATTATTACAGTTTGAATTGAAACATAATATATAATTGATTTCTTTACCCCAAAATCCCATAAGACTGCAAAATTCATAGCACTGGCCTCTTCCACTCTGGGCACTGTCTTCCTTGGTAAAGTGCCATATGGTTTTCCCATAAGAGCCTAGACAGTGAATTAGAAAAATAAATGGAGATTATGCACAAGATGCAGCCATGATTCAAATAAATAATATAATATTAATATATTATGTAACTTAAAACTTTGCTGGATCTGATATATTTCTCACTTCTGGAACCATGACCAGCCCAAATGTCAGTCCAAACAAAATCATATTGATGCCATACATCCACCTCAAGAATATGAAATATGAGGCCACCGAAGAGCCAAAATGGCCTAAGAGAAGATTTTCAAAAAAGTTAATGTAGAGATAAAAGAATAACACAAAAAGAAAGAGAAGGAAGCTGAAACTAAGCATCGTCATACTTTCGATTTCTTTTATCTTCATTTCCCAAGGGATGCAGGCAGTCTTGAAGTTTTCAAAGTCACGCTGAAACTTCATCCATTTCTTAGAGTACAAAAAGATAAATATGATCCCTCTGAAGCTGTAAGATGCAGCTCCATATTCATACTCCACATGCAGCTCCATCATCAGCGTTCATCTCCTCACCTTCATCATCATGACCTTGTAGGCATAAAGTTTCCTGCCTTTGCCTTTTCCCAAAGCACCTTCATATTTCTCTACAAACTCCTGCGACTCCCTGAGACAGACAAAACAAAACTAATAATCACCACTTATAACACATTAACAATCTTTAACTGAACATGAAAGAAGTTATTTTGAAGAATGCTGGAAAAACTATAAATACATATATATTAGGGATACCCATCATTCCTCCAAATATATTTTATGTTCATCAAACTACAAAACTCAAGCCAAATGTTAAATATCCCTGAATTGTCCCTGACTTTCACTGACTAAAGGCTGAATTTCCATGACCTGCTAAAATAAACACTGTGCAGACAAAATATTAAAATATCTTAAATCGCATGTTTTTACATCACATCTGTTTAGGTCACTGTGCTAAAGACTGCAAGTTAGATTGAATTGCTTAAACTCTTTAACTCTATTGAATTGGTTTAACTCTAAGAGTAATCAGCTATATTATTATTCATTCATTTTCTTTTCGGCTTAGTCCCTTTATTAATCTGGGGTCGCCACAACGGAATGAACCGCCAACTTATCCACCATATGTTTTACGCAGCGGATGCCCTTCCAGCTGCAACCCATCTCTGGGAAACATCCATACACACTCATTCACACTCATACACTACGGACAATTTTTAGCTTACCCAATTCACCTGTATTGCATGTCTTTGGACTGTGGGGGAAACCAGAGCACCCGGAGGAAACCCACACGAACGCGGGGAGAACATGCAAACTCCACACAGAAAAGCCAACTGACCCAACCGAGGCACGAACCAGCGGCCTTCTTGCTGTGAGGCGACAGCACTACACTGCGCCACCGTGTCGCCGCTATATTATTAGCTAAAACAAACTATTCAGCTATATTTTCAATTTTGTGCCACCTAAAATTGGCTATACTGCAAAAAAAAATATATAATAATGCGATAAAATCCATAACTTGGACCAAAAAAAAATGACTTTAAATGTCTAGAATAAACATTTTAAAACTCCATGATATTCCAGAAATTCCATAACCAATGGGAACCCTGCAAACACGTTTGGAACAAGTGAAGGGTAAGTAAATTATGACAGAATTTCCATTTTTTGGGTTTCATCTAGGGCCAGATTTACCTTCATTTTGTAACATAGGCAAAGAACATTTTCGCATGTGCCTAAAATACCTAAACACAAATGCAGCCCTGGTGGCATCTCTTTAAGGCAAGTGAACAAATGTGTATCTGCAGGATGTACCTGAGGACCACTAGTTTCTTTCTCATGGGCCAGGGTTTTCCTCTTAGCGTTGTGATGAGCTTTTTTCTTTCCTCCACAGCTTCTTTTAACTTTTCCAGCTCCTCTGGAGTCAGAGAACCCAAAACTCCCACTGCCGGGCTGTTCTTTGACTCAGAATCAGAGGCAGATTCAGATTCAGACTCAGATTTGGACTCCGACTCTGAGCTGGGAGGGACACATTTTATTATGAAACTTCAAGATTACTTAATGTACATTTTTTTTAAGATGTAAAAATTTGTGAAATTTACTAGGAGTGATAGTGTTTCTATACTTATTTTTTCAGTTTATCGACTGCAAATAGGAATATTTCAACAAATTACATTAATAAAACTTTCAGAGGAAAAAAAATGAATTGACAAATGTACATAAACTTACTCAACTCAACTTATTTCTAGAGCGCTTTCAACCAACCACAATAGGTGCCAAAGTGCTGTACACAAAAACACATAATGCATGCAAACATGCAAGCAGCCAAAATACATAAACTCACAACACATGATGAAAAGCTAAAGAAAATAAGTGTGTTTTCAGCGACCTCTGAAGTGACTCCAAAGTAGGAGATGTTCTAAAAGGGCCATGAAACCCTATCTTTCGGTTCAAGTCTACCCCAAACTTTTTTTAAAAAGTGCTCTGAGATGGGCATGGAGCACTGAGGGAGGAGTGGGCGTGGCCGGTAGAGCAGGGAAAAAAGGTTGAGCAAACAACTGTCAGTGGGCACAAACCATGAGGAGAACGAAGATTTTATAGTTTACAAAGTTAAAATGCAAAGAAATAAACACTAATTAAATTAATTCCCTGCTACATATGTAATTCAAAATTTCATATACACAAACCACAGTTTGTTCTATCATTATAAAGATAATCATGTTTATATAAACACTATAAATGAGGAGAACTTCTCTTCTCCTGAATCCCAGGGCTGAATGCAGACACAGTGGATAGCAGTGCAGTAGGTCTCTTTCCCTGTCTATTCCAAGCATTAACCCTGCCGGTAATTTGCAGGATTTTAAACATAGGCAAACACAGCAGCACAGATATAGGTGATGTGTCTGAATGGTAACGAACTCAACTGATAAAAGACCAAGTTCGCCATTCTCCAATTCTCGTACAGCTCTCTCGACAAAAATGCTTGCTACAAACCAACAGCTTTGCTTTATCGGCCCTGACAAAAAACATGCAACAAACTCCGTGGATCATGGAAACAAACACATCGTGGACGCGGTCTCACCCAGTCATTGGGTCTCACAGCATGGCAGGTCGGCCTTGCCTTCGGAAAGCACATGCTCTCATGAATAATTAAGAAACAGGGTGCTCTCATAGGATAAGAAAACTCCACTATGAATGATAATGAGAAACTGACACGTCATCACTCCACTAGCAGATTCGTGCTACATCACCAATTTTGATCCCGCCCCCAAAATTATTTTAAACCCGAAAGATGAAATCAGCTGACAAAAGCTCAAAATTATCCATTTTCCTCGCAATTACAGCTTACAGGTGCTAACGTTATCTCAACTGATGCTCAACACACACAAATCTGCTAATTTCAAAAAGTACTCCAGGGTGTCTAGAACCTTTAAAGAGAGTGGAAGATCATTCCAAAGTCTTGGAGCTGCTACTGAAAAAGCTCTATCACCTCGACATTTTAAGCCTGATGGCGGAACTGTCATATATAGAGTCGATCTTTAGAGTGAAGAGATCTCACGGGTTGATGTATATTAATTAGCTCAGAAAACTTAAGGATTTTCTAAATTTTGCATAAATCTCCTTTATGCTTTAACACACACATTTTTTATTTTAAAACAAAATTAAATATTCCCCATTTTAAAAAAATTCTTATTTTTTACATGAATTTCCTATTAACTTATCCAGCATGTTTTACACAGTGTATGGCATTGATTTAATGACTTGTTGACTTATAACCGCTAATAATGTGCACATTAATTATAATTAATTAATTAATTATAATAAACCACGATGATAAAAGCACATTGATGTGTAAAATGTTTCAGATTAACCTATATTTTATTAGTGTGAAAACTTTCTCTACTCATTGTTTCATCACATTAGCACATTAAAAACTGTGCTGATTGCCTGTTTTCTTAACAATATGTGTTATTAGCCTTTTTTTGTCATCTTTTTGTAGTGATGAATGAGATGTTTTGCCGTTTTTATAGTTCTCATTCACAGGAGTTGAAGTCTACAGCCTGCCAGTTTGAATGCGGCAACTGATTAAACCGTGGGGTCATTTTTGTACTGTTGTATTGCATTAATGCAAAAATTAGTGTGTGATATTTATATAAATGTACATTTTTGAATCATACTTGTGTCTTGACTCTGTACAAGCTTTACAACCTGGTTTTAAATTAGTGACTGCAGATGCTGATCCCATTTGATTTCAATTTATTTTCCCTAATTAGTTCAATCTAAGCGGGTTTTTAAACCAACAATATTTTTCAAGAAATATAAGACTTTTAAGGCACACAACTTTTTAATTTGTATAAAGTTTAAAAAAAATGTCTTTTATATTTTAGGTGTAAATTTATTTGTTTTAATTTAAAATTGTTACTCAAAGCGGGCGTTTCACACTTTAAAGGGTCTCGAAACACCAAAACACATTTTTTGAGATGTTGACAGTCATATATGTGCCCCACGCTGCTAAAAACCCTATTAGGACACATATATTTCACGAAAAAGTGAAAAATGTTTGTTTTTGCGTTATTTTGAGCAAATTCGTTCTTCCGGTTTGAAACGAAGTTTTGAAGCTGCATCACGGCGATTAGATCCTTGCGTGTATTTCAGCGTGGAGAGTGGATGTCTGTACCTGCGAGTACATTGTGACGTCTCTGAGTGTGCAGCATTAATTCACAAGAAAGACTTGGTTCAAACCAATCAGTGCGCTCTATTGTAAATGAGGTGCAACTTCATTAATATGCATGATCGCTTCGAAGAAAGTTTTTACCTGTTACAGTGTTCAGATGACAGAGAGACACCATGTTGTGTTGCCAAAACAAGTGAAAGAACAAGAATTTGGAAACATGGGTCGTCAGTGTTTTATTTATAAATGTGCTGCAACGAAGGTTTTATTTTCATTTCCCCGCTATGAGAGCACAGCTGGACTAAAGTGTGGATTAGACAGAAATACGTTTGTAAGGAACATTTTTACCCGAGAGCTTTTTCCATCTGGAAATGGTGAAATCCAAATTTGCCGCTCGTCTCTATTTAAAAATGACATGGCTGTAGTTGGTGTTGATTCTCCTGTCTCTATAGATTTGGTAAGTGAGTGTAATCGGTGTTCTTTGTTTTTGTTTATTCAGATGGCAAAGTTAGTTCGTATCATCAGCAGTACTCTTTCAGTTTTTAAAGACATACCTTAGTCAAAATGATTTAGTTACTAAGTTAACAGTACGTTAATATCACTGCAATATTACAGTATAGTACAATATTATAGACTGAAAGATCCGCTGTAAATGCTGCTCTCCAAATGTAAACATGTAAACACATTAATCAAACTATTACCGTCATGTAGGATTTTCGCTGCATTTTGTGACAGGACAGTCTATACACACACAGCTTTTTTTAAATTACACTCTTCCAGCAGTTCATCGCATACAATATCTTGTTTGTCACAGGGGCATGCATGAAATGTTCCTGAATGAAAGTGAAAGTGCCAAACTGCAGTTAAAGTTGACAAATCAAGAATTTGGCAAATAATTTGATTACTGTTGTCCATGTAAACACAGTCACTGTCTTTCTCCTCTACGTCTGTGTTTGTTTTGCCTCTGTGACAATCAGCGCATGCTCAAACGGAAACTCCCATTTTTATGCAAATCCTTCCCTCTTTGCCTCTGCCGACACTCACACCTAAACAGAGCTGGACACACCCACTTTCCTGACTTTTTTTCAAACTAGAGGTTTGAAAACACCCTGCTGAGACAGGGGGGTTTTGTGGCCCTTTAACCTCTGGTGCATTTTACTTATAAAACCATGCTATTACAAAACTATGGTCCTAGAAATGCAGTTTCGCTATATAATCTAATCAGGTAGGTGGCGGTGGAAAGGCAGTCCTGAAACTGAAGTTTCCGCTATTTAATCCAACTCGGCAGGTGGCGCTGTTACAAAACTATGTTCCTAGAAATGCAGTTTCACTATATCATGCAATTCGGTAGGTGGCGCTGCCGCAAAAAATTAGGGTCCTATAAATGCAGTCTTATATATGCGATCCTGAACGTGCAGATACTCCAGTTGTGCAGGATCATACTATTGACTGAGCCAGCCAGGACTCGATCCAATGACCTTCTTGCTGTGAGGCGACAGTGCTAACCACCGAACCACCGTGGTGCCCAACTTGAATAAGTTTAAAATTATATTTATAGGTATTTTTTTGGGTGGTTTGATAGCTGTTGGTTATACATCACTAGAACTTCACTTAAAAGACTGGAAATGTAACACACTTACGTAGTCTCTGCCTTCTTTCTTTTCTTTCTTCTCTTTTCTTCCTTCAAATGCTGTTTTGTCTTTCCATGATTTGTCTCGTCCTCTTCATTTTTAACATCCTTCCTTTTCTTTTTCTTCACATGCTTTTCCTTCTCCTCCTCCAGTTTTAAAGTCTTGTTTTTTTCATTTTTCATGTTCTTGTTGCTGGATTCATCCTCAGCATCCTCTTCATCTGTTTTTTTTCGTCTTTGCCTTTTTCCATGTTTCTCTCCTGCTTTCCTTGTTGTTCTGTGGCCTTTCTCATGTTTCTTCTCTGCTTTTTTACTTTCCCCCTCGCTTGTTCTTTTCTCTGAAGCTTTTCTCCTAGTTTCACCATTTCTCTCCCTCCTCCGTTTGCCATCTCGACTAGCCTGCTTTATCTTACCTCTCTCACAATTTTCCTCCACTTCCACATAATAAACACTGGATTCTTTGTCCTTTGTCCCTACAAGATATACAAATATTCCTTCCCTTATAGTATAAAGTACATGAAAAATGCATGCAGAAAAGACAACCTTCCTACCTTCATCCACCTCAATGCTCACTGTAAATGTAAACAAAATGAAAAAAGTGAAACAAAATTAAAAAGTAACAAGGTTTTGATAAGACATCACAAAGTCCTGAAAGGTCAAACATGTAGGGTTCCCAGCAGCTGTTGAGCGTCTCCTGTATTGTTTGTGACCACAGTGTAACCAGACCGGTAAGTGCTGACCGGGTCATTACATGCTTAGTTGTGTTGTACAATAGACACAATACAGCTTTTCATCTTTAGTGTCAGTGCAAAGTGTCCTCTCAAAGGGGTCAAAGGGCACTTCTGCATGCACAGACTTAAAGTTCATATGAGATGATGACTACTACAGCGTAGTGAAAATACAGTTGAAGTACGAATTATTAGCCCTCCTGTTTATTTTTTTCCCCAATTTCTGTTTAATGTAGAGAAGATTTTTTTCAACACATTTCTAAACATAATAGTTTTAATAACTCATTTCTAATAACTGATTTATTTTATCTTTGCCATGATGGCAGTAAATATTATTTGACTATATATTTTTCAAGACACTAGTATTCAGCTTAAAGTGACATTTAAAGGCTTAACTAGGTTAACTAGGCAGGTTAGGGTAATTAGGCAAGTTATTGTATAACAATGGTTTGTTCTGTAGACTATCGAAAAAAATATATAGCTTAAAGAGGCTTATCATTTTGACCTTAAAATGTTTTTAAAAAATGAAAAACTAATTTATTCTAGTCGAAAAAAAGACTTTCCCCAGAAGAAAAAAATATTATCAGACATACTGTGAAAATTTCTTTGCTTTTTTCAACATCATTTGGGAAATATTTGAAAACGAAAAAAATTCAAAGGGGGGCTAATAATTCTGACTTCAACTGTATATGAAGTAGGTTTGCATTAAAAGGATTACATTCCGGCATGAAGTGACTCAAAAAATTCAATTAATTTTATCAGAGCCAATATTCAGATTTTAAATACTGAGGACAAGGGCATAGAATTGGCATAGACTGAGGGGACGTGTCCCCACCAATATCCACTGATTACCGAATGTCCCTACCAATAATTTAATCGACTTCAAAATAAAGTAATGCTCCGTCAACTCTTAACCTACACGTGCACCAAGACAAGTTCACTATTAGTTCACCGTAATCCTATTAACCAAGGCAGTGCAATTAATTAAAATTCAGTTTTGATTTTGGCCTCTGTGATTATGAAAAACAATAATCGGGACAAAACAGTAAATTGCATCACACACCTCTCTAAATTTCTCTACATTCATACCTCCTCAAAGCCCCTCAAAGTAAAATCATGTAAATTGACTTTTGCAGCATGGGACGGGATTGTTATTTGTATTATTAAGTGTTTATTTTATATTATGAAGTACTTTAATTATGTTTTTAAAAGTGTGAAACAGAATTTGTGCTGTTCAATGCATGCGCTCTAGGGATGTATATCCCCTGCAATGTCAAGAGCGAATCTACGCCCTTGACTGAGAACGACAATGAGCTTTCGCTTTATTGCATATGCCTATAATAACAGAACTTCATTCATTCATTTTCTTGTCGGCTTTGTCCCTTGCGGGGTCGCCACAGTGGAATGAACCACCAACTTATCCAGCACGATTTTACGCAGCGGATGCCCTTCCAGCCGCAACCCATCTCTGGGAATTTCCACACACACACATTCACACTCATATACTACGGACAATTTAGCTTACCCAATTCACCTGTACTGCATGTGACTGTGGGGAAAACCGGAGCACCCGGAGGAAACCCACGCGAACGCAGGGAGAACATGCAAACTCCACACAGAAACGCCAACTGACCCAGCCCAGCCGAGGTTCGAACCTGCGACCCAGCGACGTTCTTGCTGTGAGGCAACAGCACTACCTACTGCGCCACTGCGTTGCCCATAACAGAACTTATAATGTTGAAATTATTATTTTCAATCAGTCATGGCTTAAAGCAAGACACTGCAGTTGAATAGGATAAAAAATAACTAATATATCACCATACATCCCTAAGTGATTGATTACATTAAGAATTGCAAACATTTTTTTTATGTTGTTTACATACAGTATGCAAATAAGGCATGATTCCATTTCATGCATTTCTATATAACCTAAAAAAAATCTGAACACTGGATGAAGTCATCGTCAAAATTGTTGTTCAATTTTTTCTTATAAATATTAGAATCAAATGTTATTACAGAGAGGATTATAAGAGGGTATCTCTTTTCATCAATTCAAAATGCCCAATATCTCACAGAGGTGCATGAACAAACATGCAGTGTTTTGCCCTTTACATTGTGAATAAAGTGCATTAAACATATCATCAGCATCATGTTTTTACAATATATATCAAATGCACATAGAAAATAATAATAATAATCTTTACCGTCACTTTCAGATGCGATGAGTTTATGCCGTGGCATCCTTCTCCTGAGTAGCCTTTCATGTGGTTGACCTTGTCCCCGTGTGTGTGTGTGTGTGCGTGATGATGATGTCGTAGCAGTAGACCATGGCCTGACTGAACAGAGCCTGCCGGTGATGAGTAGCGTGCATGAAGAGTTCACTTTTTACTAGCATTCAGGGACCTCAACCAGGAACAATAACCATTCGAAACTCTAGAGCCTCTCCATTTCACCCCTTTGAATTATTGAACGGAATTATGACTCTTTTTTACAAAATGAATGGGGTCCACACAGAACCAAGCCAAAATAGAGGATGAAAGTCTAATGAGTGGCTATAGAAAGAGCGAAGAGATCATAATAGATTAGTAGCGCAGGGAAAGCAGAGTCATTGTGAGCTGAACTTTCACTTAAACAAACATTACACTGTAAAATGCTGGGTTGCTAGGTTAAATTTAACCCAATAGTTTGGTTTCTCTTGGGTTCAGTATTATTTTAGTGTACTAATGCAAAGCAGTAAATACTAATTTAGTTTGCAAGAAATGGTAAAATGAGTTATGGTAACAGCACTATGTTAAGAGTATAATTTTAGATACTGACACTGTAAAAGTCTTTTTTTTAAAAAGGGGGGCGATACGGTGGCTCAGTGGTTAGTACTGTCGCATCGCAGCAAGAAGGTCGCTCGACCCCTGGCAGGGTCAGTAGGCATTTCTGTGTGGAGTTTGCATGTTCTTTCAGTGTTCGCGTGGGTTTCCTCCGGGTGCTCTGGTTTCCCCCAAAGACATGCGCTATAGGTGAATTGAATAAACTAAATTGACCGTAGTGTATGTGTAAATGAGTGTGTATGGATGTTTCCCAGTACTGGGTTACAGCTAGAAGGGCATCTGCTGTGTAAAACATATGCTGGATAAGTTGGCGGTTCATTCAGCTGTGGCGGCCCCTAATAAATAAAGAGACTAAGCTGAAGGAAAATTAATGAATGAATATATACACATTTATATCACACGAGTAGCACTGTGATATGGCTGTATATCAGCACTGCTGGCCGTGTGTTCGCTTGAGGCCGCATGGTTAGGCCATGGCACCCATAATATAGTCATTAAGCTGTGAAACATTTTTTTCGCTCTTTATATTTTAATTAACGTAAATAAACATAAATTGAAAGAACAAGAATACTGATGACCATTAAATAGCAGTCCAAAGCATTTTGATTAAGATTAGATTAGGGATATGAGCCAGAACAGCTGTTTAAAAATGTTTGCTGTTTATAATGAAGCGATGTACAAATATTTTTCCTTTGGTGAATGACATTTTATTTTATAACACATAGTAAGTAATGTTTATTGGTCATTTCAAAGGAAAATTACTAATAGTTTGATTTTCATCTCGGACACAGTAAACACAGTACAGATAATATTTTACCTGCAAACTGATAGCCTAAACTCGATTCAAGATGCAGAGACATTTAATGTATGTATTTTTTTTATTCCGTTTACTTTTAGGGTTAAATAAAAAACACAATATAGCTTAAAAATAAATAAAGTAAACGTTTATTGCTATTAATGCATAAACTTGCTAATTTCAAACTAAGTGAGAGTTTTTCAAAAACATTTAAAGTTAAACAGCCATATTTTACACTGTCGGCCGGTTTGTAGCCTAACTTACATGATAATAGTGTGGTGGTTCTCCTTAGTGAGATATAAGAATGAAGGTGAATTTATCTTTGGATCATCTCCGGTTAACGAGAATTATTCATATAATTTATTAAATTACCCATTTATTGTATTATATTACCGCCTACCCCAACCCTAAAACCAACCCTCGCACTGGCAGTGATGTAAAATCAGTACTTATTGTAGTATAGTAATTGTATTTTTGTAATAATATACTTATAAAAATATATAAATTAAATATAAACATTTTTTTTTTTGCCTCATTATTATTATTATTATTATTTTTTTTTTTTTTTTATTATTGTGTTTTAGCAATACAAACATATTAACCATAACAATGGATGACATCCAGTACAATAACGACAAGTGAAATTAATAGTAGTAATAAAAAGTAATAAAATAAGATGATAAAAAAAATGTAAAAAAAAAAAAAGTACAGAGGCAAATAATCAAATTAAATAATGTTAACAAAGTCCTTATAAAATTTCACAATTTTAACACTTTTTTTGCTGTAAACATTTTGTAAAGTAGTAATTAAACAATTTAAGTTACAAAGAAAATTCTGTAACTTAGGTAATGATGAAGAAAATTTACATTTGTGAATATAATATTTACCCAATAAAATAAATAAATTGCCTAAAAATTCTATGTTGTGTTTGTCATGAGAAAAATAACAAATTATATCACACATGGAAAACTCAATGTTAAACTTACATTTTGATGAAAAATAGACCGATAAATCAGACCAAAACAGATTAACATGTGGGCATTTGACATTAAATATAAACATATGCTAACATTCGGCCTCAGTCAGTGACGTCGAGTTCCAAAGATTCGATTCTGATTCTAAACATTCGATTCGGGCTCTTATGAGGCGCTGAATTTTTTTCTCGAGCTCAGATAGCTAAAGTGAGGGCACTTGGCCGTCGGGTGGAGTCCTATGCTTCATTGCGGCGTGTCTAGTTCTTCGCGGGGTTTTGCGTACAACCGCGATTCCCGCGTTGGGCTTTACGTGTCTGCTGCTTCGTTGTGCTGCGGAGTGGCATCCGGCAGAAAAAAAAAAGTGGCATCCGGCAGAACACGGCACGGCCTGGCACCTGGTTTACTCGCTGTACTCCCTGGGAAGAGGCGCCCGTGTACGCTTTGGCAGTGATTATTACTAACGGCTCCAATGACTCTCATGGAAACACGGGAAGACAAATGCAGACATCCCACCACTCCAGGAAGCTGCGGGAGTCTGTTTGATTACGTCTTCCTGATGCCCGCAAATTAATATCTCAGAAATCATGGAGGCAAGAGAGAGAACGAGCAAGAGGAAAGAGGGCCAATGAAGAAAACCAAAGGGTAACACTTTACAATAACAGTACATGAATAATAATATAATAATACATCAATTTAACATAAGAACCAATAATGAGTTAAGGTGTACCACTAATCATGAATTAACTTTAACTTCAACACATGAGTTTATGTGTGAATAATGGCTACCTCAATTATTTGTTCATGTTTGTTAATGAATGTATTGATTAACATTTTAGTTTTAGCTAAATGTAGGCCTAACTAACACAAACTCGTCATGTGTTAATGTATCTTTGTCATGACTTTACTTAGAGGGTCACATTATAATTAACTCATCCTTAACTACTCATAAACTGTGTTTAAAGTTGTGCACATCAGTCTAGTGCATGTTTACATAAAAAAAATAGAACAGTGTTATGTCTACATCAAACAGAACAGTTTAAACTAGGTTAGTGAATGCCTTAACTCATCATTAGTTCATCAAACAGTAATAGTAGTTTACATATTAGTACATAATTATCCAGGTACTGTTATTGTAAAGTGTTACCCATGTGATATACAGTAAGCATTAAATAGGTGACATGAATGGCGCATCTAGGACGGCACTCAGTGAGCACTCAAGAAGGCCGCTGAGTCCCGGTTGGGCCAGGAGACCTTTCTGTACAGAATTTTCTGAGTGTGGGTGCTTCGGTTTCTCCAACAGTCCAAAGATATGCGGTGTGTTTAAGAGAGTGTGCAATCACCGGTAAAACATGCCAGAGTATTTGCCAGTTCGTTTAATGTGATGACCCCTGATAACTCGGGGACTAAAAAGGAAAGTCTGTGAGAATAGCGCATTCTTCACAGACATGCACTAGTATCAATCTGTAAATGCTATTGCCCTGTCAGGTTTTCCAAGGAATCAACAAAAATCATACATGCTCACTTGTTGGAATATGCACTCAATTCGGCCACACTTTTTATTAGATATACAGATAGAGTTCGTTCAGTGGGGTCAGATGATAGTCTAATACTGTTAAGTTGGCACTTTTAAACATCCGATCACTTAACAATAAGTCACTTTTAGTCAATGATTTTATCAACACAAACTGCCTTGATTTTATGCTTTTAAATGAAACTTGGCTAGATGACAGTTGTAGCGCAGCAGTACTGAATGAAACAGCTCCTTTAAACTTTGATTATTTGAGTGTTTGCAGAGCTAATAGGAGAGGTGGAGGCATCGCTGCCCTATTTAAAGATGTCTATGAGTGTAAACAAGTGTCATTTGGTGACTATTTGTCCTTTGAATATCTGAGTATAGCACTAAAGGGTGCTCCACGCATTTTACTGATCATTATCTACAGACCTCCAAAATATTCTCCAACTTTTATTGATGATTTTACAGAGTTGTTATCAATAGTAACCTCTGAGTTTGACTATTTTACTATTGCTGGGGATTTTAATATTCACATTGATAATCCAGAAATCAATGCTGTAAAAGAACTCATAACTGTGTTTAACACTTTTGATCTGACTCAGCATGTTCAAGGACCCACACACAATCGTGGACACACTCTTGATCTACTTATAACTAAGGGTCTACACATTTCATCGACTGTTGTTAAGGATGTTGCACTATCTGATCATTTCTGTATTTTCTTCGATATATTGATCACTCCAGCCATTAAAGACAGATCTGTCTCTGTCAGAAAGAGATGCATAAATGAGAACACTAGTGAGCAGTTTATGAAGGCCATATCGCTAGCACCAAGCATATCTGCAGACTCTGTTGATTCTTTTCTTGATTTGTTTAACTCTAAAGTTAAGAATGTCATAGATGACATTGCTCCTGTTAAAGTCAGGAAGAGAACTGGGATGAAAAATGTGCCTTGGAGGAAAACAACAGCAGTTCTAATGATGAAAAGACAGTGCAGAAAAGCTGAGCGTATGTGGAGGAAGACGAAACTAGTAGTCCACTATAATATCTATAAAGACAGTCTTCATGCTTTTAATGTGAAACTAAAAACCGCTAGGCAGACTTTCTTTTCAACCCTTATAAACAGCAATCTAAATAATACTCGCTTCCTCTTTGCAACGTTAGAGAGACTCACAAACCCCCCCAGTAGGATTCCCAGTGAACTACTCTCGGAAAGTAAATGTAATGAGTTCGCTCACTTCTTTACTGATAAGATCAATAATATCAGAAAGGCAATCAGCTCATCCAATCAGCCAAGTTGTGTCGAAGTCAGACAAACTCAACCACAACTTAAGAAATCAGACATTATGTCTGATTTCATGGCAATTAATGGTAAAATCTTAGAGGAGATCGTGCAAAGTATGAAAACATCAACCTGCAGTCTTGACACGCTCCCCACATCATTCCTCAAAACGGTGTTTAAACTGTTTAGAAATGGATCTCCTAAAAGTGGTAAATGCTTCACTTCTCTCAGGGACTTTTCCAAACTCACTTAAAACTGCAGTTGTTAAACGCCTCTTGAAAAAGAGCAATCTGGATAACACACTATTGAGCAATTACAGACCGATCTCAAATCTCCCTTTCATTGGAAAAATCATTGAAAAAGTTGTTTTCAACCAGGTTAACACATTCTTAAACTCTAAGGGGTGTTTAGACAATTTTCAATCTGATTTCAGAGCACATCACAGTACAGAGAGTGCTCTTATAAAGATAATCAATGATATCCGCCTAAATACAGATTCAGGTAAACTAACAGTGCTGGTTTTGCTCGATCTTAGTGCTGCATTTGACACTGTCGATCACAGCATACTTCTGGATAGGCTGGAAAATTGGGTTGGGCTGTCTGGGACGGTCCTCAAATGGTTCAGATCTTATCTTGAAGGGAGAGGTTACTATGTCAGTATAGGTGACCATAGGTCGAGGTGGACACCGATGACATGTGGAGTCCCACAAGGCTCGATTCTGGCACCTCTCCTGTTCAACCTTTATATGCTCCCTCTGAGCCAAATAATGAGAAAGAACCAAATTTCCTACCACAGCTATGCTGATGACAC
Organism: Danio kyathit; assembly: GCA_903798195.1. Taxonomy (NCBI): domain Eukaryota; kingdom Metazoa; phylum Chordata; class Actinopteri; order Cypriniformes; family Danionidae; genus Danio; species Danio kyathit. Next base: position 31,572,137 of record LR812523.1, read on the forward strand.
TCAGATCTACTTAGCCTTACCGCCTAATGACTACAGCCCTATTGACACCCTCTGCCAATGCATTGATGAAATGAACAGTTGGATGTGCCAAAACTTTCTTCAGTTAAACAAAGAGAAAACTGAAGTCATTGCGTTTGGGAACAGAGATGAGGTTCTCAAGGTGAATGCGTACCTTGGCACTAAGGGTCAAACAACAAAAAATAAGGTCAAGAATCTTGGTGTGACTCTGGAGTCAGATCTGAGTTTCAATAGTCATGTCAAAGCAGTTAGTAAATCAGCATACTATCATCTCAAAAATATTGCAAGAATCAGATGCTTTGTTTCCAGTGAAGACTTAGAGAAACTTGTTCATGCTTTTATCAGCAGCAGGGTGGATTACTGTAACGGCCTCCTCACGGGCCTTCCCAAAAAGACAGTCAGACAGTTGCAGCTCATCCAGAACGCTGCGGCCAGGATTCTGACCAGAACCAGGAGATCAGAGCACATCACACCTGTCCTCAGGTCTTTACACTGGCTCCCAGTTACATTCAGAATAGATTTTAAAGTATTATTACGTGGGCGCAGAGGGCCTACATTGTGCAGACTTTTAAAATCAATTAGCAGAATCAACTAATATTTAAATTTTATATCAGTTCTTCACCACCATGACATTATTTTAATCAACATAAGCTAAAACATGCTGTGTTATCTGAACAACTTTAGTAAACAAGTTTCATTTGACAAAAGAAAAAATAATAACACAGTTACCTAACTATGAAACATGGTGGTGACCTCTTGTGGCGACTAAGTCAAAGTGCAATTTGTATATATTTGTATTTTTAATAAACGTCCTCCAAGAAGAGATTTGGCCCCTATATTAAGAGGATTTACAACAGCGATTGTAAAGAGTAATTATGTTTAGTGATGCTTATTAATGAAAACAAACGTATAAAATAATTCCTTTATTAGTTAACAAAATTAACACATGGCACACATTATAATTATATATATATATATATATATATATATATATATATATATATATATATATATAAACTTTTTCAACTGCACATTTCATAACATCAAATGTCTTATACTTTTTATCTTTTTAAATGTAACTAATGGAGACAAAAGAGAAAACGAGCACCAGAAAAGAACGCTGACGGAGAAACACATGTAGGCCTATATCAATAGTGATATAGGCTACAGTAAGCATTAATAGGTTACATGAATGGCACATATAGTGCGGTACTCTGTAAACACTGTCGCCTCAAGGTCGCTGATTCAAGTCCCAGTTGGCTCAGCAGGCCTTTCTGTGCATAATTTTTGAGTGCTCCAGTTTTTCCAAAAGTCCAAAGACATGCAGTGTGTGTGTGTATGAGTGTGTGTGTGTGTATGTGTGTGTGAGAGAGAGAAAGTCTATTCACAATCGCCAGTAAAACATATGCCAGAGTAATTGGTGATTCCTTCTCTGTGGTTACCCCTGATAACTCGGGGACTAAAACCGAAGGCCATCACTCTGTCAGGCTTTCCGGGGCTTTAATGAAAAATCATACAAGCTCGCTTGTCGGAATATGCACTCAATTCGGCCACATTTTTTATAAAATATACAGATAGAGTTCGTTCTGTGGAGTCGGATGATAGTTTAATACAGGGTCATGAAAACATGGCTGGAATTTGGAAATATTAGAATAAATTGAATAATAATAAATAATACTAATAATAGGGGGTGGGAGTTGGTGATGTCTGCAAATGAGCCCCTTTGCGGTGGGTGGTGGGTGGGCGCAGAGGGCCTACATGTGCAGACTTTTTTAACAGAATCACCTAATGCTTTACTTTTATATGAGTTCTTCACTACCATGACATTATTTTAATCAACATAAGCTAAAAATGCACACCACATAAGAGAAGCAATGCAAAAATGAAAAGCAAACATGAGAATGCTAAGAGGATGACAATAGTTGCATGTTTCAGTCACTTTTCATATTTAAAGCAACTATTACTAATTGCCTTTGCAAAGATATTTTCTCCTGACAGCCTCTGGTCTAAGTAAAGAGATGTTTCAGTAAGACTGTTGAAATTGGTCTTCATTTCCTCCATTTCCATTTCAGATTTTTAACAGTTTGTAAACTCTGTTTTCTGGAAAAAGAGACTCCGCGTATTGATCGTATCATCATTCCTTCCAATCAACCTAAAGAATCGGTTAAAATAATGAATGCCCATTTCTTCAAAGAAATCAAAGGTTTTCTTCAACGATTCTTCTCCCAAAAATGTTACAATTTTACAATGACAACTTTCCGTTTAGGAATGCTGAGTTAATGCACTTGTGAATGTCAACTAAGTCAGGGAAAGGTATAACCTTACCAGGAACAAGTCTTCTTGATGATTCTCTTTCCTAAAAGAGATGAAAAGAAAATCATATTATTGAAAATGCAAGGTGAGACTGTTACAAATGGTTTCAGGCTGTTTCAACAGTGGTTTTATTAAACAATTATTATTATTAGCAGTGTACTAAGACTGACAAACCAAAATGAAGCAAAAATATATTATGAGGTGCATGACATATTTTCAATTCATTATTTTTAGTTACAACTGCATGATTAATCCGAAAATTCTAAATGATTCCTAAATTTCAGGGATTTAACTGTCTATAAAAACTTTTATAAGGTACAGTTTCAGTGGAATCACTCCCACTCGCAGAGAGCAAGTATATATATATATTAAGAGTTTAGAAGCTAAAAAACTCTAAATGCCGTTTGATTTTTTCTTCTAAAATTTGCATTTTTCTCCGACTCTTGTGTGTAGGCTCAGAAATTTTACATTTGTTGTAATGAATAAGTTCTTTTCATTGCCTTTAAAGTGAAATACTTTAACATAAACAGGAGGCTGAGAAAAATGCTCATTTTAGGAGACAATTCCTGATGGCATTTAGAGGTTTTTGCATCTGAACTCTTTATATATATATATATATATATATATATATATATATATATATATATATATATATATATATATATATATATATATATATATATATATATATATATATATATATATATATATATATATATATATGTGTGTGTGTGTGTGTGTGTGAATATTACATTACTATGAGCAATATATTATGTGTTAGACATTTAAAAGTATATTTTTGATATTGTGTGCCACAAAAGAATCTATATAATAATAAAAGTACAATAATAATAGTACAAATTAAGTAAAGAAATATGATAAAAATCTATATATATTTATTTCTATTAATATTATTTTAATTAGTTTAATTAAAAATGTCACTAAATTATTTCCTCTAATTTCTGATTTTAAAACAGCCAACTGTTGTGTGCTAAACCTCCCTAATTTGGAACCAAATCATAACTGTTAAAATAAAATGGCCTTGAACTTAAAACTAGCCTAATCTGGCCTGCAATGTGAGAGAGTAGATTATTATACTACTTAAGAGCTATACAGTGCCAACAATGTACAGTATGTAGCAGAGCAAATGCTCCCATGTGATAAAAACAGAACGTCTAGAGGCGTCTCCGGAGAAATTAATTTGAAGAAGATAGATTTTACTCATATATGCCTGAGGTGTCCTGTGGGAGTGAGCTGCACAGAATGGAAGAAGCATAGAAATAGAGACATTAGAAGAGACATTCCCATTTGTGGGAAAAGAGCAGACTTTAGCCTCTATAAAAGATCTTTATATGCCGTCATATTTATAGTGAATCTTATTAAGTATTCTATTATTATCTTTGTCATGTTGTGCCTAAATGACCCCAGCAATATTTAATAATGGGTATTAACCTCCTAGGGCCCGAGTGTCCACATACGTGGACAGCACATTTTAGCTCTTAAGTGTCTATTTAAAATACTTTGAATGTTTTGTATTTTGTCACAGACATACAGTGTCATCCTGCAACTGTTTTGCAGCATATGAAATGTCCCAAACCCTATTTTTAACTGTCCAAAATGGAAAAAATTTTGTTTTTACTCACTGATAGTCAAAGGAAGGTCAAAAAAAATTCTGTTAAATATGCATTAAAAAACATTCAAAAAGTTTTATGTAAATTCGGACCACGAGTCCACATGGACATACATTTTCTCTAAAAGTACATCATATCAAAAGATGATACTTAGATTTTTATTTTAATTAGGTTCCAATAAGCCCAAATAGCAAAAAGAAATAAAAAAATGCATGTAAAAAAACACCTTGGGCCTTAAGAGGTTAAAGCCTATTTACACAAAGAATGATAATGTTATCCCTAAAGATGTGCTGTGGAGATCAAATTTAGAGAACAATTAGAGAACAAAACTTCCTGAATTTTAAGGTCACTTCGAGTCCTGTTTTAAGCTGTCCTAACATGAGTAAAGGAGTTTGTTTTTAATGTTGTGAGTTTTCTTCTGAATATTTTGAAGCACAGTATAAAAACTTAAAGGGGGTAATGAGTTAACTTTTGGGAATAATGAGTTAGAAAAGTAATACATTACAGTAACTAATTTTTCTCTGATGTAACGCAGTGATGTAAGGCATTAATGACCATTTTTCGGTAATATTCGTCTTGTTACATGTCAAAGGAAAAAAAGAGCAAGACCGCAAGCTATGTGTTTGCCACTGATGTGGACATACCTACAGCAGAAGATTATTACAGGATATTGATGGTTTTGCTGAAATGTTTATTTCTGATTGATGGATTTTTCTGATAGATCATGGACCGCATAAGCTAAATCAGTATGGATTTATGAATTCAGTTGGCCCAAATACATTTTCCAAATTCCAAAATGCAAAACAAACAATAGGCTCAGCAAACTAGGTTCAGTCTGGAATTTTCTGTAAAAAGGCCAAAAAAAAAAACTATTTTTCACTGTACATATAAAAAATACAGCTAATTATCATTGTACATAAAAAAAAAATGTCATTCCACTTTTTTTTAATCAGAGCTATTTATCACTGCGAGATGTCCATTTAAAGTTTTTATGATTATAGTACCTTATATTTCAGCATTTGCATGCACATATTTCTCAGGCAACAATAAAAGGACACTTTTACACTGCACAGTGGTGAAGCACATAAAAGGTATGGGGAAAATCATTCCCTAATTACACTCTAAAAAACGTTGAGTTATTTATTTAACCCAATGGTTGAGTTAAAAATATTTAGTGCTTGGTTGAATTATTTTTAACCTTTATTGGGTATTTATTAATAACTCAGCCAGTTGGGTTAAATATTTGGTGCTTTGTTAGGTTATTTTTAACCTTTATCGGGTTATTTATTTATTTATTAAGACAACTGAATTTTTCAAGGCTGGATTGTTTATAGACATATTTTCCAACTTCCGATTTTTTGTGTTCTGAATTCACAGACTGCAGATATCCAGTTTGTAAAAATGCAATTTCAAGTTTTCAAGATGAAGAAATTTAGAACATCAAATTCAATATCCTAAAATCCAAAACCAGAAATTCCGATCATGAAATTCAGATTCAGCAGAATGTAGGTCAGGGGTGATCAACAGGGAAGAGTAGACGATCACCAAAAAGTCCAACTAAGCATTTTGGCCAATCACAGAGCTGTGTGAGCTTACTGGTGTATGTTGGGCTTAGGAGAACACAATTCTTCTGCAAACTGACTATCGGGGGTCAGCTATTTTCAGTAGTTTGTGTAATAAATATATACATGCTAATTTCATTTAATTACATCTCATTGGTTAATCAATTTTATTTACGTGTTTGGTGTTTTGAGGGATAAAGAGCTGATTCTGACCTATACTGTAACCTCTGATGAGTTATATCAACAGACACAGGGTTCTTACACCTTTAAGTCACATTTAAGCTCTTTCCAGGTGCATTTTCAAACTGTCCCAGCATTTTACAGCTGTGGTAAATGACATATGTGCATGCACACACTTCTTCATCAAATTATATAAGATGCTATATTTATTACAATATTCTATAGTACAGCATAGCATATAGTATAGTACTTTAAGGAACATTTTTATAATGTTTGCCCAAAGCCCATTATCAACACTGAAATGCTGCCTCGATTAAATATCATCTATTCACATCCAAGATGTCGTATTTAACCTTATATTTATATATATTTAAATTATCTGATTTTTCCATATATTTAAAAAATATTACATTATTTTTTGGCTAAAACACATTGAAACCAAAATGTCCGATAGGTGGCGCTAAATCTCACTCTCTTTGTCACTGAATTGTTTATTCAGATTCGTTCGAATCGGCTCATTTGTAATTGAATTAAGTGACTCACTATGAATGACTCGCTCAGAGATTTCTTGTTAATCTCATTTGTGAAGTGCTTAAAACTTTGTTTCAAATGGTAACAACATAAGAGGTGTTAAAAAGTCTATATTGTTGTGAATAGAGTACAGGCAAAGCCACTTGATGAGTTTTCAACATGTTTGATGTGACCCCAAACCGAAAGCAGCCTTCCCCATACTTAAAGCTAAAATACTTACGAGTTTAATTTTACATTAGGCTTTATGCAGATTAAAAAAAGCTTTCTTTTTTTTTTACCTATTTCCAGACCCCCCTAAACCCTCATCCTCGTAATTCGCACCCTGTAATTCATCCATATAACTATAAATCAAGCAGAGGCGAGTGATTCTTAGTTTGACTTTTTGGTGATCGTCTACTCTTCCCTGTTGATCACCCCTGACCTACTTTCTGCTGAATCTGAATTTCATGATCTGAATTTCTAGTTTTGAATTTTAGGATATTGAATTTGATGTTCTGAATTTCTTCATCTTGAAAACTTGAAACTGTATTTTTACAAACTGGATATCTGCAGTCTAAGAATTCAAAACACAAAAAATACGTCTATAAATATTTCAGCCTTGGAAAAATTCAGTTGTCTTACATTTCAGATGTTCAATATTCAAGCCATGAAATTCTAATTCAAATTAACAAATTCAACAGCATATACAAATTCAGATGAATTCAATTACAATTGTCAATCATTCAAATCAACACAATTCAAATTCCGATTGTTTTGGCATATTTTAGCTCCATATAAATAGAAATACAAACGCGTTTGTATTCATTCCCATTCACATCCTGACCACACGATGTCGCTAAAGATACACGTTTGAGGTTGATCTGTTGGTTGAAATGAATGAGCAATCTAGGGGAATTTAGATGATGTCAGGCTACATTCATTGCTTGACCCAGTTCTTCTGCACATTACTCAGTCAGTCAGCAGATATTTATGTTTATTGAGTGTATATGGCTATATCTAGATAATGTGCCACTAGTGTCCTGTTAGTGTCATTCTGTTGGCCTGCAGTCTATCTCTGTACTTGTACGAGAGCTAAATTGTGTTCCTCGGCTAAGTTTAGCGGCACCTTTAGGGGATCCCTTCTTCTGAGAATTGATAGAAGTCGTAACTGTATTCTGAGCATGTCTCCTTCTCTCATCCGCTGACACACCTTTGATCAAAGAAACATGAAACGTTACTGTTTTTTCCACTCGCGCCACATACAAAATAGATCTTCAAGTTTGCTTAAAGAGTGAAGCACTACACACCTTCGGACTTTATGATACTGTACAGTGCAAGTACAATACATATTTTAATGAGAACAAAAAGTGCTGTTTAGCGTCAACAGACGTGACTAAAAATATGAGCTGGCAGCTTTGGTTTGATATGCGATTGTTGTGAGTCACACTCTAACCACGTTACATCCTTCCCAGATAGCAGGTAGTAATCGGCCCGAGCTCGGCTACCCTTCGGCGCCTCCGGCTCCGACTCGGCATCGGCGAGTGTTATCTGGGCCGAGTATGGCCCGCAGCTCGCTCTCGCACATGTGTTTGTGATGCGGCTGTAAAGCCCTGGCCCGATTCCTGTTAACCATATCTGGCCCGAGTCTGTCTGTAGAGTCCGGGCCGCTGCTGGCAAGGACTCGGCTTGTTTAACTTTTGTCCTGATGGTGGCGGTAATGCTCCAAAAAGCTGGTTGGCAACCGCCTTAAAGATTACAAGAGGAAGAAGTTTTGGAACTCGTTTTTTCCGGTCAGAAAGGTAAGGATTTTACTGCTTTTATACTGTATAATATGCGTATTTAGTGTTCAAAACATTTTTTCACAGTGTTAGGTTGTAACAGTGTTTAGTAATTTAAAACAATTTGATACAAAATGCAACTAGTTTTAAAGAAACACGACTGAAGCTAATTGATGTGTATGCTAACGTTACAAACACGCCTGAAAGTTCCTGTTACACAATGTTAGATTGTAACAGTGTTTAGTAGCTGAAAACTATTTTAATTATTTTAAAGAAACATGACTGAAACGAATTGGTGTGTATCTTAACGTTACAGAAAGTTTCTGTAGACGAATCCGTTAACACTACCATGGCAAACGTGCTTTTTATCCCTGAGTTAACATTTTAATATACCATGGGTGTTGAAAAAATGATTTTACAGTTGTGTACTTACCCAACAGAAATAATTCTGAGTGATTATGTGTAAATAAAAATTAATCGTTTTGGATCTATAAAATATTATTGTTTAACTTGTTTATGCAGCGCATCACGAAAGTGATCTAAGCTCGATACTAATAGCTTCACAAACAGCTGAAATGGGTTTTGTTATTGGCTATCATCATCAAACATTTTCCACAATGTTAGGTTAACAGTGTTTTTAGTAACTTACAACTATCTGATCCAAAAGGTTTCTTATTTTAAATTTACTTTAAATAACAATTTTGGGCTTATGCTCAAGGGGTATAATGTTTGTTTCAGGCGTTTTCTGAATAGTCATTATTAATGTTTATAATGATTCTAGTGAAGATAAACATTTTTTATACACTTTTGTATGTTTGTTTGTTTGACAGTCCACAACAAGATCCTTGAGCATGATCAAACAAGCTCGGCACAGAAGAGGCCAGTAAATGTAAGTCATGGCTGAAAATGATGAGTTTTACTCTGTGAATTAGAGTATTTGAATAGGGCAAGGGCCAGTGTTGCTCAGATTTTGAAGCCTTTGCAAACTCATTGTAGTGATGACACTTCTCACTATCTAAAAGTCTTATAGTAAAAATGAGGCCCCTAAAGATAAAGACTTTGATAACCTAGATGATTATGATATGGTGACATCTGAAGGCTCAGTTAATGAGTTGCATATTGTGGGGTTCGAGTCATCTGAAATGGAATTTGTGCCATCTTCATGGGTACAGAATGATAGATGTGCTTAACCATCTTACAAATCTATGTCTAAGAATCATAAGGCTGTCACACTGCATGAATCCCTGATTAAATCTTGTGCAACCTTCATTTACACTACAGGTATTATAGCCATTAATTAACTTTGATAGTATTTCAGGATTTGAACTTTTTTGGGGGGGAGGTTAACAACAATGTGATGTTTTATTATAGACACATATGAGGAAGCTCGACTCCCTTCCACAGGCAACTGTGATGTCTGACTTGCAAACAGATGAGGACGATGATCGCCCGTCATACACCAAAAGAAAGAACAGGTTTGTTTGCAATTATTTTAAACACATACTGTCAACATTATTTCATTAATCTATTACAACCTGCAATTTTTGCCCTGGCACTATACTAAAATAATGTTTTGTTTTGTAAATGTAATTGATCATGGGACAAAAAAGACAGAACTATAGTGACAGTGATGAAGAAAAAATATTTGGAACAAAGAGGCTGGAAAAAAAGCAGATATGAATATTTCAGAATTAGATGCAGCACCGCAACTACCATCACCACCAATGACTATGGAAGAATCCTTAAGGACACCATCAAGATGCACAGATACTGTACATTCCAGTGCGCCTATGAACATTTACAGTCCTTGTTCCAGTGCAGTTGGAGATCAAGACAGAACTTATTGGTACTCATCATGTCTTTGTAAGAATTAAAGACATCACTACATTTGTAAAGGCTTTATGCAGCTAGAAAGTAAAGATCAGCTAGAGAATATCAGCAGTATCTAACCCTCTGTTGTATTTACACAAGTTGTATAAGCTATAGGTTGATTTATACTAATTTGTTTTTTTTCTTTTTTTAGCACCACTGTTTGAAGTGTTAAAATCACAAGACGACACAAAGCAGCAACTGGTCCTGATTCTCAAAAATCTGCAAAACCAAAACAGACATGATGAAATTCCAGATGTAAGCACATTTGACCTTCCTTTGTCCAGTTTGATTTGGAAAAGCTTGAAAATCAACTAAAGGACCAGCCCGAACAAATGAAGAAAATGGTAAGTTCAAGCTCTTGTGTATTTCAAAGTGTTTTAAGTTTATTTATTTATTTGATTTTTTGCTTCGTAGGTAGCCTACTTAGGAATTATTGGTGTCTTCCACCAAGGAAGCAGTTTGCCGTATCCTGGGAAAGCTTTTGGCTAACTCCTTGGCCAAACAAATTAACTGGAGCGGGGCAAAACAAAAAGTGACCTTTCGTGCACTCCCCCTTGGGACTGTCGTAGTCAGTAAGTTGGTTTTAAATATACATTTCAATACAATTAGGGGCTGTTCCATCTGTGTATTTCTTTGAATTATTAACCAAAGGAACAAAAAGAAATCTATATAGTCCCATTTAGGTTGTACTTATGTGACAGCAAGCATGTTTATTTTTTTCTTTAACATTTGTACTTGTTCACTACTAATTATCTGTATATCTTTTGATTACAGATGCAGTGAGGACAAATGTCTATACCATGCCACTGATGAAGAGGTGGAAAAATGCATTACAAGGTGGCTACAACTTGCTCCTGACAGGCATGGAGGTAGGAAGGAAAGAGAGAAAGCTAATGTGTCAAATATCTAAATCACTATTTTTATATATATATATCAAGGTTTCCGCTACATTCATTCTACCATGGCGGGGTGCCACGCCAAAATTCATCCCGCCACGGCTACATTACAGCTTCTCATTCAAAACATTGACGTTTTTTTAAATAGCGGATTATAATCGACCCAAAACGTATGAAAAGGTAAGTGAATTATAACAGCGCAAGCTTTTCTGTAACCGTAGTAGTGCTGTGCGTAATTTTTTTAACCCTTTAAGGTGACATGCTGTCTGACTGACAGGTGCGTGATGCGCGAGGCTAGCTTTCAGTTAGGATGAACACAGTTTCCATAATTATACTTTAATTATAGATAAAGGTCTATGGCTCTGCATACAACAAACAAAGACTTTATCTTGCTGGAGTTTATAGCCGTTTCACTTTACCTCAGGACGCATTAATGCCGCTCTGTAGGTCTATTGGAGACGTTCATAAATATTCCTTGCAAATCTAATAAAGGTTGGAGACATATTCACTATGTAAACGCGCTAAATCGCACTTGAGCAGCGTATATTTGAGGGCGTCCTACCGCAAGCAAAAAGATCTGCATGCTCGTATTACTTAAATCATATCTTGACTAGTACTGCGTCACATTTGTCATTGAAATAATGCCAAAGGTAGTTGGTAGATTAAAAGTCCTGCCACCACAGCTGTAAAAAATCCTAGAGGAAACACTGTGTGTGTGTGTGTGTGTGTGTGTGTGTGTGTGTGTGTGTGTATATGTATATATATATATATATATATGTGTGTGTGTAAATGACAATATGCCAAATTCTGAAGAAACATCTTGAAACATTTTCAATAACTGTAATAATAATAAACAAAAATTCTAAATATAAAATTGCACAAGATATATATATATATATATATACACACACACAGTGTTTCCTCTAGGATTTTTTACAGCTGTGGTGGCAGGACTTTTAATCTACCAACTACCTTTGGCATTATTTCAATGACAAATGTGACGCAGTACTAGTCAAGATAGGATTTAAGTAATACGAGCATGCATCATCTCATGTTTTGCTGTTTGTGCAATTTATTCAAATTATTCTTTCAAGTTTATTTAAAAATTAAGTTTAGGTCTTTGTACATCTGCAGTTTTATATTGAGATATTTTTTTTTTGTTTTATTGTTATTATTATTTTAATGTTTAATAATGTTTCGAGCCGTTTCTTCAGAATTTAGCAGGTCTTTTTACAACTTTGACTTGTATATTTTACGTATTGTCATAGGTATTTGTAAGATGTTTCTTGCTATATCTTAAATTGGTTTCTATATTCAAGTTTATATAAAATTTACCTGTATTAAGGTGTCTTGTACAATTTTTTTTTAATTCAAATCTGTTGGGAAAACAGGGTTGTTTTGAAAACTTGTGTATGTGTGCAATTTCAGATAATTTTTTTTCTATAAATCTTCCTGTGTATTGTGCAGTTTTATTGTTGTTTTTCTTGTGCACTACAAAACAATTTATTAAATTTGAGTATTATTTGTTTCTTGCAATGAATAAACGTTATCATTTATTTATTTTGTCCTTTGTTTGGTTATTTGCGTTATAGGATATGTATGCTGTTTGCATTTTATTTAAAGGTTAAACGCAGTGCCTACACTTTGTATTTACATAGCCTGTGTTTGCTGTTATATCAACTCAAATGGTTGTAATACCATGTATCATGTATCAAGTATTAATGTAATACCAAAAGGTTTTATATCAAGGTATATGAAGACTTAGTCGCGCCAGCTCCGGCCTGCAATGCACATTACTCACGGGCCGATTCCGGCTCGGATGCGGCAGCGTCGGCTCGCCTACGGCCGCCGCATCTGGCCCGATTGATTCGGGCCGGAATCGGGCAGTGAGTCCATAGGCATCCGGCCCGAGTACGGCAGCCGGAGTCGGGCCGAGGGGTAAGTCTCCGGCAGGCGAGAATCTAGCCGGAACTGGCCCGAGTGTATTTTGCTATCTGGGTTAATGTTGTCATCATAGCCACCCTCAGGTAATCATGTGATCTGACTATTAGCTGCATTCCAATACTCTGAAGAATCCCCAGTCAGGATATTTAATACACTCTGGGTGGATGAAGGTGTATATTTATAGAAGGGCTGGTGCCCTGTTACTCTCACGTTTTCATTCAGGCTGTATTCTTGGTACTGGAAGGTATTTTGGGATGATTCATTTATGTTTTGCAGTCAACTGTGTCAGTTTGCTCAAACTCTTGTGACAGGGCATATTAATACTAAGCCTATGATTATATCTAGATGAGTGTACGTCTAGAATGTGAAGACAGCTTTTTAGTGTCACATATAGTTCATGTTTGTGTACATCACGTTGCTGATAGAGGATTACATATCTTCACACTCAAGTACGCTGGACAACATTCCTCTGAATTTGACTAACAGAACTGTGAATAAAACTGTACAGTTTGTAATTATAAGGATTCAGTCGCCTTTAAGTTGATAAATCTAAATTAAACCTTGATGTGATTGCTGAAGTCATGTTTAAAAGTATCTTTATGAAAGAGCAAACTGAGAACACTGTCAGAATGCTGGGTACTTTTAAGCTAATTTTCCCTTTATGGAGGCAGTAGGTTTTGAAAAAGAAAGCATGCTTGAAACAGCTACAAGGGCAGGAAGAAGCTGTCAAACTAAAGCTGGGCAGTAACAGTATGGTTTTGGTTTAAAACAGCTCATCTTGATGAAGTAAAATATGTTCTGTCAGCCTAGAATGTTACTAATCTGGCATTGCTTTACTGGTAGTGGTATCACCTCCCTTCTGCGTTATTTTGGTATCACTAAGATACTACATGGGCAGCACAGTGGGTAGCGCTGTCGCCTCACAGCAAGAAGGTCGCTGGTTCCAGCCTCGGCTGGGTCAATTGGCATTTCTATGTGGAGTTTGCATGTTCCCCCCTAGTTTGTATGGGTTTACTCCAGGTTCTCCGGTTTCCCCCACAAGTCCAAAGACATGCGCTATAGGTGAATTGGATAAGCTAAATTGACTGCAGTGTATGTGTGTGAATGAGTGTATGGGTGTTTCCCAGTGATGGGTTGCAGCTGGAAGGGCATCCGCTGTGTAAAACATATGCTGGATAAGTTGACGGTTTATTCCGCTGTGGCAACCCCTGATTAATAAAGGGACTAAGCCCACATTGCTTATGGTGTACATTTGTCATGCCCATTGAGCCACCTTGTCACCCTTCTATTCAGTCCATTGCAAACTTATTTATAAAATGTTAGATCATAAAAGGAAAGAAGAGCAAAAATTCACCTTTACTATACTTTACAGTCTTGGTCTACACCAGAGAAGCCCAAACTAGGGCCTGTGATTTGGATTTGGCACTTTGATTTGGCCTGCCACCCCATCTGAGAAGAGAGGGAGAATGATGGGGAAGGTTGGGGCAAATGCCTTTAACAGAGATCATCAATTCTAAATAAGCAAACTTTTGTTTGTTTGTTTTAATTGTTGAGCTACAAAAAACTGAAATTAAAATGTTTCAGTTAAATGTTGTGAATGAATCTGGGTTTTTTTAAATGTTAAAATGTAAATACTGTTATTTGACGGATAGAGGACAATGCACAAGACACTGGCATTGAACTCTATTGTGTTCTAAATGGGATTATGTTTTCATTGTAAGAAGTTAATTGTAAAATGTAAAGCTATATATATATATATATATATATATATTTATCTACAGTTGAAGTCAGAATTATTAGCCCCCCTTTGAATTTGTTTTTCTTTTTATTTCCCAAATGATGTTAAACAGAGCAAAGCAATTTTCACAGTATGTCTGATAATGTTTTTTCTTATGAAGAAAGTCTTATTTCTTTTATTTCGGCTAGAATAAAAGAAGTTTTAAATTTTTTAAACAGCATTTTAAAGACAAAATTATTAGCCCCTTTAAGCTAATATTTTCTTTCGATAGTCTACAGAAAAAAAACCCTGTTATGCAATAACTTGCCTAATTACCCTAACCTGCCTAATTAACCTAATTAACCTAGTTAAGCCTTTAAATGTCACTTTAAGCTGTATAGAAGTGTATTGAAAAATATCTAGTAAGATATTATTTTCTGTCATCATGGCAAAGATAAAATAAATCCGTTATTAGAAGTGAGTTATTAAAACTATTATGTTTAGAAATGTGTTGAAAAAAATCTTCTCTCTGTTAAACAGAAATTGGGGAAAAAATAAACAGGGGGGCTAATATTTCAGGGGGGCTAATAATTCAGGGGGGCTAATAATTCTGACTTCAACTGTATATAGAAAATTATTATTATGATTACACAGTTTTAAAAATATAATAAATTAGGAATTTACCATGGCAACTTTAATGTAATACAGTTTGGTATATTTACCATTGGCCAACCAATCAAATTTGGTTTTGGCCCTTCATAAGAAAAGGTTTGGGCACCCCTGGCCTAAAGAAAACAATATATTCATGTTCACCATGTTTCATGAACGATGAAACAAATGCACATGAAACTGAACTATTTTCCAAGAACAGTATCCAAATCACATGCAAAACGCCTAACTGGTCCATAAAGAGTTGGATATAAGAAAATCATATTGTATTAGATATCACAAAACAGATATCCTTAAAGTTTCTGCAAAATGCATAATAAATGCAACAAGCTTCTGTGCTCAAGAATCAATACAGATAAGGCAACATTTATTGCACATATTTATTTTGGGGATGATCTACTGTTATCTATGCAGTGTAATAAAAATGCAAAAATCACATGGTGTTTCTTTGCTTTGTACTCTGGGCTGGAATCTCTACTTAAGCCTGACACAACAAAAACACTAGTTTAAAGGTGAAACGTGCCATAGATTAAGCTTGTACATCATGTTTGCTCACACATCACATGTATACGAACACACACACACATACAGTGTGATTAACCCAAACTCAAACTAGTTCAGGCAGGTTTATTTTCCCTAAAATTTGCTGTTTTTAAACTCGTCCCCCTCCTCCACCCCTTCAAACTCTTCTTCTTAAAAACAACCAGGCGGTGTCTGCCTCTGCTCGTGTGCGAAGCCACCCTCAGGACACACAGAGTTGAGTTACACCACCGAAAGGAATCTCTCTCTCTCTCACACATAAGCTTGAAGACTCACGGTCTGTACAGTTCACGTGAGCTGACACTGTAAGTTATGAATACAGTGAAAAACACATGAGCTGTCAACCTCTCCGTGCACAGAGGTGAGGAGGATATGAATGAACTTCCAAGAAAAAGTTAAAGCCTACAGCAGTTTGTGTTCACAACAGCAAAGGGTTCGTTTACACTTGTGTAGTTCTGATTTCCTTAGCATTGCCATTTTTAAAGTCCATGTGAAATCAAAATTTACACGGTTTAGTTTGCTAGCACACACTGTTATTCTTTAGGTAAACAATTAATCTGTATAAGTGAATCCACTGAAAAAATATATATATATTTTTTTGGTAATCTTCAATTAAAGTCTGACCATTTGCTTTCACATTTGACAGCTTCAGCCACAATATTCATATCCCCACCCCTCTTACCTTTAGTTTGCTTTGAGAGAATGATGGGCAAGAGGAAAGCTCCGTCCCCTACTCAATATTCAGTTTCAGTTGGAAGCACATTAACATAATAAGGTAAAGTTGGTTTTATATTCGCACATTCGTTCAGTGACAAGTTGCGACATGCACCCTATATTGTTTACCATGTTACTTTGAATATTCGGTCTAAAATAACATACAAGTATGACTTGAAAACAATATCAGCACTATTTATTTGCCTGTGGATATTGTTGTACTCTGACAGTCATTGGCTGACAATATGATTTCACTATTTAGAATTTTCAAAGAATACATTAATAATTAATTATATTTAATAATTAAAATAGATTATTAAGGAGAAAGTGCAAATGTGTGAATATAAAACCAACTTTACCTAAATTAACATACTGAAATAAAAGTGTCAGTGACTTCCAGTTCACACAGACTTTAGGTCAAAACCTGAAGATACAAAAACAAAACAAATAACTTGTATGTTCTATTTTTTGTTGGAACTTATTAAACAGCCAAAACAATGTGGTGTGAGATGTGGCTAAACCCGCATGCTGTAATTGAGGTAAAGTTGGCTTTATATTGGCACATTCATTCATTTTAACAGTCCCTATATTGTTTACTAAGTTACTTTGAATAATTGGTCTGAAACCGCATGCAATTATTTTATTTAAATTTTTATTTATTTATACAGGGACAATGTACAACATGACATGTTGTGCCAGAGTTAGCTATAAAGCTAATTTACATGTGTAGTCCCTGGGCAGGAAGTTGTAACAAGTTTAACAATAAAATATTATTCAATATTCACTTACAGTACAATACATCATAGTCAATAAAATAAAATCAGATCAGTGGTTGCATATTTGATTTTCCTTAAGCCAAATTGTAAGAACAGTTTTAAAATGAGTAAAAGTGGTACTCTCTCTGATATGCACTGGTGTTTTATTCCATCTTTCTGCTGCTCTGACTGAAAAAACTGATTGTCCAAAAACAGTTCTCTTGAGTTTAACTGAACAATCACTTCTAACCGATGACCTAGTCTGTCTCATATTGTCCTTACAGACAATCACACATTTTTGAGAGGTGGTGGTGCAAGATCATTAAATATTTTATACATTAAACACACATCAGCATAAAATAAGAAATTGTTGAATGTTAGTAATTTATGTTGTTCAATACAGTTACAGTAATGATAGCTCTTTGGCTTTTTAGCTAAAATTTTTACAATTATGACCTGAAATTTTTACAATTATGACTTGAACACAACGTTAGCACTATATTTTTATATTGACTGTGAACAATGTTGTACTTTGATTGTCGCTGGCTGCTAATATGATTTTACTATTTAGAATTTTCAAAAAATACTTTTATGAAAATATATTATTATCGAGAAAGTCCAAATGTGTGAATATTTAACCAACTTTACCTCAATCATACTGTATGTGCGAACATTATGGTACTTCAGTGAAGTTAAAACAAGTAAAAAGCTTATAAAGTGTGTAAAGGAGACGTAACAGTGCTAATAGGAACTCTATCTCACATACAAATGAAGATCTGCTGTAAACAAACACGTCTCATTTGGTTTGAATGTGAGAGCTCAATGTTCTCATTCAAGTCCCAAATCTAACACAAACCCACAGTATTCGCCATAGTTTTGTGGCTCTCATTTTCTGTTCTCTCCTTTCATGTTCAAGCATATTGCGAATTTAAATTGAAAACCAAAGCCAAACATACTGTAGGCCTGCACATAGACTGTCCTCTAAGATAGTGGTCAAACAGGAGACAAACGAAATGACTTCCTTTTCTATTTGTTATAGATCACTTCAATGTGGTCATGTCATTGGCCCATGAACATTTCCTGCTTGCTATCAAACTATCATGACATTATTTATCAATATGTGGCTCTTTTTGAATTCTCGGAAGCTATAGAAATTAAAAATGTAAAACAGGAAATACGTTGGGACCATTGTTTTTGTTTATATCCCTCAAAATGGTCTATATGACTGACCAAAACATTTTGTATGCATTAATAGCAAGTGTAAAGAGGGCCTGTCAAATGTAAACACACCCTAACATCCGTCACTGTGTAAATGCACCATTTGAGATGCAGTTCTCTTGCCACCTTTGTAGTGTAAAGATGGCATCAGAGTGTCAACAACAAATGCCAAATGTTGTGGTGTCAAAAGCAAAAAAGAGCTGTGAAATGTAAAAACAAATGTAGGATAACAAACTGATCATTGTTAGACCACATCAAAGGTGGTTAATAAAATGAGTGTATTATTCATATCACACAATAAATACCTTTTAAACGTCTCCATTTCATCAACCTGTTTACTTTGTGGGTGCCTTCAGTCTTCAGAGACTTTCATCAAGAAGGTATGACTTCGTCATCAGTGTAGGTGGCAATCCTTTAAAGAGGATTGTCTCTTTGACGAGCACGCCCCGCCCCCGATAGTCGACTGACCAATGAACAGCTCCCACTGTGTGATGACATCATCAACAACTCCCCTTTACTAAAGAAGGAAACAAACAGAGTGAAAGAAGAGAGAGCTCAGCAGCGAAGGGGAGAGGAATTCACTTATTTACATCACCGAAACAAAGCCTCGAGAGGACGACAAACTCCCTTTCGAAGAGTTCCTGTTCTTTAACCGACCGATTAGATTATAAAAGCCTCCAAGGTAAGCGCAACGACGTTTGTTTGAATTTTATATTTGCTGTAATCGCGAGAGATTTGACGCTGTGATCACGGAAAGACTGGCTGACCCCGAAAAAATGAGAGATTAACGATTATCGATTCAGGACGTGTAGCTCAACTCTGGTCGCTTGGATCTATAAAAGCCAGGACTGTTCGAGGATTTTGGTTATTTTTCTGGTTTGACGGGTGGTTCCCTAAAAGAAAAAAGTGAACCAAGTTGTCAGCAGCACCTTCACGAACATCACAAGCCCCAGAACGTGACTCGCCTGGGCACAAAACAAAGACACGGTCAATCTCTAACTTTAATTTCACTTTGTAAGTACGTCGATTGATTTGCAATGTCTCTTATTTATTTAACGTTACTTCCTTTAAGTAAAGAAAGTACATCGGTGTTTTTTTTAAATGGAATCACAACCAAACGGATTAACCGTATCTTTGTTGTGCAGTGGACTGTTTATTGTTCAATCCTGCCCGCATTTCAAGGAAATCTCGTTTAGTTTTTGTGTGTGTGCGCGTTTGTTGCTATGTGGTACTAGTTACTTGGACAAACAACTGGCTAAGCCTGTTAGCTTTTTGTTTCAGGCTTGTTCAATGGACAGATTGTCTGGAGAGGAAATCCTGGAGCAAAAGGACAAAGAAGGAAGATTAAACAAAGCCAATGCTGTTCTGTAGTCGTGATGTTTACTATGCGTTTGGATGTGTCATGATATTTAATGTCTTGCTATTTTTGGCTGTTCTAGTTCAGCCTGTCCTCTCGAATCCACCCAGTCTAGTTTGAGAGATTCGATATAAGACTGTCTACCTAGATACCCACGCGCCACAAAATGCTGTCTAACGTTAGATGGTCAGCTTGGTATGTTTTGGGGTAACGTAAACGTTACAGCCACTTGTTTACATCGCGGACAGGACTGTCCTGTAAATGCACCGTTCGCTGACCTGTAATTCTCGGTTTAAAGTTATGTTAACCGCCAGCACTTGCTGACTAGCGGTTATTGATCAGTGTTGTCTGTCAGCTTGTGTCGGTGCTCTGACTCGCATGGTTGAACACGTGAACACCGTCCTAACAGCCTGTGTGCTGCTTTTGCTTACAAATGAGAGCTTAGAGATGTAATGGCTTAATGTCTCACCTTTACTGCCTCCTGAAATTGCATATCACGCTGGACACCCACTCGTTTGGTTAGTCATGGTTAGGTGGGAGATCTTGTGTCGTGCCGTTTCATGTGTAGACTATTCAGGGAGTCAGAGAGACGGATTAGAAGAGAGTTTACTTCCGTTTGGATGTGGTTGGGAATAGATGCCGTTGAAGTCGGTATTAGTCTGGTCATTTGGTTGACTTGACTGTAATTACTCTGTCCTGATGAGGGTGGTTGAGGAGCTTGTGTCTTTATTTTTGGCTGAGATAAAACAAGGCCTTTTAATTATAGAGGTATTTCCTGTGTGTTCAGGCTTAGAGGCTCTGGAGAAGTTTAAACCCTTCAGCTTTAAAGCTGCACAAGGTAACATTTTGCTAATTAAAAGTTAAAGACATGAAGATATAAAGGACACTTTTCGTGGGATGTTATTGACGTACATTTAGAAAACTTGGGAGAAAAGTTCCTTTGTTGTACTACATGGAGCAGGTCCTGGCATCATAGGTGCCACCATGTTGAGGTCACATGGCCAGCTAAATAAGTTACCTTCAATTTGTTTTGGGGAAATAAAGAGTTTATATATGTTTTGTAATGGTTATTTTTTTTTAAGTTATTGGTATTAACTATTTGTTAAAGGGTTAGGATGATAAATATAGACAGACTAGGCATGCAACCTTGAGAGAGAAGTATAAAATGACAGATAACAAACTTTGCTCTTTAAACCACCTTTAAAGTTTTAGCTGTTTGTCACCAAAAATTCTTTAATACTCGAAAATGTGTGTTTGCATCATAGCTTATTCTTCCATATATGTTAATAAGTACAGATGGTTCAGAACAAATATTTTTACATTCATTTATCTGCTACAATGGCAGTGGAATTTTTTTCACCCTTTTTAAAATGTAACGTTTCAAAAGTTTCTGAGACACCTCACTTGGATGTAACATGCTTTAAATGAAATAAAGCCAACTTTGTAAACTTAATATGATGTGGACACCAAAATGGAACGTCCTGTCTTTGACCCGTGTGTTCATACCCACACTGCTAACAGGCCAGACAGTTTAACAGCTAGTCTTACAACAAAAACTTCCTCAATGCACCTTTAAGACAATGATCTCCTCTCCTCATGCATGTAAGCTGAACACAATGCTGCCATTGTTAACAAGACCACTCTTGTCCTGTCTCCGTTTTCCTTTGTGATATATTAGCAATGGCCCAAGAGACAAACCAGAGCCCCGTGCCTATACTGTGTACCACAGGCTGTGGTTTCTATGGCAACCCTAGGACCAATGGCATGTGCTCGGTGTGCTATAAGGAGCACCTGAACAGACAGCAAAGCAGTGATCGCAGTCCCATGAGCCCCCTGGGTAAGTCACTCTGAAACATTAACCTGCTTGTCTAACCTCCTGGGTAGCGCTCTCTATGGTTACAGACCACACAAACAACATGGTTATACTATGGTATAAGGGCTCTCATTCATTGCATCTCTTGGAGACGGTGATATTATAATTGCTATAACAGACAAGAGTTACTGCTTGTTAGGCATTTCAGACCCCACCAATACCCAGAGATGGCATGCTACTCTGAGGCTATGTTTATACTAGTGTGTTTTCATTTTATAATGAACAACCTTTGCTATGGGTATGTCGGGCATCCAAAGTACTCTAAGGTTTTTGATCCTTGGAAACTGAGACTTTTGGAAATGTTGCAGACCCCATTTAGTTTTGAAAACTCTGGTGAGGTGAGTCCACGTAGGACCAAAATGCAGACTTATGAAAATGATGGTATGATTTCCTGCATCGGCCTACTCATCGGGTCTTCTGGATCATTATCCTTCCCTGATTCGTCAAGACCCACTCATATGATCATTACAATGAGTTTTGTTTAATTTTTGTGACACTTGCCTTACAAAAACAATAAAGTCTAAAAACAGCAGAAATCACATGTAGGTTTTTTTTGTTTGTTATTCATTGTTGAGGTCACACAAATACTCATTACAGTTATATGAACAAAAATGGTGTTCAGCCGAGCATCTTGCATTCACACAATATACCATGGCATTGCTAAATATGCCTCAAAGTCTGCATTCGAACTATTTTATTAGCAGAACTGTTATCAGTTCCAAATTTTAAGATGAAATCATTTGGTGGCAGGGCTTTTAGCTGCATAGCACCACAGTTATGGAATTCCCTGCCTCTATTTCCAGTTTTAAATCCCAGGTTAAAACCTTTCTGTTCAGGATTAATGTTGTGTTTATTATTCTTCTGTCTTGTATTTTATGATGTGCCTGTGACATATTGTAAGGTGCCCTTAAGTGCTTTGAAAGGTGCCTATAAATAAAAGGTATTATTATTATTAAGTCTGGTTGCGCTGACTGACCACTCTGCCAAATGATGATGTTTTATATGGACATTGGAGCACAAGTGAATTACAAATACTTGTTTCCATAAAATATTCAAATTGCAACATTTGGTTGCTAAACTATTATGACAACAATTGTCTTTGTTCAAATAGTGATTTAATTACATTTGGATGGTATGTTTATAACTAATGCCATTTATAATTAGTTTGTTTTATTTGTGTTTTATTTGTTTATTGAATACTGGTAAAAATGAGGGAGGCACCTCAAAATGTACAATCTAAAAAATGTAGCTTTTTTTGTCTGAAAGACAAAACGGGGCAAAAATATGACCCAAAAACAGTTATTTTGAACCGTTCAGCGTGCTGGTTTTACACTGCTTCCAGCTAGAGTTAATGCACGGTCTGAAGTGGATTTCACACTAGACACAGAAAGTGCTGCACTATAAAACCCATTCATTTCAATGCACTATGCAAAGGCTGGTTTGTTGCTGTGTTGACCAAAGTTTAAGATCTCAATTAGATCTCAACTAGGCATGGGCCAGTATACGATTCTGACGGTATGATAACCTTGGATAAAAATATCACGGTTTCACTGTATCATGGTATTGTGATTACTGCTCTAAAATATATTCTTTTTAAATGTCTGGGTAAAAACTAAAACTTTAAAAAACAATATATTTTATTTTTTGAAAGATTTGTAATATTTTGGAGCAGTAAACATGTCAGGTTAAATAATTCAAAAGATTAATTGACTTTGTCTTTATTTGTTTCAAAAACACAGATTTCTTTACAATTTAAAACGTCATCTTTGGATATTTTTTCTGCTGGAGTTACTATTGTCCTAAAAAACAAAACAAAAAAGTAAATTAAAAAATCTTGCACATACTTTAGGAACGGTATTACAGAAATTTTTGGCGGTTTTAAAACCTTGACTTTTCCAAACCGCGGTATACCTTGACAACGGTTATCGTCCCATGCCTAATCTCAACATTGCCCTCTGTGGATATTTAGTCATGAACTTATAAACTTATTTATGCACGAAGCACAAATGCTCATGGGAAAAGAAAGCAGAGTCCTGACAGGATATTTCTTTGTCATGGGTCTCAAACCGGATTCCTGGAGGGCCTCAGCACAGTTTTGCTCCAAATCTAATCAAACGCAGCTGATGCAACTAATCAAGGTGTTCAAAACTACTATGGACTATTAAGCAGGTGTGAGTTGGAGGTGGTTGGAGCTCAAATATGCAAAGCGATGGCCCTCCAGGAATTGAGTTTGAGACCACTGTTCTATGTAGTACTTGTTCCTGCTGCTTGCAATATTGTCATGGTCACGCTGGTAAAATGATGCCTCTCCACTCGTTCTCATCAATAACATGGGTCATTTTATTGGCTTGCACTTGAAATCATTAAGTGTTAGGCGTTCAATTTAAAAAGTCATACAAAATTATAATATTTGATCAAATAATACAGGTACAAAGCAGTTTTGATTTTTGGCCAAGCACATCTAGAATTTTCAGTTTCAGCCCAGAATTTTCATTTCATTTTATTCTTAATGAAAATGTCAATAATTTGCTGCATTTTTTTACGCTTTTCGTAATGATTTAAATGTTCCTTTTCTCAATTTAATACTAGCCAATAACATTTTTAGTTTATAAATAATGCTGTTATAGTTTGTTTAATTTAATAATTTTATGTAGGCTGCAATATTGTGCTACAGCCATGTAATGTGGATGAATATATTTTCTGAAATGCCAGTATCAATGAATATTTTCATTGTAAAACACTTTGTCTAAATGAAAACATAGTAGTTTTCAAGCCTCGTCTTTTGGTCTCAAGCCCAGTGTTGGGCCTGTCCCTGAGAAACTGTAATAAGTTACTCCTGTTTTATGGGCAGCACTTGTTTTTTGTCACAGACCTTTTGTCCACTGTAACACAGCTGCACCTGTGTGATTTGTGTCTTTGTGTTTTGTTGGAGCAGCTGGCAGTCCCTCAGTAGAGGCCTCCGCTATACAGAGACTAGAAGCCAGCTTAAACAAAGCAGAGACCTTACCTGCACCCAGCACAGAAACCATGAGAGAGTGAGTAATTCATATGTGCTGCTTTATGTTTGAATGATCACCTGTGTTTCTGGAAAAGCCAGTGTATGCTCGGACCCAACCTGTTTCTTTTTTTTGTAGAAGTATTCCTTCAAGCTCCTTACCGGTGACACAGCAAATGACTGAAATGAGCATTTCCAGAGAGGAAAAGGCCCTCTCACCTAAAGCAGAGATCATTGAACCAGGTAATGGCAATTAAATATGATAAAATGTATTTAGATTTTGTTTTTTGGCTAAGTGCATCCAGAAGTTTCGGTTTCAGCCCAGAATTCTCTGTGCATCCACATTAAATTGGACTTTTTCTGACATTTTTTTCCCTTTGTTGATTATGAATACTATTAAATGTTTGTTTCATTAAGTAACTAAATGTATAAAATTCTATTTTATAATTGATATAGTTATTTTGTTTAACATTATATCTTTCGAAGTCATATAGCATAACAAATTATTTCTGTACAAAATGGAACAAAGTACTTGTTCGGGCATGTATTGGTTTTAAAAATAAATTAGAGCTCAAACTGATTGTAAACTTTTTTTTTTTTTTTTTTTTTGTGTAATGTGAAACTGAAGGTTATTACTTTCTATAAAGTTTAATCCGAGAGATTTACTTTTAGAAATGGGCTACATTTTAGAATATATATTTGCATATTATTACTATTAAAATATTTGCCAGTTGAATTTAACTGTTGTAATTGTGGTCTCATGATTTATGGCCAGTCCTTAGGAGAAATGCATGGTAAAATTATTATTAATTGTTAAATATATTTAGTTAATATCATTTTTCGATACTAAAAATACACTTGCATTGAATTTTGCTGCTTTATCAAATATTTTGTGTCCGTAATGGATTTTCTGGTTGATAATCAAAATATATAATACATTTTTTGCAGCCTAAACCTGACCAATATAACATTTCCTTTGTCTTATCACCATATCTGCAACCCTTCAGGTGTGCAAGTGTACTTTTTTACAAGACTATCTATATTCAATGTCAAATGAAAAGCATGTGTTTGTGGTAGATGGGCCTTCAGACAATAAGCTCCATTTGGTTGGTTCCTCTCTGTCTGCTGATTGTCAAGTGTTTCAATATGCCTTTAGAAGTATTTTAAGACCATCATTCTTTAGACAGATAACGCTTCCATTGTCAGCCCAGACCCAAAAGCAAGCAGAGTCATCTTTGGCCCTGCTCCAGTTTCAATGTGAGCTGTTTACTGATGACAGTCTTGAATTTATGCAGTGTTAAGAACTTTGGGGTTTGTGGCGGAGCTTATTTTAGGGATCAGCCCTTTTAAAATTGCGACCATACTCATTTTCTTTTAAAGCCCAGAAATCAGCCTCAGACTGCTTCTAGAATGCACTCGTGCCACATTGCAACGGTTCCATTTCAATCATTTTACTCCCCTTTCTTCCCACAGTTATAACACAGCCCACCTCTTCCTACTCCCCCATCCCTGTGGCTCAGGCCAGTGATGATGCAAAGAGCCCAGACTCCTCCAAACCTAAGAAAAATAGATGCTTTACCTGCCGTAAGAGAGTTGGCCTAACAGGTGAGATCTGTGGATTGGTCATTTTGATGTATACAGTCAAAATTAGCAAACATTATTATTCACTTTTAAGGAGAAACTTTAAAGGAAAGTTTTTAAATTGTGAATCCTTCAAAAATTAAAGCGAATCTTAAAGGTGCTGTATGTAAGTTTTTGACTCTTCTAAAGCATAAAAATACCATAATATGTGTGCAGATATTTAAGAAACATCCCAAGTGAACATACTTGTTTAACTGAAAAACAATGCTGAAGTCAGATATTCTGCTTTGAAAATGGGTTTTCCGTGCCGGAACTCTGTCTTTGTTTAGATAAATTTCATATGCACGATGCCAGTTTAGCCAATTATATGTCAGCACCCTGGGTTGCCTTGTTGGAAAACAGCGCATTTCATTCATTCATTCATTCAGAAAGAAAGACTCTGAAAGCATGCGTCCGTGACCGAAAAGAACAGTATGGGAGACAGATGCAGTTCCACATGAGGTTATTAATTAGCAAATTACATAAATATTACGAACGTAAACATTAGGTGAGCAGGTTACATTGTAACCGCGTGTCCTAACAACACGCTGTGACGAGAGAGGCAGTGATCAGATATTTGGCTGTTTGCACCAGACGAAACACGGCAGAAATGTCAATACAGCCTTTCAGAAGCACAGAATATGCACTCGCTCGCGAAACGGTAAGGTTTAGAATCTATTTAATACATGTTAACCCACTTTAACATCAATGTAGATGCTGAATCACTCATATGTGTTTAGTTCTAAAGTTCAATTTCAGACGGTTTATTGTATTTTCAAGATCTGAGGTGAACTTTCTGCTTTCAGTATATGGCAACAAATGCTATGTAAAATGCATTCAAACTCGCATTGTTAGCATTTAGCACAGAATAAAGCACACAAGGCTTACCTGAGGTGATCTAGCTGTCATAGGTTTCTGTTGTTCAGCTGTGAGAAATAGAAGCCGCTTCTAATATATCAATTCGAGGTGGTGGTTAGGACAAAAACTCCTTTTAATATAGAAAATATTCCCTCTATCGCGTGTCGTTGCTTTTATTTAGAACACAGTTTAAATCACTCGCTCCTGTACACAATCTGGCATCCCAGCGTACTTTTATTATGATCCAGGAGTGCAATACCTAGTTCAACCACTGGGTGTCAAACTTACATACTGCACCTTTAACAGTTTTAGATTTTTAGCGTATGTATTATTTATTGCTGTTGATGTATTTTTATTGTTATTATTATTATTATTGTTATTATAGAAAAGTGATATTTATAAAATGTTGTAAATCAGTTGATCAGGTTTTGCCATTTCAGAGAAGCTGACATGGCAATCTCTCTCTCTATTAACTCTTGATTTAAACCATTAAACAGATGCCAAATTCCTCCCACAGAGATCAGACCTATCATTAGTGGTTAATTATTAAATAAGTGGCAATAGGAGTGGAATACATGGACAAATAATAAATTGTATGAAATACATCCTGAAATTTCAAACTGATTTTTAATACTTTTTTTAAGGCAAGATTTGATCAAGTGATTTTTACCACATCATAATGGACATACAGCACTCGCTTATGATTTTATTGCATAAAGGTGAAGACCCCACTCAGTGTTTATTCTGCAAAATATCTCTTACTGTAAAACAATTTATTCGACTGACCCACTTTTAATGAGTGCAGAAGGTTTTTTTTAATGAAGTAATCGCGCTTGGAGAGATATAAAGCATAAATAAGTTTTATATTTTTTATCATAAATTAATGTTAAACATGTCTTATCTAAGTTATTTTGTTTATTTGTTTGCTGGTTTTTATTTAATGAATTGTTTTTAACCAAGAAAATAGTGTTTATCGCTGACATGGCATTAAATTAAAATATATGATCTGCAAATTAAAGCTTAAGGTGTTTTGTTACAGTGCCTATAGAAAATCATCATCATACCCTGTGAAAGTCTATACCTTTGCTCACATTACACCCTTCTTTCAAAAGACCTTCGGGGTAAAGTTGTAGAAAGGTACAGGATAGGAGAAGACTATAAAAACATTTCAAAGGCTGGAAAAGTGATTTGAAATGTGATTTGATTTCAGGCTGTATGACAAATAAAGTAATTCTTTCAAAGGGTTATGATGATTTAATATAGGGACTGTATATACAAATAATGTAAGCTTCATCATCCAAAATTTGAAGGAATTTTATTTCCTTCAATTTAGTGGTTATACCAAGTACAAGCGAACAAATTAGAGAACAGCAATGATTGTAGCTCAATGAAAGATTACAACTAACATTTCTGAAGGTTAATCCAGTCACAAAATAAATATGCAGGCCCTCGCTCAAGATGCTGTATGCCTGGACAGATCCTTGCCCTGATCACTTATGAACTAAAGAGCAATTACAGTTTCAGTTCTGAACTGGTTGCCTAGTGAAATGATGTCCTTTTCTTTGCTATTCTGGACGACTTGAATGTGTGACATTTTAAAGATGCAACATTTGAGAAATCACAGATTTGGGACAACTGACTTTTGTCACGGATGAAAGTGTCATCCATTTGACCTTCATCTGGAGAGTGCTGTCGGAAGGTTTCAGTCACTTGAGAATGGCTCGCTTTCTTCCAAAGTCTGTGAAAAGTGTAAAGTTAAGCTGCCAATTAAAGGGATAGTTCATCCAAAAATGAAAATGTACTCCCTCTCAAGTGGTTTCAAACCTTTGAGTTTCTTTATTCTGTTGAACACAAAAGAAGTTTTTCAAAAGAAACCTTTTGTTGGAAACCTATGACCATTGACCTCCGTATGAGGAAAAACGAATACCATGGAAGTCAGTGGTTACTGTTTTGTTCCTCGTCACTGGCTTGCTTGGTTTGGAGCTGCGCGTCAATAGATTTGCTCTTCAGTGTTTGGACTTTCAACAGTGAAAATTAAACCACACTGAACTAAACTGAACTAATTCTGAAAACTGAACTAAAACAGGTTCAATATACTAGAACTTCTATGTTAAGCTGCATTGTAAAAGCGCTATAGAAATAAACATGAATTGAATAAAATTGAATTTAATTACTGGTTTTCAGCATTTTTGAAAATATCATCTTTTGTGCTCGACAGAATAAAGCAACCCAAACAAGTTTGACAAGTGGATGATGAGCACATGACAGAATTTTCATGTTTTGGCTGAACTATCCCTTTAAATAGGGTTTGGAAATTACCAGCATATGAACGATTAACACTAATAACTGGGAGGTGTCTGAAAGTGTTTCTAATTTTGATCAGTGTTTCTTTCTCAATTCTTAGGATGACTTAAACTAGGCCTAAGCAGTGATCCTGAAATGGAAATTGTAGTTTGTTCTCTAATTTTGATCTCTGCTGTATGTCTGTAGCTATTTTTCCATCCAAAGTTGCGAATTAAATTTATGCGCAAAAATTCCACTTTTAAAGCAGCATTTCCATCCATTGATTCAAAGAAAACAAATTGTCACTTCTTAACTGTTTCAGTATTAGTGGTATTAAAGTATTAATTACCTTCAGAACTATTAAGAGCATCTGTGCTCCGCGTCTCATGCCCTTCACGCAGATTCTCCTACCTCAGCAAATTCCATTTTCACTCTTGATATTTGGCGCCAGTTAATCAAAAAGTGACTATTTTGTTCTCTTTGACTCATTGGATGAAAACGTCGCTTTATTCGCACGTCTTTTATGCGATAATCCAGTTTTGCGCATAAATTTAATTTGTATCTTTGGATGGAAACATAGCTACTTATAACAAAATCACATTACTTTTTTTTTTTTATGCGCATACTGGAATTTGTAGGGTAAAAGTGTTTCCATCGTAGTTTATACGCATCTTTTCTTATCGAATAAAAAGTTTATCCTACTCAGTTATGCACATACATGTTTAATGCACAATTTTCGAAATTAATGAGCATCTTGCTGTTTCCATTAACCGTTTTTTTTATAGGTGGATGACCACATAGCTTGTGATCAGAGGCCTTGCGCTTTCTCGTATTTTACAGGTTTTGACTGTCGATGTGGTAATCTGTTCTGTGGAATTCATCGGTACTCAGACAAGCACAACTGCACGTACGATTACAAGGCCGAAGCCGCCGCCAAGATCCGCAAGGAAAATCCTGTAGTGGTGGCTGATAAGATCCAGAGAATATAAGCTTTTACCCTTTTCTCCAAGAACACTGGTGGATTAAATGGACTTGAAAAACGGACTTGTGTTTTTCGATCACCTTAAGAAGAAAATGAGAGAACTGTACCGTCTGAGGCTCATGCATGAACGATATGGCAGATTGTTTTTGTTTGTTTGTTTTCTAATAGGTATTAATTTCTTTCGGATTTATTTTCTCTTTTCGCCGTGGTGTTTTATGCTAGTTATTCTTGCATATTCTTTTGTTTCCTAAAGCATAGGACACCTTTCAGGAATTTTTAGCTGTTATTATTATTGTTTTTTTGTTTTGTTTTTTTGCCTGTTCTCGCCCTCGTGCAATGGGAGTGGCAGATACTCTGTGCCAAACCGTGGCCGTGTAGTTTCTGAGTCTTCAGCCTTTATGAATGATGGCAGATTTGTCAGGAGGTGCGTCAGAGCTCTACCTGACGATGTGCGCTGCATGTGCTGGTCTGTTAAACTGCAGTTCTACAGGAATGTGGGGCCGCCCAGTCGTCAATGCCGTTCATTTAGCATTAACTTTAGAATGTGAAACTGCTACTGTGACATCATACCTTTTGAATGAACGTTTGAGACTCATCGGAAGTCTTTTTTTATTACTATGTTGTTGTTGTTATCAACTCACATTCTAGATTCAACAACCTCCATTTTGTCTGCGTTTTAGTATCAGAGGTCTGGGAGTTTTATTTTTGTTCATTTTGTGTGAATGTCATGTAGACTTTTTTAAATAAGGCTGTGAGGTGGTACAGTCCTTTTTTGTGTAAGTGTATTTGTGCATACGGGGGGATTTTTTGCACACAGGCCCTTCCTGTTGTCAAAGTGAGATGAGCTAACCCTCCTCCTTAGGTGCATTTACAACACCGCAATAGTATACGCATTGATTCAGACCTGAGTCTGTGAAACGTTGGTTCTTTTCGTCTGTTTTAAAATGCACCCACAATGCACCTGTCATTTTGTGTGTGTGTGTGTCTGCATATGTTAACGTAAGCGAGTCTGAGTGCATGTATTGTGTATATAAACGTCTTCTGTAGGGAGTGAGGTTTTCTTAAAAGCAAATGTATCTGTTGAGAGTATGTATCTGTTTGAGGTTTGTTTTCAGCCTTTAGTTATATGCAAATTTGTATGGAAAACACCTTGCTATGTTTATATTTATGTATTATTGCATTTAATCCTTTTACCTGGCATTAAAGAAAAAAGTATTGTAAATAAAAATATACAGAGAGAGAAAAATAAGGCATCCTGTTCTGCTTGTATTTTTGTTTGGAGGGAAATTTTCAACACGGTGCATATAGTTATTTATAAGTGAGTGATTGACAGATGCCCAAAGCTTTTCTTTTTATAGACTGAGTAGAAAATAGAATAGAGATTGTTAGTAATAGAAGGTCGAGGTCCCAGTTGTTCTAACGCATTATACAGAGCATATTTTTTTTAAAGGGCACCTATTTTACCGCTTTTCAAGATTTAAGATCTTTTGTGTCTCCAGAATGTGTCTGTAAAGTTTCAGCTCAAAACAACCATCAGATTATTTATTAGACCTTTCAGAAATTTGAAATTTTCAGCTCCAAGCATCTTGTAGCTGTTTTTGTTGCCTATGCCTTTTAATGCTGGTTTTCTCAGCCCACCGCTCCCACGTGCCTGTCAGAGTATGCCTCATTCACACTAGCAGCGACATTGTAGCTGCCTGTCGCTTTGGGTGGCAACCTGCTGCAAACGCAGGTCTGTGAAGGTCTATACAGCACGAATACAACTGGGCTCTGAGAGATGATCATGTGAGCTCTACTAGTGCTCCTATTGGCTGTCGCTTAAGTCGCTCTTCATTTGCATAAAGTTGAAGGATTCTCAATTATGTCGCATCACTCTATACGCTAACCTGATTGCCAATGGTCGCTGTCACTCGCGTAGACTGAGATCGCCGGAAATCGCTTGCTCTCTGTTGAAATGAACGTTCGCTTGTTAAAAGCAGCTGCGAGTCGCTCATAGTGTGAATGAGGCTTGCGCCTTAATCTCCACCTCGGCTGCATCAGATAAACAGCACAGTGACCGACATAAAAGAAGCAGATCTCTCGTAACATTTGTGATAAATACTACAGTAAGAACTTTCCCAATGATTATTTGATGAATTTGTGGAGTTGATTCAAGCCTTTCGATGAGTCACACACAATGCCGTTACAAAGTTCACACACACAAACACACAAGCGCGTGCGTTTAACTTTGCACTGTTTTTGCACGGCAAATGTGACCGGAAACACGATAATATCCACTGCTGTATAGATATCCGGTATGTTAATGTACAAAATAAACCTGATTTAACGTCCACAAACCAGGATTGAAGCGTCTTCTTTTATAATTGTACTGACACACGGCTGTGATGATAAAGTAAAGATGGTAAAATCGCTGTAATTCTTAAAACTCATTCTTGATCACATTTAATGATGATTGATGATCACAGAGAGCTGAACAGATCTTTTAATCCTTTAATTCCTTTTGTGCACGTCCTTTCTTGTTAATATGATTATACGCATTACTTATGACCCATTTCAACTGAGTGGTTCGGTTCGGTACGCTTTTATGGCTGTTTCCACTGTCAAAAGGCGTACCTTACCACTTTTTCGGCACCCTTTCGAAAGGGTACCAAAAGGTGGAGCTACACGCACAGCTGAACGCTGATTGGTTACAGAGCGACGTCACGAGCTTGTGAAGCTAGCCAGAATGAAAACAAAGCAACCGCCATGTTTTAAATACAGCCGAGACTACTATATACATATAATAACGAGCCATGGATGATCCGAGCTCAAACAAACCTTCTCGTTGTCTTGATGTACAGCCACAAAGCCCAAAAGAACAAAATCTGCCATGTCCTGTTGTTGTTTTACGTGGCCGTCTAAAAGTGCAAGTGGTTTTCGCTTTCTCCAGGGAGCTCGCTATCGCGTCTATATTTGATATAACGAACTTCGATAATACGATAACGATAGTAACGTGTGTGTGATTATTGAAGTGTCTTCGACATCTGATCAGCTCAGAAAAGGACAAACGCGAGAGTGAAGCACGAACAAACACAGGAGAAGCCCGACAAAACACAGGAGCAAATTGTTTCAGCAACCTGAATCACGAACAAACTGTCATGTTTATCATCGCCTTTTGGACTATTATGAACTCTGAATGACAGAATTACTCTCTAACAGAGGTTACATGTGCTGTGAAGATTACAGACACAGATGGCAGGTTAGCACTGACTGTGGGCTATGTTGCCTGTTGCTTTTAAACCCAAATAAGGACTAAATGTCTGCTGTTTGTAGTTTTTCTGCCATTAGTAACATATCGAAGACTGTAAGGGTCTATAAGTGTTTAAATATATTCATTTATTTATTTGTTTTATATAATTGCAGACGTTACAGTAGACTATTTCGCACTGTCATTGATCTGCAGTTATAATCAAATCATGTTCATAGAAAAGTTAGTAATAAACATTTATACACAAGTATTTATATGTATAAAGCATCTGTTTTGTGAGAAGTGCTTCTCATGATATGTGAACGACCTGTACAGCTTTACTGTAGACATTAATTTGAGCGAGAATGACGTTGACTGAAACTTTCTGTCATACACCACGCCCACCAAAAGGGTACCCTTGGCAGTGGAAACGCAAGCCTGATAAAGGGGACCTGTACCATACCGTACTGTACCAGTCAGTGGAAACGAGGCACAAGGTGACACTTTAATACGCGGCTGTCAATCAATTCAGTGGGCGGGGAAACTGCTCTCTTGTGTCACGTTGCAGTGGGCCTCAAAATGGGAGGGATTTGGAATTTGGAGAGACTTATTGTGTTTCCATCACCCCAATATGACTGTGGACACACTAAATATACACACAGTTCTGGCCAAAAGCTTACAAAAGATGATTTTCATCATAGGTGCCCTTTAAGTAGATTGAAAATAGAATAAAGAGTATTATTGGTGTTGAATTTAGAAATATGTATCTTTAGCTGTTTCCTAAAAACGTCTAGCAACTTAGCAGCCTACAATTCAGAGCCACGTGTTTTGTTTTGTTTTAAACCAGAAGGCCAAAACTCCAGATTCCTTTGACAGCTCAATGGCTTTTCAGAAGAATTTGTTTTGCACACCTGTCCCGGCTGCTGACGCAAAGACATCCTGTTTTGGCAGCAGCTGTCCTGACAACCTTTAGCACTTCTGTACTCGCAAACAAAGCAGATTTGACAATCCCCGTCTGACCCAGGAACAGCTGGAGAGGTGTGTGTCACCCCTCTGAGGAGCGACAACAGGTGGTGAGGACCCTCAGTGTCAAGCAGAACATTCGCATACATTTTTTTAAGGACCATCACTTTGTGTGTCTTTGTGCAGTTGTTTTGTGTTGTAGTCAGACTCTGACTAGTCTGTCAGTTAGTGTTTCGAGGGGGCTGAGCGTTAATCTGCTCTCATGACATCACAGTGACGGCTGTTGACAGATGTTAACTACGCAACAGCGTATATACAGGCACAAAGGCAGAGGGTGCAAAGGTATTCTGAGGGCACACTGAGGCTTAGAACAGGACAGTATGCTATTCTTTTTATTTTAAACTAACTTTAGGTCAAATATGGACAAGCCCAACCTTTAGATTAAAACTCTATTAAATGTTTAACCTAAATGTTGGATGTTTTATAATTGACCCAAAGTTGGTTTAAAACAACACAACTTTTTTTTGTTAGTATAGGCAGAGGATGTTTTGCATCTGTACTATCAGAACGTATAGTGTTTAAACGTAGTGTTTGTGCTTAATGGCACCTCACGAAACATTTCAGACAGACTTCTGAGGTAGCATAATGCTTTAATCATGCAACAAAACTTTGGCTGTACTCTAAAAAATGAAGTTATTTAAACTCAAATTGAGTAAAATATGGACAAACCCAAGGGTTGGGTTGAATTTGGTACTATACATTTTATTAAAATAATCAACCCAGTGATTGGTTTTGTCCACATTTTACCTAAAACTGGGTTGAAATAACCCAGCATTTATTAGAGTGTGATAAAGCAAGATAGCTTCAATGATAATGAAGTGAATACCTAATTACTATAGTATTAACTGACATCAAAAGTTGGCCATTGGCTTGCATGGTTTGTGCCCTAAAGGATTATATCCTTACACAAACACGCATTTAAAATAAAATCCAATATTAGTTTGGGTAAAAACATGCACTCCTTTTCCATAATAATTGAAATATATGTAAATGGCACATATAGGGCCAATGTTTGCTTTATTAATATTATTGAGAAGAAGAACATTATTCTATTCTAAAACATAAAATCATTTACAAAATCTAACACTATTCTAATATCATATATAAATCATATAAATAAATAAATGAGGCGATTTATTATAAATATATTTACTTTAATAATAATATTAATGATGATGATGATGATTATTATTTAGGATGTTGTTTATTTATTTAAAAAAAAAATACAATTTGACACATGCAAACCACAGCAGAAAGTTCTAACCAACAGACCCATGTCATATACAGCAGAGAAACGTAATAAATAACCCACTATAAAATAAAAGAATTAACGTATGCTGTGTTTTTTATTTTCACAAGCTTTGGAGACGTAACATAATTTCCGCTTTTAAATATACCTATAGTTTTCGCCATGAGGCTGTGTTCAAAATGATATCAATGTTTTCAAAGTGCTCTGCAAAGGGAGCACAATTGTAAACATGAAGATCGCTAAAACTGAACTGTAAAAATACTTTGAAAGCAAATCACACCTAAGAGAGATGACCTTAATGCTTTTTTTATTTTTAATAATTCCAACTTTGAATGTTAGAATGTTCTAAATGAATAGGGCATAGGGGGGTTAAGTGGGAATAGAACACAGCCAGGAACTATAGTTCTAACTACAGCTCCAGAGGTGTCGTTTCAAATGCTCAAGTTTGCGACGCAGTTTGCGAATGTTCGTTGGAGCGATGGATTTGGGAAACAGCAAATCAACAAACTATGTTTGTAACGACGGAACTTGCGACCTTAGTTGGCTAACGATGGTTTTGGGAAACGCACCCCTGGGCGATCGCCCATGTTGCCCATGCCTAAATCCGCCACTGAATGAAGGACATGCCGTTGGCATTCAAAACAAACAATAAATCAGATGGAGATGTCTCAGGAAACAGGAAGTCAAATAAAGGTACACAAGCAGTCATTTTTTTTTCTCACTTTTATGATTACAGCAAGGGTGTCAAACTCAGGCCTGCACAGTTTACATCCAACCCTGCTTCAACACAGGTTTCAAACAAGCTTGAAGGACTCAATTAGTTTGATCAGGTGTTTTTCATTAGGGTTCAAGAGTTCACACTTAGATACTGCTTGATAATATTAGCAGGTTTGGCATGCTGTCACGGGAGAGAACTCCCGCCTTGTCGAAAAGCATGTAAGGGGTTACGAGATCAGGTAGCTCTCGAGAGCTTCACCTGGTAAAATAGGGTTGGATGGGGGGGAAGATAAAGAAGTATTTTTAGACAGGCTACTTATAATAAGTTTGGATTAATCTGATTGGCTTAGTAATGATTGCGGATGGGAGACCGCAATCATTAAAGCTGCGGTCACACTAGAGTTTGAGCTTGCGAAATTCTGTCGCACAGCGCAGCGAAAAGGGGCGGGATTAAACAAGATGATTAGGCATTAAAAAAGCGAGCGATTGCTCCATGTTTTAAATGTCTGTTCAGAGAGGTCATGTTTTGATCCTGAATTGGTCTCACGCAGTCAAGGGATGCGATTTTGCAGGTCAGAGTTTACCAAGCTTGAACTTTGCACCACAGCGAAATATGAAACGAATGATCGTTTCCGGTCTGACGCATTCGCGTGCATATGAATGGAAGTCTATGGGGAGAAAAGTCCAGTGTGAGCGCAGCTTAAAGCTGAACTGTGAGAGCTGTGGTCCTCCAGGAACTGAGTTTAACGGCAGTGCTTTACAGGTATCAAATGTTTATCATTTTAAAAGGTACCACCTCTACGATAGATTTTTTACCTTTAAAGACCCTTTTTCACATTTCCAGGTTTCTCAGTAGCGGAAGTCGTCATAGTTGGGTAAACTTAGAGCGCAGTGAATGGGATAGTACAACACTGAAAAAAAATTATTTAATAATTAAATTTAAGTTAAGTGGTTGTAAACTATTTATTTGGGGTGAATTTAAACAAACAAATTAAGTTTTTTAAACATTACTAAATTTGTTTAAATTCAA
Source organism: Danio kyathit (assembly GCA_903798195.1). Classification (NCBI taxonomy): domain Eukaryota; kingdom Metazoa; phylum Chordata; class Actinopteri; order Cypriniformes; family Danionidae; genus Danio; species Danio kyathit. The sequence goes on from LR812523.1 coordinate 31,609,667, forward strand.
CACATTTCAATTGTTTGCATCATTTTTTTCAGCGAACAAATATTTTTTTTACAATCCTATTTGCTGTAATAATAAAAGAAAAACTCCACGATGGTGTTATCAAGGCTTTCAGAAAAAGGCAAAAAAAATAGTGTAAGACTGATAATGGCAGCCAGAAGAGAAAACGATGTCAAATTTACTGTCCTGCCCCATACACTTTGGATTTCAAACGCTTGAAATGATGCAAAGATAATATAATACATACATTAATACATATAAATGCTTATACATTTTAAAAAATCTAAATATTAAAAACTTTCAAGGATTTAAGATGCTGATGACCGTTGAACGAGTCATAATAGTCTTGTGAGAGTCCATTTCTGAGAATGTAAATTAGGATTTGCATCTTGATGCTTTCTCATCTCGTAATATGTCCCTTTGAAGGCTACGTTTTCCAGTTTTCAGAAACACCCCTTGACTATTGTATTGAGAGCAGAAGTATACGTGACCTGTGGCTGAAATAACAGCAGGACATTAGAATTGCTCAGTGGGGGAGCAGACAGGTTCTTTCACAGAGTTCGGTGTGTTCTTTACAATAATCCTTGTGTGAGTCAGAGACTGGAAATTGACTTCTCAGTCATGGGTTTAGCTTGGGAGATGAGGGCGATGCTCAAAACCACAAGAGAGAGAGAGAGAGAAAGAGTTTCGTATGAAAGCAATTATGGAACTCTGGAAGGGCATCATAATTATACAAGCATGTAAATTTTAGGCGGTCTTGAGAGGGAGGATAGAATAATTAAGAGATGGAAGGAAATTTAGATTTTAATACAGTAACCTTTTTATATTTTCAGGTTGTCTGGATTTGAAATGTATATGTTGAGTAAAACTATTTTTTACATGTTTTACATGAGCATATAATGGTAGACATAATAAATGCTTTCAGACATTTTGATATTAATTGATATTGATATTAATATTAATTAAGAGGATGCTTAATTTAATTGGAAAACAATTCTCACAAACAATGAAGTGAAAATTATGCAATTTAATTGTTGGTGAAATGTAATGGCTGGTGTGCACATTTAACATGTTTACTGTAGGCATGGGACGATAATCGTTTTCAAGGTTTACCGCGGTTCGGAAAAATCAAGGTTTTAAAACCGGCAAAACTTTATGTTGTACCATTTCAGTGTATGTAGGTTTTTTTTTAATTTACGTGTTTTTTACAACTATTTTATTTAGTTTTTTAGGGTGACAGTATCTCTAGCTGGAAAAAGAACCTCTACATCAAAAGCCACTGTTCCAAAATATTTTAAATGTTTCTTAAAATATATATATATATATATATATATATATATATATATATATATATATATATATATATATATATATATATATATATATATATATATATATAGTGTGTTCAATGGGTAAAAATGTTGTTGTCTTTTACCCAGACATTAAAAAACAACATATTTTGGAGCAGTAATCACAATACCGTGATACCATGAAACCGTGATATTATTATCCAAGGTAGGCATGGGATGATAACCGTTTTCAAGGTATATCGCGATTTGGAAAAGTCAAGGTCATACCGCCAAAATTTTCTCTAATACCGTTCCTAAGGTATGTGTAAGATTTTTATATTTACATTTTTTAACAACAGTATCTTCAGCAGAAAAGATATCCAAAGATGCCGTTTTAAATTGTAAATAAATCTGTGTTTTTGAAACTAATGAAGACAGCAGAAGTCAATGATTTATTTTCATTATTTAGCCTGGCACGTTTACTGCTCCAAAATATTATAAATGTTTCTCAAAATAAAATATATTGTGTTCAAAGTATAGGTGGGCATAGATTTATTTTTTTAATCTAGATTAATCTAGATTAATCTCGAAATTAATCTAGATTAATCTAGATTAAAATGACTCATTTGAATTCTGCCAAAAACATTCAGAATATGTGTGTTACCCAAATAATATGTCTTTGAGAACAGGTTTCTCAAGCCGGGTGTCGCATTAGGCCAGGGGCTCATCTCCTGTGTCCAAAATGCATCACAAACAGCTTGAGAAACTGTTCTACTATGATTATTGGGGATGAAAATAAATGATGTTTAATAAGATGTACTTGTGTTTACTAACTGTTTATTCAGTTAAACATCAATGTTGAACTGTAGGCCTACATAAGCTCCAAACAGAGATTTCTGATTACCTTAATCTGAAAAAAGTCTTAACTGAACTAAACAGAAAAGGGAATTAAGAAGTTTGCAGATATTAGTGGCATTATTGAAGTAAACCCCACGGTCTTTAGGACCTTTCGCCATATTTTCCAACAACATCCACACGCGGCTGTCACTAGAGGACCGCACACACACATACACAAACACACACATTGCGAAATGCGGATGTTTTTTTTCTCACCATTTGGCGTGCGTTATTAAATTCCATAACTCTCTCACCAGTCCTTACTCCGTATTTGCGTCTAATACCCTAGTTTGTCACAAAGGAATGAATGAAATGTTCGTGAGTTAAAGTGAAACTGCTCAACTGCAGTAGAGTCAGGCATCCTGCTGATTTGATTCAGAAGGGCAGATGGCTCACCGGTCAGGTATACATCCGCGCTAATATATCAAGGTGAAAATCGCCATAGTTTGCGTAAAATAGACCCAGCTCCCAACCCAACTTTGAGAATAGATTAACGGCGATATTTTTTTTTATCGCGCGGTAAGAGTCTCGCGTTAACGCAGCACGTTAACAGCGATAACGGCCCAGCACTAATTCAAAGGGAAAAAAGCTTTTAGTTTTTTACACAGACATTTAAAAAGAATATATTTTAGAGCAGTAATCACAATACCGTGATACCATGAAACCGTGATATTTTTATCCAAGGTCATCATACCGTCAGAATCTTATACCGGCCCATGCCTAATCCAAGGTTATCATCAGAATCTTATACCAGCCCATGCCTAGTTTACTGTATGTTTACATTATTAAACTACTTGAAATATGTTTTTACAATTTAATTATTTAGATTAAGATAGTTTTTTCTTATGGGTATCAAATTAAAATCTTCAAGTTCAATATTTGAATATTAAATGATCTGACTATAATAATTGGTTATTTCTTCTCAAATTCACGATGTTTTTAAAGACTCCTGTTTTTTCTCCATCAGCATTTCAAAGTGACAGACAAAGTGTAAATAAGAATCATAAGTTAGTAAAGTGAAGTTCCAGTTTTTGTGAGGTTGTTTGTTAAATGTGTACACTCAAAAAAATGATATGTTGGCTTTAATTAACTTTTTATGTCAGCAGGTTCTACGTAACTGAGTTAAGTTATACCTTAAAGAAAGACTGTTTATTTTAATGAACTTAAGTTAGTTACATAAAGGTAATGTAATGTTGTTTAGGTAAAGCTTTAATCTATTTAGTTATTGAACTTAAATAATTAAATAGATTAAAGCTAAATTATGAATGTTATGTTGACCTATTTCCCAGAGATGGGTTACGGCTGGAAGGGCATCCGCTGCGTAAAAATGTGCTGGATAAGTTGGCGGTTCATTCCGCTGTGGCGACCCCAGATTAATAAAGGGACTAAGCCGACAAGAAAATGAATGAATGAATGAATGAATGTTGACCTATTGATCAAAATGTGGTACTGCAGAAGCAACACAACTCCCTTTCATTTATTTTAATTAAGCGAGCTGTTTAAATTTAAAAACTTACTCTTTATATTACCCAAAACAACACTTTTGATTTTAATAGACAAACATAAGTGAATTGTTTAATTTAAACATGGCTACATTCCTTGGACCAACTAAAGCCATAATCCATACAGTGTGGAGTGGCTATAGCCTGGCTCTCACAAAGCCAAAGGAGATGATGACAGAAGCAGTGGACTTCAGTGTTCTCAGGTCTGCCTGTGATCTCACACAGTCCCTCTCCACCAAACAACACCTTGCTCAACTCCAGTTCACAGGAAAGCACAAACTTACATCTTCTCAGTTTCTCAACTTCACCGGAAGGTTCCATGATGTTCCCTGCTGTGTGCTGAGCATTTGTTCCTCGAGGCGTAGTCAGGAAGACGGTAATCAGTTAACAGTACAGAGCAAAAACACCCTTTAACAACTTGTGTGTCTGGGTGTGACTCACAAAGTAGCTTGTGTTCAGTCAGTCAGTCAGTCAAATGATATGGAGAACCCGGATTATGACAGATACAGGTCCATCTTTGACTCATTCAGTGTTATATAAGGAGCATCCGCCTTCATGTAGTGTATTTTGTGGTAAAAACTGACAGTGTTGGGTCTTAGTGTGTTACGTGTGTGTGTGTATGCCAGTCACAAATATTTAAAGTAGCTTGTGTATGGCAAGCCATATTACCAATTAATCAGTCCCAAGACTTTTTGATATTAACAATTCCATTTTCAGTACTAAAATTGTCATTTTGGGATATCATTTTTTTACTTGCAACGTTGATCGTTTTAGTACCAGGAATTAAATTTCCACTTGTTAAAATGTATTTTCATAATATCAACAATAGACATAATGACTCCCAGAAATCAATCCATCGCATGCACACAATGTCATAGCATTGCTAACTTGACATTACAGATGCTGTCTAGTCTCAGTCTCAGATGTCACGCCAAGCATTGGATAAACATCTGATGCATATGGCACACTTTTTTTAAAAACGCTTTTGCAAACCCTTAATCGTCCTCTAATTGGTTTAAATATACAGGATTTATGGTTTCCAATCTTAACCAGTCTGCCTGAAAACAAGTCTGAGTGGATAAAAAGCTGCGTTGTTTACATTGTGCTCATTAATAAACATTCATTTTGAGACATTCATGAGCGAGTGATCTACAGCCTGCACACCCGTCTTGTTATTGCGAGGATCAAATTGTGATGATGAGCATTTACCAATTTGACTTAAACGCTGGAATATTAAAAGTATACAATACTCACTGCATAAATGCTTCAAACCCGTGATGTCGACAATAACAAGCAGGTATTTTTATATCAGGGTTTCTGCAGGTCCCACCAAGTCAAATGTAAGACTTTTTAAGACCTTTTTAAGACCATTATAAATGAAATTTCAGAATTATTCAGGGCTAAACTGTAAGGATTTTACTTGCCACATAAAAAGAAATTCAAACTACTTAATACTTAAATATGTGTCAAAACAAGCAAACCATACATACTTTTCTTTGACAAGCTTTAAAAACTACAATAACCTAAATGTACAACAGTCTTCCAGGTCAGTGTCCTCACCACAGTTGATCTACAAACACATGGAGAACTTACAAATGTTATTGTGAGGAACTATATTGTTAACTAGAGTTTTGTTAAAAGTTTTAGTGAGATGTGTTGTTGGTGACTGTATGGGTGTTGGCCTGATTGGGGAGCTTTACATGGACATTGGAAAATTAAGACCCATTTGAAATGATTTAAGACCTACAAATCAATATTTCAGCCAATTTAAGACTTTTTAAGGCCTTAAATTTTATTTTTGAAATTTAAGACATTTTAAGACTTTCTAAGACCCTGCGGATTCCCTGTTATATTCTCATTTTTTTATTGGCAGTAAAAACCTTCAGATATTCTGTGATTTTTGTCATAAAGATAAAAGATATCATTCAAAACAGTAACTTTTTTTACTCACAAATACAACAAAGCCTTGCTTTTATAAAATAGAAAACTCTCACTCAGTGATCTGTCTTCTTAGTCTGCCTGATCTTTATGTAGAAAAGCGTCATCAAAATATTGAATGAATATCAGAACAAAGTCGACATGTCCTACTGATTTCCTATGTTTTGCTGGCAGATCATTTTTGAATATTTACGTGTCGTTGTTATAAACTTTTAAAAACATTCGTGAATGAATAAATAATGTGACATTGTGTTTCAGGTTGTTATTCTGAGGGCAATTCCACATCCACAAATGTAGCGCGGCACAAAATAAAAAAATACTGTGGTAAAATAATTCCCATATTTTAAAGACACGACATGGAACAAATGAAATTCATGCAGTGCTTCTTGTCCTGTCTGAGACCCACTTTATATCGTATATCAATCGGGCAGTGAAGATTATTGATTTTTAAAGAAACCTGATCGTAAAATGCAGAGATTTTATAATCGTGTACAGGCTAATAGCCAGGTCGGGTTCTGGTCCTGAAGACCTACCTCCCACTGACAAAGGCCAAAAATTTGTCCTATACATACTCATTTGTCCTATTTTGACTGTTATGCCATCATAAATAGTAAAAATAACCCATAGAAAAAGTCATTAAGACCAAACGGAATCCTCAGTTGGCTGTCGCTTCAGTGTGGCTAATCAGTTTTGGCCAATGCAAACAATTATTTCCAACAACCAGCTGCAAGAAAACATACAATCTGCCATAAGCCAAGTCATCTTTCTCTACTGTATTGTTTTTAAATGGAGGAAAAGTTTTACAGGTAACTTTTATTCAAAATTATAGACCTATACTTGAAGCAGATGACCAATAAAAAGGTCTGAAGCACCATATTAAAACGAATTTGAATAATAATTTGCCTATTATTGTTTATTCTAAATCTTTAGGAAATATCTTTAAAAAGTGTGGTTTTCATGACCATCCCACAAGCTAATCCAGCTAAAAATAGTGCTTAAAATGTAGTATTTAAATTAAATAGAAAATGTGGCGAATAACTGGAAAAAGGTCCACATTTTGAGAAAAAAGAACGACCCTTTTCACCAGGCTACGGGCCTGGTGCAAGTTCACCAGAAGTGTTTGAGCTGGCTTATTGAAAATTAAAAGTCCTTGTGCGAATACCTTATCATTTCCTCAGCTGGATCAGCCCTGATATCAACCATTTTGCTCATGTTGACGATGCAGTCGTTGTTCATATATTTTAATGGTAACACTTTATAATAACAGTACATGAATAATGATGTATTAATATGTAAACTAAACATTACTTTATTATGAGTTAATGATGAGTTAAGGTATGCACTAATCATGAACTAACTTGAACTACAACATGAGTCACATGAGTTCATGTGTGAATTACGGCTACCTTAATTACTTGTTAGTACATGATTGTTTGTTAATTAATGTATTAATTACCACATTAGTTTATGCTTAATTTAACCATCATGAACTCATGATATGTTAATATATAATTATGTTGTGACTTTACTTGAAGGGGCACATCATCATTTACCCATTCTTAACTACTCATGAACTCCTTATGCACGTCCAGCTAGTCAGTTTACACTGAATAACAATAGAAAAGTGTTCTGTCAACATCAGCATGAGCAGGAGTTCATGAGTAGTTAAGGATTAGTTAATGATGATGTGCCCCTCCAAGTAAAGTCATGACATAATCATACATTAACAGCTCATGAGTTCATGTTGGTTACATTTAGCTTAAACTTAAATGTTAACTAATACATTAATTAACAACATGTACTAACAAGTAATTAAGGTAGCCGGTATTCACACATGAACTCATGTGACTCATGTTGTAGTTCAAGTTAGTTCATGATTAGTGCATACCTTAACTCATCATTAATTCATAATAAAGTAATGTTTAGTTTGCACATTAATACATCATTATTCTTGTACTGTTATTGTAAAGTGTTACCATTTTAACTAGTGGAAATGTAATTCCTGATATCAAAACAGCCACTCTTACAAGTTCTATATATCAAGATTTACCCAGAAACTGTATTGTTGACATCAAAAAATCATATCCAGGGAATGTTATCGTCAACGCGGCCTGCCATACTCCTGTGGTCCAAACCAGGAAACTCCCAGCCAGACTGATCCAGCTCTGACTGATTCAGCACTTCTGATGGCAGGAAGTGGGCGGGGCTTGTGTGGGTTTTATGACGTCACCGCCTATGACACACACAGACCTGCCTCATTCACATGCTGCCGCCGCGTCTGTGCGCTAGGCCCCGCCCCCTCACATGTGCTTCACTCATGCCTGTTCTGTTCCTCTCCGCTCAGTCTCATTCTCTCTCCCTACTGTGAGCCTCTTTGTCTTCCTCTCTCTCTCGTGTTTATACACTCTCTCCGTCTGCCTGCTCTCTGACAGCTGCACTTTATGCTGTTTGCTGGATGTCTGTATTTCAAGCCCTTGGGCTAGGGGTAAAAAAAAAACAGACAGTTTCGCTTGTCACAGAAAGCTGCATTTTATTTACCACATATGCCACATATTTACTGCTGTAAAACAGAATTACTGCGAATAACACTGAGGGACAACACTGCGAATTAAAATAGATCAATTGTGATTTATAGCTAGTCTGTTGTTGTTTGCCATAGTGACAATCAGAATAATGTACAGTTACATTTGTATGGAAGGGTATTGGTGCCAAAATCTTTACAATAAGCATGACATTTGATCGCGTCAAGCGAAGCAGCCAATGAAATAGCAGTATTTAAGATCGTATTTTAATATTATTTGTATTGCTTTTACTTTGATATATCAGTGCTAACATTCACTTTTCATTTTTTTGTTTTGTTTGTTTTTTATTAAACTTTGAAGGCTGCATGACGGCTCAGTGGTTAGCACTGTCATCTCACAGCAAGAAGGTCACTGGTTCGAGTCCTGGCTGGGTCAGTTGGCATTTCCGTGTGGAGTTTGTATGTTCTCCTCGTGTTGGGTTTCCTTCGGGTGCTCTGGTTTCCCTCACGGTCCAAAGACATGCGGTATAGGTGAATAACTAAATTGGCTGTAGTGTATGTGTGTGAATGGGTGTGTATGGATGTTTCCCAGTACAGGGCTGCGGCTGGAAAGGCATCCACTGTGTAAAACATATGCTGGATAAGTTGGCGGTTCATTCCACTGTGGTGACCCCTGATGAATACCGGGACTAGGCCGAAGGAAAATGAATGAATGAATGAAGATTTGTATGGAAGAGTATTGGTGCCAAAATCTTTCCAATAAGCATGACATTTGATCATATCAATATGTCAAGCGAAGCAGCCAATGAAATAGCAGTATTTAAGATTTTAATATTATTTGTGTTGCTTTTACTTTATATCAATACTAATAATAATAATTTTTTCTATTTTTTATTGTTTTTCATTCAACTTTGAGGGCGGTGCAGTGGCTTAATAGTTAGTACTGTCGGCTCACAGCAAGAAGGTTGCTGGTGTGAGTCCCGGCTGGGCCAGTTGGCATTTGTTAGTGGAGTTTGCATGTTCTCCCCGTGTTCGCCTGGGTTTCCTACAGGTGCTCCGGTTTCCCCCACAAGTCCAAAGACATGGAATTGAATAAGCTAAATTGGCCGTAGTGGGTGTGTGTGTGAATGTGAGAGTGTACTGGGTTTCAGCTAGAATCCATTGTGTAAAACATATGATGGATTAGTTGGCGGTTCACTCCGCTGTGGCAACCCCTGATCAATAAAGGAACAAAGCCGAAGGAAAAATAATGAATTAAACTTGAACTATGAAATATGCTTCTAACATAAATCTCTCTCTATGAAATTATGGAGAATGCTAACTGGGTATCATCATATTACTTACATATCCTTGTTTATTGCTTTGAATCTATTGTTCTTTGTAAAGCATAATATTGTCCTAAAACTGTCCCTCATAGGGTACATTCTGTTCTGAGAAAGCAGTTAAAATGTTTTCTGTAAATTACACCTAAAAATGTTGAAGGCTCGAGAATTCTGTCTGAGGTTTGCCTGTTATGAAAGCAAGATTTGTTTACTAAGCAGTGTGTTCAAATATTCATTTCCAAACACAATAGACCGACCAGCCAGACGGACAAAGAGCTCAGAACGGGAATGCTGGCAATGTGGTGCTACAAATTTTAACTGACACAGATACAACATGTTATAAGTAATGCTGTAACTGTTCAAAATAATTAAGAAACAAAACAACACACTGGCAGAGCATTATGTAACAAGTACCATCAATTTCAGAGACATTTTAATTGATAATGTGTCAGATATGAGAACACTGGGAAAATATGAGTCAAACACGACTCACACTCACTAAATCGATTCAGTTTTTATGGTTTTGTGTCTAAATCATTAGTGTGACTAATGTAAATGAGACATCATCACTGTAAGCCAGTAGACGGAAGTCAGTTAGTATAAAACAGTCTCTAGCGCCTCCGTGTGGTTAGAAACTGTTTATAACCTCTTCAACTAAACAAATTACATAGAAATACAGTTTTACCTGTAAACAACATACATTTTAGGGACAGTGCATATTTCAGATGATATTTGATTACTTTTTGCTTTTGATAAACAGTTTAAAGCCTGTAAAAAGCGACATACTGTTCTTTTTATGTTAAAATATGGCTGGGTCAGTTGGCATTTCTGTGTGGGTTTCCTCCGGGTGCTCTGGTTTCCCCCACAATCCAAAGACATGCGCTATAGGTGAATTGAATAAACTAAATTGGCCGTAGTGTGTCTGAATAAGTGTGTATTGGTGTTTCCCGGTATTCGGTTCATTCCACTGTCGCGACCTCTGATGAATAAAGAGACCAACCTGAGGAGAATTAATGAATGAAGCCTCCTATTTCATATTGTACAGAAAATAATATGTGCACAATGACAAAATAATCATAAAATGTGATTTTAAAGTAGTTTCAGATGCTGCCTGAACTGTTGACTTCTAATTTATAGCTAAAATATATTGAAAGTCCATCTATTAATTTGAATCAGACAAGCATCTTCACTACAAAAAATGCTTCTTCTAGTCAAAATATCTAAAAATTCTTCCTATTTCTTAATTGCAGGAACATACAGAAAGCATTTTCTATAGATAACAAATTTTTAAAAAGGTTAGTTTTACAGAAATAATGTCAAAATTAAGTGCTTTTTATCTCTAAAAACAAAATATTCTGTAAGTGAGGTAAGTAAAATAATATTGTTTTCACTTTGAAATATGATTATTTCCCTCATCCCACTGGCAGAGGTTTTGCAGCACCAGTTTTGCAGCATTTATTTTCTGCAGTGTACTAAATTGGAGCTGCTGTATGTTCAAAGTACAGTTGAAAGCTGTGTTGTTACTTGAGAGAACTGTCATTAACAGTGAAAGAACAGGTGGCAACCGGCAGCCAAGAGTCTTTGAGGAGAGCTCTGTGCGTGTGTGTGTGTTGTGTGGGTGTGTGTGTGTGTGTGTGTGTGTGTGTGAGAGAGAGAAAGAGAGAATGTCCCAATTTCTTGTTTTACAGTGTAATATCATGAAACCAGCAAGTGTTGATAATAACAGCAAACGAATGATCATAAAACATTATCTTTTATTGCTAGTAACAATTAAAATTGATTAAAAGTTAATGAAATTAATCTTAAATATCACCAGAGACATTCTATTAATTTTCTTTCCTTGATCAACACAATTAGTAAATGGACGACAATCATTTTATACAAAAATAAAAAGTATTTGAACACCAGACAAGTCTTATAGTATTTTACATGTAAATATGAAACATATTGCTAAAGCAAGACATTTAACAGGATGTGAACCACTTATGCTGTAAATCGACAATGTATTTAAATAAATCTGAACTGTGATTTTAAGTCAAAAGCTTGTCGTCTTGAGTAGAATGTTTTATTGGTTGTGATAAAAACAGCAACTACGTCTCTGGAAATGGAACCACCTGCCTTCCAGCCACATAGACTTCAGTAATATTTCGATCATCACCTGTTGAAAACAAACACGCACAAGAATTCAGATAAAACAAGAGATCTAACATAACTAAATAAAAAAAATAATATTCAACAAGAAAAATCAGCAATTTACCTAAATTTAAAAACTTCTCCAAAATGACCTATTGGGGGGGAAACAAATCAGCACATGAGATTGGACATTCTTTTCAGTTCTACACAATAAATGTTTGTAAATTATGTAAAACATATTCATTAATATTGACTGTTTAACCACAATGGCCCCATTTACACCTAGTATTAAGATATGATTTTGTTTTCTCAACCTATTGACCTATACTACACATTATGGGACGTGATGTTGAATTACGCTAGGCAGAATGTATTTATTATCATCTGAAATGATTTGTTTGTTGGTTGTTTGTTAATTTATTGCCACATCAACAACTTATGATTAATTCATGGAAAGATTATGGCAACAGATAAAAAACATATTACATAATAATAACAAAAGCACCATCAATCATAAGAGACATCGAAGTTTACATTATATTCACACATTAATTATGAATATTCACTTCGATATATGATAAATAACTTCAAATTCTTCCGGAGAGGCATTTTTAAAAAACCCTATCAAACAGTGGACAGCAGATTCACTATCATTTCAGAATGGGGTATGTTCTTATCTAGCAAGATAATGTATGCTTTTGTTGTGGTCCTCTCCTCAGGGTTCATACACATTTTTACAACTAATATTCCATGACTTCTCCATGATTTTTCAGTAAATTTTCATGACCTAATGTTTCATGCAATGTCTACATATGCGTAGTAAAAAGAAAAACGATGCATGTTCAAAATTATTACAGCATATCGTAAAACACGCAGCAATCTATTCAGTTTAAATTTATATCTATGTAAAATTGATTTAGATAATGCTTACAACCGCACTAATAATGTGAGAGTATGTGATTGGCCAAGGACAGAAAAGAAGTAAATAACCTATATTCAAGTATACAGATATCTGTTTTCCATCACTTGTCCAAAACTTTGTGGGTTTTTCTGTTTTTCTAAAACTTTTCCAGGCCTGGAAAATGCCATGTCAAAATTCCATGACTTTTCCAGGTTTTCCATGACCGTATGAACCTTATGTGGATGAATCAGATTGGCATTTTCTTACCCTTAGAAAACATCTGATGATTTCTGGCATATCTGGAATCCTCTATGGTAGTTTTTGGACAATGCATAATGAAAGAATTGTAGTTAATTTTACCCTTCAAAAAAGACTTGAATTACTAGCCGATGGATGATTGTAAAATAGATGGCTATATTATTGTATATGATGACGTTAGACACCTATACCACTGTTCTGTCATCTGAAGAATATTTGGCATTTTTGCAGAAGGCTAACTGATGTTTTTGCGGTGATACACATTTAAAAATATAATTATTTCATTAAAATGTCAGTTTTTTTAGCTTTATTTATTTGTGTTTATTGGATTTATGATCACAAACTTACATATCTGTAATATATATAAATATATATATATATATATATATATATATATATATATATTATATATATATATATATATATATATATATATATATATATAATATATATACACACACACACACACATACACATGAAGTCAGAATTATCAGCCCCCCATTGATTTTTACTTTCTTTTTAAAATATTTCCCAAATTATGTTTAACAGAGCAAAGACATTTTGCACAGTATGTCTGATAATATTTTTTCTTCTGGAGAAAATCTATTTGTTTATTTCGGCTAGAATAAAAGCAGTTTTTAATTTTTTAAAAGCCAATTACCCTAACCTGCCTAGTTAACCTAATTAACCTAGTTAAGCCTTTAATGTCACTTAAGCTGTACAGAAGTGGTCTAGTCAAATCTAGTCAAATATTATTTACTGTCATCATGGCAAAAATAAAATAATCAGTTATTAGAAATGAGTTATTAAAACTATTATGTGCAGAAATGTGTTGAAAAAAATCGTCTTTCCGTTAAACAGAAAATTGGGGGGAAACAATAAATGGGGGGGGGGGGGGGGCTAATAACTCAGGGGGGCTAATAATTCTGACTCCAACTGTGTGTGTGTATATATATCAAATCATATATGAATCATATATTTGGACAAAAACTTTAAAGCCCAATCACTTATTAGTATTAATTTTGACCCATAGCATTTATTCCTACTTGTTAGACTGAAATATCATAAAATGCTTATACACACACACTCTTCCCTCAAAGGAATCAGAAAAGGTTCAAATGTAATAAATATAAACCTCAGATGTAAACAGAAATGTGTCTCGCATGTCTACTTGTGATCAAATCAAATTAATGCCAGGTGTACACCGAGCCTAAAAGCAATCAAGCACTTGCTGTTTTTCTCTCAGTATGGGAAGTAGAATTAGGATGATAGTAGGAGCTCATCAAACCTTTGGGACTTCTCCAGGAAACCATCGATCGGTCCACCAGAAATGCAAACATTCACTCGCAGGGGCATCAAAGTCCTTCCCACCTCAAAAGTTTCCAATCTGATCATCCAATGAGAGAGCTGCAGGCAGAGTAGAAAACAGCTAGGCAGGTTTATATAGTGCACTGCGCTAATATTTACATAACATGTTTATCAATGGAGTTGGTTTACATGCACGTGCATACTTGATTATACTTAATGAGCCAATCAATGTATGTGGTTTGAGTGTTAACACGGCTTTCCTTTATCAGAGTAAGGGCATAAACAAATTAAGGGGGTTAGTTCACCCTAAAAAATTTAATTGTGTCGCCTGTATAGATTCAAACTCTGAGACCTTCGTTCAATCTTTGGAACGGTAAGACATTCACAGTCAAAAAAAGGAACAGAAAAAATTGTCAAAACAAAGTGGTCAACTGTAATTATACAGTATATAGCTCTAAAAACACTTTTGTGTGGAAAAAAAGGAAATAGGATTCTGTTCCTCTATATCTTCCTCTTCCATGTCAGGTCGTGTGCCATGTTTACTAAGGCAATATGGATGTATTTATTTCCATTAGAGTCGGCAGTGCACCATGCAGGCATTGTATTGCCCGTAGTAGTGAACGTACATTCTTATCTGATACAGAAGACACTGGCGAGTAAAAACTTGTTTTTCTACAGTATATTTGGTGTACAAAATTGTTCATGGAGCTTCATATGATTACCACTTGAACCACTGAAGTCTCGTAGAGATGTTTTTGACAAACTTTTTGGTTCTTTTTCTTGACTTTGAATGTCTTGTGACCATGGTGGTCTATGGAGGATGAGGGAGCTCTCGGATTTCATATAAAATACCTGTATTCAGAAGATGAACATGATTGGAATGACATTATGGTGAGTAGTAATTACTATCAGAATGAAAATTTTGTGGGTGACCCTTATTTAAGCCCCAAACCAATCCTCACAGCTAAATGTTTGCACCTTTCACCAGTTTTGCCACAGCATGTAAATGCATTAAAGTCTCTGTGAAAATAAAAATAAAGTTTTTTTTTTAATGTTAGCAAACAATATGTTAGTCTTAATGATATCTAAAAGCTAGTGTGCTCCAAAACAGTGACGACGTTTACATGGACATCAGTAATCAAACTATTTGCCTTAATCTGAATAAGACAGTAATATGATTAAGGTGTTTACATGAGTGCTTTTTGAATGTTCTTTCATGATTCCTATTTTACCATGTTATAGCTGATAATTTTATTAACGTCACTGTCACCACGGCTATCCACATTTCCTCTGGATTGTTATGTAATTTCGGGTGTTTCATTTTTAATTTGTCGACTTTAGCTGCGGTTTGGCACTTTCACTTTCATTCACATTTCATGCATGCCCCGTGACAAACGAGATATTGGATGCAAGTATGAACTGCTGGAAGAGTGTTGTTTTAATGGAATTTGATACCGCACACCATATGGGAAAAAACCTCTGCGTTTCACGATGCATGTGTCTGTGGTTCTTCACTGACTCGGTAGGTGCAGAGAATAGAATAGTGTCAAACAGCTGTGTGTATGGAATATCCTGTCACAAAATGAGGCAAAAATCCTACATGATGGTAATAGTTTAATTGCGGTGTTTACATGTCTGTACTGCACTTAATAATACTCCACACGCTTAATTTGTTTTCTGTTTAGTTCGATTATGACCTTCATCGGATTCAATTAATCAAAAATCGCTGTTTACATTGTCGACTCTTAATTAGCATATTGTCTTAATCCTATTAAATGAGGATTGGTGTCCATGTAAATGTACTCAATGACACAGTTCACCTTTAGAAGATATAAACATCCAATGGTTTCAGTTTGTCACTTCTGCCTTAATAGATTGATTTTTTTACTTACATATTTTTCTTAATTTAACAAGTTTCTCATCAAATCTTGCTGCATATTTAAGTGCATTTAGGCAGTACGAAATATACCACAAAACACTTTCTTGACTTCCTTTATTAAAAAAAATTATCATGCAGTAGAAGTAGAAGTGCTAAAACACTGCATCTTGAGAGGATAATATATGAGCCATGTTTCCTGCTGACATGGAGCAATTAAAGTGAGTAATTGATGCCACTTCTCGCAACTAAACTAATTTATTAATAAACTCTAATAAACAGTTTATTTGCAAATTTTTGAAGTTAAGTTTAAAGGTTGTGTGCATGTAAACACTGAGGGTTAAATTACTACCTTCACTGCCTCCAAGTGTGGCCAGTCTGAAGACCTCCTCAAAGGTCAGAGTCTGATGCTGAGGGTCCTGGATGGTCAGGGCTTTAGATGTGTCCAGAGTTCTTCGCATAGCATCTAGTATGGAGGGAGAGTATCCTCCTGCCACATCTAGATATAAAACCATAACATGGGAAATCAGTACACAGCTTCATCAAGAAGATAATGGCAGATGGATTATGCATATCTAATTATCTACATGGCAGCACATGAAATAATTATATGTATATGTACTACATTAAATAGGCAAGTGGTTTGAGTTTACATTTTTAACCTATTATCTTTAGCAAAGATTAATAATTTACTGCAATATGCAAAGTGGCATAGCAATTACAAATTTAGCAGTGATTCAGTAATGCAAGCACAAAAAACAAACAAACAAAAACATACCTGTTCCCAAACCCAATTTCACTTTGTGGTTCAAAACATTGCGCACATCCAGCATCCCACTGCAAATCCTGGAAGAAAAACAGATGATAAATGTATCACATTTATTATAATATACAGTTGAAACCAGAAGTTTACATACACTCTAAAAAAAGGAACATAACCATTTTTTTTAAATCTCTGATAGTAAATCATACTAAAATTGTACTACTTTAGGTCAGTTAGGATTACCTAAATTATTTACATTTGCTAAATGCCAGAATAATGAGAGAATTGTTTTTTGAGAAATTGTTTATTAATTTCTAGACAGTTAAAAGTTTACATACATTTCCTTGGTATTTTTTTAGCTTTGCTTTTAAACTGTATAACTTTGGTCAAATGTTTTGGGTATCCTTCCACAAGCTTCTCACAATAGTTTGCAGGAATTTTGACACATTCCTCCTGACAGAATTGGTGAACTGAGTCAGATTTGTTAGCTGTCTTGCTGGCACAAGCTTTTTCAACTCTGCCCACAAATTTTCTATAGGATTGAGCTCAGGGCTTTGTGATGGCCACTCCAAAACATTCACTCTGTTGTCCTTAAAGCACATTTTCACTAATTTGGCAGTATGCTTAGGGTCATGGTCTGTTTGGAAGACCCATTTGTGGCCAAGTTTTATTTCCTGGCTGATCTTGAGATGTTGCTTCAGTATTTCTACATAAGTTCTTTCTTCATAATGACATCTATGCTGTGAAGTGGACCAGTCCCTCTTGCAGCAAAACAGCCCCTACAACATGATGCAGTCGCCCCATACTTCACAGTTGGGATGGTGTTCCTAGGCTTGTAAGCTTTCCTCTTTGTCCTCCAAAGTAACACTGGTCATTATGGCCAAACAGTTCAATATTAGTTCCATCAGACCACAGGACATGTCAAAAAATTATTCTTTCCCAGTGTAATTCAGCAAATTGTAATCTGGCTTTTTTTGTTGTTGATTCTGGCTTGTTGATTTTCCCATGTTGTCACACAAGAAAGCAGTGTGTTTTATACTACTAATACTATACTACACGCTGTGCCTCCAATTAACTCAAATGTTGTCAATTAGCCAATCAGAAACTTTCAAAACCTTGACACCATCATCTGAGCTTTTTCAGAGGCATAATAATCTTATTGTATGTAAACTTGACTTTTAAGAAAAGTTCAAACAATTTCTCAAAAATATTCTCTCATCATTATTCTGCTAAAAAGCATAACAGAAACTAATTTGATAATCCTAACTTACCTAAAAGAGAAAAAGTTTAGTCACATTTATATCTGACGTTTTTTAAAAATGGTTATGTGCCGTTTTACACAGTGTATGCAAACTACTGGTTTCAACTTTATTGATTATAAGTATTAATAGTTAAACTAATAAACTAGTAAAAGGTAATAGTAAAACAATACTCACGAAATGTTACTGTTAGGACAGTGAGAGATCGCAGATCCTGTTTCATGGAAGATCTTCAGTTCTTCATCGGTTAAGTAACACCCATGAGCCATTACAGTCTGCAATAGGTACACCAACACTGTTAACATCATCATCAGAACATTATTTAATTTCAATCCTGCTTGAAGGGGCTCTTTGTGAAATAAGGGGCTTTTTTAAAGTGGCAATGTGTGAACAGCATGTTTCAAAACAAAAAAAATGAGACTTCCAAGGTAGCGTAATTGTACTTCAGATGTCATGAGATTAAATCCTGGCTCGCTGGCTTTTTTTTTTTACTATCTATCACAATTAGGGTAAAAAAAAAAAAAAAAAAAACACATTTATTTTAATAAATAAGTTTCTGTCCAATAAGAATGCATGTTAATACCAATTAAGAAGTATATACATTCCACATAACCAATTATGGTCAAAGCATTAATCTGCCATTCAGATGCATTTCGAAACGTCTATGCTGTAAACTACACATACTTAAAAATGATTCTTTTAATATGCAATGTAATGTAATGTGCATTTATATAACATTTATTGTGTATGGCCATAAAAATATGTATGGCCATACACCCAAAATGCTTTGCAACTGTACAAAAGGGTCTCTCCCCAAAAGTTGGCTGTTCTGATCTGCTCTTAACTAAAATCCTCAGATGTTTTGTTGTTTTTTTCATGTCTGAAATAATTTAAGGTTAAATAAATAATGAAATAAATACAAATGAATAACCTCATTTTGGATATTAGCTTTTATTGGAGGTCTAAGTCAAAAATAAGACTTGCACTTGGTTCTAGATCATTAAGAAAGAGCATCTTGTACTCAAAATTCATCAGTACAGAGAATGTGAAAATTCAGACAAATGGCAATGCACTCTACTGTCCTGAACTCTTGATCACAAACTCATATTACAAAGCACATGACTCTGAAGCTCTCATGCCAGGCCTTTACAACCACAGGGCAACCGATAAAAAAACAAAATACTGCATAAAAAAAGCTCTTAAAAAACTATTGGTCTACTAAATGTGCTCAGCATGAAATCTGTTTATTCACATACTGTAAATGTCCTAAATGAAACATATGAACTCTATATGGTCAAACAGCTGGATCTATTTGAATTATGAACTACACCTTAAGGTGATCTACACCTTAAATTAAAGATAGTTTTACCCATCTCACTGCTGAGAAAATGTAAATAAAATGATGTGAATAATCAATAACAACTGTGAAGTAGAAACTTCAATTTTTTTTACAAAATGTACTCAAACTTTATATATTATATTATATTTATTTATATTATATTATATTAAATTATATTTATTATATTATTTTTTTTTATTATATTATATTATATTACTTTTATTATTTTTTATTATATTATATTATATTTTATTATTTTATATTTATTATTATATATATTATATTATATTTTTATTATATTATATTATATTATATTATATTATATTATATTATATTATATATATTATATTATATTATAGGCGACACAGTGGCGCAGTAGGTAGTGCTGTCACCTCACAGCAAGAAGGTTGCTGGTTCGAGCCTTGGCTGGGTCAGTTGGCGTTTCTGTGTGGAGTTTGCATGTTCTCCCGGGTTCGCGTGAGTTTCCTCCGGGTGCTCCAGTTTCCCCCACAGTCCAAAGACATGCAGTACAGGTGAATTGGGTAGGCTAAATTGTCCGTAGTGTATGAGTGTGAATTTGTCTGTATGCATGTTTCCCAGAGACGGGTTGCAGCTGGAAGGGCATCCGCTGCGTAAAACATGTGCTGGATAATGTGGATGCTATTATATTATATTATTATATTAATTATATTATATTTATTATATTATATTTATTATATTATATTATATTATTCATAAACTGCAGTTCTACAGGAATGTGGGGCCCGCCCAGTCGTCAATGCCGTTCATTTAGCATTAACTTTAGAATGTGAAACTGCTACTGTGACATCATACCTTTTGAATGAACGTTTGAGACTCATCGGAAGTTTTTATTACTATGTTGTTGTTGTTATCAACTCACATTCTAGATTCAACACCTCCATTTTGTCTGCGTTTTAGTATCAGAGGTCTGGGAGTTTTATTTTTGTTCATTTTGTGTGAATGTCATGTAGACTTTTTTAAATAAGGCTGTGAGGTGGTACAGTCCTTTTTTGTGTAAGTGTATTTGTGCATACGGGGGGATTTTTTGCGCACAGGCCCTTCCTGTTGTCAAAGTGAGATGAGCTAACCCTCCTCCTTAGGTGCATTTACAACACCGCAATAGTATACGCATTGATTCAGACCTGAGTCTGTGAAACGTTGGTTCTTTTCGTCTGTTTTAAAATGCACCCACAATGCACCTGTCATTTGTGTGTGTGTCTGCATATGTTAACGTAAGCGAGTCTGAGTGCATGTATTGTGTATATAAACGTCTTCTGTAGGGAGTGAGGTTTTCTTAAAAGCAAATGTATCTGTTGAGAGTATGTATCTGTTTGAGGTTTGTTTTCAGCCTTTAGTTATATGCAAATTTGTATGGAAAACACCTTGGTATGTTTATATTTATGTATTATTGCATTTAATCCTTTTACCTGGCATTAAAGAAAAAGTATTGTAAATAAAAATATACAGAGAGAGAAAATAAGGCATCCTGTTCTGCTTGTATTTTTGTTTGGAGGGAAATTTTCAACACGGTGCATATAGTTATTTATAAGTGAGTGATTGACAGATGCCCAAAGCTTTTCTTTTTATAGACTGAGTAGAAAATAGAATAGAGATTGTTAGTAATAGAAGGTCGAGGTCCCAGTTGTTCGAACGCATTATACAGAGCAATTTTTTTTAAAGGGCACCTATTTTACCACTTTTCAAGATTTAAGATCTTTTGTGTCTCCAGAATGTGTCTGTAAAGTTTCAGCTCAAAACAACCCATCAGATTATTATTAGACCTTTCAGAAAGAAATTTGAAATTTTCAGCTCCAAGCATCTTGTAGCTGTTTTGTTGCCTATGCCTTTTAATGCTGGTTTTCTCGCCACCGCTCCCACGTGCCTGTCAGAGTATGCCTCATTCACACTAGCAGCGACATTGTAGCTGCCTATCGCTTTGGGTGGCAACCTGCTGCAAACGCAGGTCTGTGAAGGTCTATACAGCACGAATACAACTGGGCTCTGAGAGATGATCATGTGAGCTCTACTAGTGCTCCTTGGCTGTCGCTTAAGTCGCTCTTCATTTGCATAAAGTTGAAGGATTCTCAATTATGTCGCATCACTCTATACGCTAACCTGATTGCCAATGGTCGCTGTCACTCGTGTAGACTGAGATCGCCGGAAATCGCTTGCTCTCTGTTGAAATGAACGTTCGCTTGTTAAAAGCAGCTGCGAGTCGCTCATAGTGTGAATGAGGCTTGCGCCTCAATCTCCACCTCGGCTGCATCAGATAAACAGCACAGTGACCGACATAAAAGAAGCAGATCTCTCGTAACATTTGTGATAAATACTACAGTAAGAACTTTCCCAATGATTATTTGATGAATTTGTGGAGTTGATTCAAGCCTTTCGATGAGTCACACACAATGCCGTTACAAAGTTCACCACACAACACACAAGCGCGTGCGTTTAACTTTGCACTGTTTTTGCACGGCAAATGTGACGGAAACACGATAATATCCACTGCTGTATAGATATCCGGTATGTTAATGTAAAATAAACCTGATTTAACGTCCACAAACCAGGATTGAAGCGTCTTCTTTTATAATTGTACTGACACACGGCTGTGATGATAAAGTAAAGATGGTAAAATCGCTGTAATTCTTAAAACTCATTCTTGATCACATTTAATGATGATTGATGATAACAGAGAGCTGAACAGATCTTTTAATCCTTTAATTCCTTTTGTGCACATCCTTTCTTGTTAATATGATTATACGCATTACTTATGACCCATTTCACTGAGTGGTTCGGTTCGGTACGCTTTTATGGCTGTTTCCACTGTCAAAGGCGTACCTTACCACTTTTTCGGCACCCTTTCGAAAGGGTACCAAAAGGTGGAGCTACACGCACAGCTGACGCTGATTGGTTACAGAGCGACATCACGAGCTTGTGAGCTAGCCAGAATGAAAACAAAGCAACCGCCATGTTTTAAATACAGCCGAGACTACTATATACATATAATAACGAGCCATGGATGATCCGAGCTCAAACAAACCTTCTGTTGTCTTGATGTACAGCCACAAAGCCCAAAGAACAAAATCTGCCGTGTCCTGTTGTTGTTTTACGTGGCCGTCTAAAATGCGAGCGGTTTTCGCTTTCTCCAGGGAGCTCGCTATCGCGTCTATATTTGATATAACGAACTTCGATAAATGATAACGATAGTAACGTGTGTGTGATTATTGAAGTGTCTTCGACATCTGATCAGCTCAGAAAAGGACAAACGTGAGAGTGAAGCACGAACAAAACAAGCGACAAACAGGAGCAAATTGTTTCAGCAACCTGAATCACGAACAAACTGTCATGTTTATCATCCTTTTGGACTATTATGAACTCGGAATGACAGAATTACTCTCTAACAGAGGTTACATGTGCTGTGAAGATTACAGACACAGATGGCAGGTTAGCACTGACTGTGGGCTAAGTTGCCTGTTGCTTTTGAACCCAAATAAGGACTAAATGTCTGCTGTTTGTAGTTTTTCTGCCATTAGTAACATATCGAAGACTGTAAGGGTCTGTAAGTGTTTAAATATATCATTTATTTATTTGTTTTATATAATTGCAGACGTTACAGTAGACTATTTCGCACTGTCATTGATCTGCAGTTATAATCAAATCATGTTCATTGAAAAGTTAGTAATAAACATTTATACACAAGTATTTATATGTATAAAGCATCTGTTTTGAGAAGTGCTTCTCATGATATGTGAACGACCTGTACAGCTTTACTGTAGACATTAATTTGAGCGAGAATGACGTTGACTGAAACTTTCTGTCATACACCACGCTCACCAAAAGGGTACCCTTGGCAGTGGAAACGCAAGCCTGATAAGGGGACCTGTACCATACCGTACTGTACCAGTCAGTGGAAACGAGGCACAAGGAGACACTTTAATACGCGGCTGTCAATCAATTCAGTGGGCGGGGAAACTGCTCTCTTGTGTCACGTTGCGGTGGGCCTCAAAATGGGAGGGATTTGGAATTTGGAGAGACTTATTGTGTTTCCATCACCCCAATATGACTGTGGACACACTAAATATACACACAGTTCTGGCCAAACAGCTTACAAAAGATGATTTTCATCATAGGTGCCCTTTAAGTAGATTGAAAATAGAATAAAGAGTATTATTGGTGTTGAATTTAGAAATATGTATCTTTAGCTGTTTCCTAAAAACGTCTAGCAACTTAGGCCTACAATTCAGAGCCACGTGTTTTGTTTTGTTTTAAACCAGAAGGCCAAAACTCCAGATTCCTTTGACAGCTCAATGGCTTTTCAGAAGAATTTGTTTTGCACACCTGTCCCGGCTGCTGACGCAAAGACATCCTGTTTTGGCAGCAGCTGTCCTGACAACCTTTAGCACTTCTGTACTCGCAAACAAGCAGATTTGACAATCCCCGCCTGACCCAGGAACAGCTGGAGAGGTGTGTGTCACCCCTCTGAGGAGCGACAACAGGTGGTGAGGACCCTCAGTGTCAAGCAGAACATTCGCATACATTTTTTTAAGGACATCACTTTGTGTGTCTTTGTGCAGTTGTTTTGTGTTGTAGTCAGACTCTGACTAGTCTGTCTTCAGTTAGTGTTTCGAGGGGGCTGAGCGTTAATCTGCTCTGATGACATCACAGTGACGGCTGTTGACAGATGTTAACTACGCAACAGCGTATATACAGGCACAAAGGCAGGGTGCAAAGGTATTCTGAGGGCACACTGAGGCTTAGACAGGACAGTATGCTATTCTTTTTATTTTAAACTAACTTTAGGTCAAATATGGACAAGCCCAACCTTTAGATTAAAACTCTATTAAATGTTTAACCTAAATGTTGGATGTTTTATAATTGACCCAAAGTTGGCTTAAAACAACACACTTTTTTTGTTAGTATAGGCAGAGGATGTTTTGCATCTGTACTATCAGAAGTATAGTGTTTGAACGTAGTGTTTGTGCTTAATGGCACCTCACGAAACATTTCAGACAGACTTCTGAGGTAGCATAATGCTTTAATCATGCAACAAAACTTGGCTGTACTCTAAAAAATGAAAGTTATTTAAACTCAAATTGAGTAAAATATGGACAAACCCAAGGGTTGGGTTGAATTTGGTACTATACATTTTATTAAAATAATCAACCCAGTGATTGGTTTTGTCCACATTTTACCTAAAACTGGGTTGAAATAACCCAGCATTTATTAGAGTGTGATAAAGCAAGATAGCTTCATGATAATGAAGTGAATACCTAATTACTATAGTATTAACTGACATCAAAAGTTGGCCATTGGCTTGCATGGTTTGTGCCCTAAAGGATTATATCCTTACACAAACACGCATTTAAAATAAAATCCAATATTAGTTTGGGTAAAAACATGCACTCCTTTTCCATAATAATTGAAATATATGTAAATGGCACATATAGGGCCAATGTTTGCTTTATTAATATTATTGAGAAGAAGAACATTATTCTATTCTAAAACATAAAATCATTTACAAAAGCTAACACTATTCTAATATCATTATAAATCATATAAATAAATAAATGAGGCGATTTATTATAAAATATTTACTTTAATAATAATATTAATGATGATGATGATGATTATTATTTAGGATGTTGTTTATTTATTTAAAAAAAAATACAATTTGACACATGCAAACCACAGCAGAAAGTTCTAACCAACAGACCCATGTCATATACAGCAGAGAAACGTAATAAATAACCCACTATAAAATAAAAGAATTAACGTATGCTGTTTTTTATTTTCACAAGCTTTGGAGACGTAACATAATTTCCGCTTTTAAATATACCTATAGTTTTCGCCATGAGGCTGTGTTCAAAATGATATCAATGTTTTCAAAGTGCTCTGCAAAGGGAGCACAATTGTAAACATGAAGATCGCTAAAACTGAACTGTAAAAATACTTTGAAAGCAAATCACACCTAAGAGAGATGACCTTAATGCTTTTTTTATTTTAATAATTCCAACTTTGAATGTTAGAATGTTCTAAATGAATAGGGCATAGGGGGGTTAAGTGGGAATAGAACACAGCCAGGAACTATAGTTCTAACTACAGCTCCAGAGGTGTCGTTTCAATGCTAAGTTTGCGACGCAGTTTGCGAATGTTCGTTGGAGCGATGGATTTGGGAAACAGCAAATCAACAAACTATGTTTGTAACGACGGAACTTGCGACCTTAGTTGGCTAACGATGGTTTTGGGAAACGCACCCCTGGGCGATCGCCCATGTTGCCCATGCCTAAATCCGCCACTGAATGAAGGACATGCCGTTGGCATTCAAAACAAACAATAAATCAGATGGAGATGTCTCAGGAAACAGGAAGTCAAATAAAGGTACACAAGCAGTCATTTTTTTTTTCTCACTTTTATGATTACAGCAAGGGTGTCAAACTCAGGCCTGCACAGTTTACATCCAACCCTGCTTCAACACAGGTTTCAAACAAGCTTGAAGGACTCAATTAGTTTGATCAGGTGTTTTTCATTAGGGTTCAAGAGTTCACACTTAGATACTGCTTGATAATATTAGCAGGTTTGGCATGCTGTCACGGGAGAGAACTCCCGCCTTGTCGAAAAGCATGTAAGGGGTTACGAGATCAGGTAGCTCTCGAGAGCTTCACCTGGTAAAATAGGGTTGGATGGGGGGAAGATAAAGAAGTATTTTTAGACAGGCTACTTATAATAAGTTTGGATTAATCTGATTGGCTTAGTAATGATTGCGGATGGGAGACCGCAATCATTAAAGCTGCGGTCACACTAGAGTTTGAGCTTGCGAATTCTGTCGCACAGCGCAGCGAAAAGGGGCGGGATTAAACAAGATGATTAGGCATTAAAAAAGCGAGCGATTGCTCCATGTTTTAAATGTCTGTTCAGAGAGGTCATGTTTTGATCCTGAATTGGTCTCACGCAGTCAAGGGATGCGATTTTGCAGGTCAGAGTTTACCAAGCTTGAACTTTGCACCACAGCGAAATATGAAACGAATGATCGTTTCCGTCTGACGCATTCGCGTGCATATGAATGAATGGAAGTCTATGGGGAGAAAAGTCCAGTGTGAGCGCAGCTTAAAGCTGAACTGTGAGAGCTGTGGTCCTCCAGGAACTGAGTTTAACGGCAGTGCTTTACAGGTATCAAATGTTTATCATTTTAAAAGGTACCACCTCTACGATAGATTTTTTACCTTTAAAGACCCTTTTTCACATTTCCAGGTTTCTCAGTAGCGGAAGTCGTCATAGTTGGGTAAACTTAGAGCGCAGTGAATGGGATAGTACAACACTGAAAAAAATTATTTAATAATTAAATTTAAGTTAAGTGGTTGTAAACTATTTATTTGGGGTGAATTTAAACAAACAAATTAAGTTTTTTAAACATTACTAAATTTGTTTAAATTCAACACATTTCAATTGTTTGCATCATTTTTTTCAGCGAACAAATATTTTTTTTACAATCCTATTTGCTGTAATAATAAAAGAAAAACTCCACGATGGTGTTATCAAGGCTTTCAGAAAAAGGCAAAAAAATAGTGTAAGACTGATAATGGCAGCCAGAGAGAAAACGATGTCAAATTACTGTCCTGCCCCATACACTTTGGATTTCAAACGCTTGAAATGATGCAAAGATAAATAATACATACATTAATACATATAAATGCTTATACATTTTAAAAAATCTAAATATTAAAAACTTTCAAGGATTTAAGATGCTGATGACCGTTGAACGAGTCATAATAGTCTTGTGAGAGTCCATTTCTGAGAATGTAAATTAGGATTTGCATCTTGATGCTTTCTCATCTCGTAATATGTCCCTTTGAAGGCTACGTTTTCCAGTTTTCAGAAACACCCCTTGACTATTGTATTGAGAGCAGAAGTATACGTGACCTGTGGCTGAAATAACAGCAGGACATTAGAATTGCTCAGTGGGGGAGCAGACAGGTTCTTTCACAGAGTTCGGTGTGTTCTTTACAATAATCCTTGTGTGAGTCAGAGACTGGAAATTGACTTCTCAGTCATGGGTTTAGCTTGGGAGATGAGGGCGATGCTCAAAACCACAAGCGATGAGAGAGAGAGAAAGAGTTTCGTATGAAAGCACTTATGGAACTCTGGAAGGGCATCATAATTATACACGCATGTAAATTTTAGGCGGTCTTGAGAGGGAGGATAGGAATAATTAAGAGATGGAAGGAAATTTAGATTTTTAATACAGTAACCTTTTTATATTTTCAGGTTGTCTGGATTTGAAATGTATATGGCTTGAGTAAAACTATTTTTTACATGTTTTACATGAGCATATAATGGTAGACATAATAAATGCTTTTCAGACATTTTGATATTAATTGATATTGATATTAATATTAATTAAGAGGATGCTTAATTTAATTGGAAACAATTCTCACAAACAATGAAGTGAAAATTATGCAATTTAATTGTTGGTGAAATGTAATGGCTGGTGTGCACATTTAACATGTTTACTGTAGGCATGGGACGATAATCGTTTTTCAAGGTTTACCGCGGTTCGGAAAAATCAAGGTTTTAAAACCGGCAAAACCTTTATGTTGTACCATTTCAGTGTATGTAGGTTTTTTTTTAATTTACGTGTTTTTTACAACTATTTTATTTAGTTTTTTAGGGTGACAGTATCTCTAGCTGGAAAAAGAACCCTCTACATCAAAGCCACTGTTCCAAAATATTTTAAATGTTCTTAAAATATATATATATATATAATATATATATATCTATATATATATATATATATATATATATAATATATATATATATATATATATATATATATATATAGTGTGTTCAATGGGTAAAAATGTTGTTGTCTTTTACCCAGACATTAAAAACAACATATTTTGGAGCAGTAATCACAATTACCGTGATACCATTGAAACCGTGATATTATTATCCAAGGTAGGCATGGGATGATAACCGTTTTCAAGGTATATCGCGATTTGGAAAAGTCAGGTCAATACCGCCAAAATTTTCTCTAATTACCGTTCCTAAGGTATGTGTAAGATTTTTATATTTACATTTTTTAACAACAGTATCTTCAGCAGAAAAGATATCCAAAGATGCCGTTTTAAATTGTAAATAAATCTGTGTTTTTGAAACTAATGAAGACAGCAGAAGTCAATGATTTATTTTCATTATTTAGCCTGGCACGTTTACTGCTCCAAATATTATAAATGTTTCTCAAAATAAAATATATTGTGTTCAAAGTATAGGTGGGCATAGATTTATTTTTTTAATCTAGATTAATCTAGATTAATCTCGAAATTAATCTAGATTAATCTAGATTAAAATGACTCATTTGAATTCTGCCAAAAACATTCAGAATATGTGTGTTACCCAAATAATATGTCTTTGAGAACAGGTTTCTCAAGCCGGGTGTCGCATTAGGCCAGGGGCTCATCTCCTGTGTCCAAAATGCATCACAAACAGCTTGAGAAACTGTTTCTACTATGATTATTGGGGATGATGAAAATAAATGATGTTTAATAAGATGTACTTGTGTTTACTAACTGTTTATTCAGTTAAACATCAATGTTGAACTGTAGGCCTACATAAGCTCCAAACAGAGATTTCTGATTACCTTAATCTGAAAAAGTCTTAACCTGAACTAAACAGAAAAGGGAATTAAGAAGTTTGCAGTATTAGTGGCATTATTGAAGTAAACCCCCACGGTCTTTAGGACCTTTCGCCATATTTTCCAACAACATCCAACACGCGGCTGTCACTAGAGGACCGCACACACACATACACAAACACCACACATTGCGAAATGCGGATGTTTTTTTTCTCACCATTTGGCGTGCGTTATTAAATTCCATAACTCTCTCACCAGTCCTTATCCGTACTTGCGTCTAATACCCTAGTTTGTCACAAAGGAATGAATGAAATGTTCGTGAGTTCAAGTGAAACTGCTCAACGCAGTAGAGTCAGGCATCCTGCTGATTGATTCAGAAGGGCAGATGGCTCACGGTCAGGTTATACATCGCGCTAATATATCAAGGTGAAAATCGCCATAGTTTGCGTAACTAGACCCCAGCTCCCACCCAACTTTGAGAATAGATTAACGGCGATATTTTTTTTATCGCGCGGTAAGAGTCTCGCGTTAACGCAGCACGTTAACAGCGATAACGGCCCAGCACTAATTCAAAGGGAAAAAAGCTTTTAGTTTTTTACCACAGACATTTAAAAAGAATATATTTTAGGCAGTAATCACAATACCGGTGATACCATGAACCGTGATATTTTTATCCAAGGTCTCATACCGTCAGAATCTTATACCGGCCCATGCCTAATCCAAGGTTATCATCAGGAATCTTATACCAGCCCATGCCTAGTTTACTGTATGTTGTACATTATTAAACTACTTGAAATATGTTTTTACAATTTAATTATTTAGATTAAGATAGTTTTTTTCTTATGGGTATCAAATTAAAATCTTCAAGTTCAATATTTGAATATTAAATGATCTGACTATAATAATTGGTTATTTCTTCTCAAATTCACGATGTTTTTAAAGGAACTTCCTGTTTTTTCCCATCAGCATTCAAAGTGACAGACAAAGTGTAAATAAGAATCATAAGTTAGTAAAGTGAAGTTCCAGTTTTTGTGAGGTTGTTTGTTAAATGTGTACACTCAAAAAATGATATGTTGGCTTTTAATTAACTTTTTATGTCAGCAGGTTCTACGTAACTGAGTTAAGTTATACCTTAAAGAAAGACTGTTTATTTTAATGAACTTAAGTTAGTTACATAAAGGTAATGTAATGTTGTTTAGGTAAAGCTTTAATCTATTTAGTTATTGAACTTAAATAATTAAATAGATTAAAGCTAAATTATGAATGTTATGTTGACCTATTTCCCAGAGATGGGTTACGGCTGGAAGGGCATCCGCTGCGTAAAAATGTGCTGGATAAGTTGGCGGTTCATTCCGCTGTGGCGACCCCAGATTAATAAAGGGACTAAGCCGACAAGAAAATGAATGAATGAATGAATGAATGTTGACCTATTGATCAAAATGTGGTACTGCAGAAGCAACACAACTCCCTTTCATTTATTTTAATTAAGCGAGCTGTTTAAATTTAAAAACTTACTCTTTATATTACCCAAACAACACTTTTGATTTTTAATAGACAAACATAAGTGAATTGTTTAATTTAAACATGGCTACATTCCTTGGACCAACTAAAGCCATAATCCATACAGTGTGGAGTGGCTATAGCCTGGCTCTCACAAAGCCAAAGGAGATGATGACAGAAGCAGTGGACTTCAGTGTTCTCAGGTCTGCCTGTGATCTCACACAGTCCCTCTCCACCAAACAACACCTTGCTCAACTCCAGTTCACAGGAAAGCACAAACTTACATCTTCTCAGTTTCTCAACTTCACCGGAAGGTTCCATGATGTTCCCTGCTGTGTTGCTGAGCATTTGTTCCTCGAGGCGTAGTCAGGAAGACGGTAATCAGTTAACAGTACAGAGCAAAAACACCCTTTAACAACTTGTGTGTCTGGGTGTGACTCACAAAGTAGCTTGTGTTCAGTCAGTCAGTCAGTCAAATGATATGGAGAACCCGGATTATGACAGATACAGGTCCATCTTTGACTCATTCAGTGTTATATAAGGAGCATCCGCCTTCATGTAGTGTATTTTGTGGTAAAAACTGACAGTGTTGGGTCTTAGTGTGTTACGTGTGTGTGTGTATGCCAGTCACAAATATTTAAAGTAGCTTGTGTATGGCAAGCCATATTACCAATTAATCAGTCCCAAGACTTTTTGATATTAACAATTCCATTTTCAGTACTAAAATTGTCATTTTGGGATATCATTTTTTTACTTGCAACGTTGATCGTTTTAGTACCAGGAATTAAATTTCCACTTGTTAAAATGTATTTTCATAATATCAACAATAGACATAATGACTCCCAGAAATCAATCCATCGCATGCACACAATGTCATAGCATTGCTAACTTGACATTACAGATGCTGTCTAGTCTCAGTCTCAGATGTCACGCCAAGCATTGGATAAACATCTGATGCATATGGCACACTTTTTTTAAAAACGCTTTTGCAAACCCTTAATCGTCCTCTAATTGGTTTAAATATACAGGATTTATGGTTTCCAATCTTAACCAGTCTGCCTGAAAACAAGTCTGAGTGGATAAAAAGCTGCGTTGTTTACATTGTGCTCATTAATAAACATTCATTTTGAGACATTCATGAGCGAGTGATCTACAGCCTGCACACCCGTCTTGTTATTGCGAGGATCAAATTGTGATGATGAGCATTTACCAATTTGACTTAAACGCTGGAATATTAAAAGTATACAATACTCACTGCATAAATGCTTCAACCCGTGATGTCGACAATAAACAAGCAGGTATTTTTATATCAGGGTTTCTGCAGGTCCCACCAAGTCAAATGTAAGACTTTTTAAGACCTTTTTAAGACCATTATAAATGAAATTTCAGAATTATTCAGGGCTAAACTGTAAGGATTTTACTTGCCACATAAAAAGAAATTCAAACTACTTAATACTTAAATAATGTGTCAAAACAAGCAAACCATACATACTTTTCTTTGACAAGCTTTAAAAACTACAATAACCTAAATGTACAACAGTCTTTCCAGGTCAGTGTCCTCACCACAGTTGATCTACAAACACATGGAGAACTTACAAATGTTATTGTGAGGAACTATATTGTTAACTAGAGTTTTGTTAAAAGTTTTAGTGAGATGTGTTGTTGGTGACTGTATGGGTGTTGGCCTGATTGGGGAGCTTTACATGGACATTGGAAAATTAAGACCCATTTGAAATGATTTAAGACCTACAAATCAATATTTCAGCCAATTTAAGACTTTTTAAGGCCTTAAATTTTATTTTTGAAATTTAAGACATTTTAAGACTTTCTAAGACCCTGCGGATTCCCTGTTATATTCTCATTTTTTTATTGGCAGTAAAAACCTTCAGATATTCTGTGATTTTTGTCATAAAGATAAAAGATATCATTCAAAACAGTAACTTTTTTTTACTCACAAATACAACAAAGCCTTGCTTTTATAAAATAGAAAACTCTCACTCAGTGATCTGTCTTCTTAGTCTGCCTGATCTTTATGTAGAAAAGCGTCATCAAAATATTGAATGAATATCAGAACAAAGTCGACATGTCCTACTGATTTCCTATGTTTTGCTGGCAGATCATTTTGAATATTTACGTGTCGTTGTTATAAACTTTTAAAAACATTCGTGAATGAATAAATAATGTGACATTGTGTTTCAGGTTGTTATTCTGAGGGCAATTCCACATCCACAAATGTAGCGCGGCACAAAATAAAAAAATACTGTGGTAAAATAATTCCCATATTTTAAAGACACGACATGGAACAAATGAAATTCATGCAGTGCTTCTTGTCCTGTCTGAGACCCACTTTATATCGTATATCAATCGGGCAGTGAAGATTATTGATTTTTAAAGAAACCTGATCGTAAAATGCAGAGATTTTATAATCGTGTACAGGCTAATAGCCAGGTCGGGTTCTGGTCCTGAAGACCTACCTCCCACTGACAAAGGCCAAAAATTTGTCCTATACATACTCATTTGTCCTATTTTGACTGTTATGCCATCATAAATAGTAAAAATAACCCATAGAAAAAGTCATTAAGACCAAACGGAATCCTCAGTTGGCTGTCGCTTCAGTGTGGCTAATCAGTTTTGGCCAATGCAAACAATTATTTCCAACAACCAGCTGCAAGAAAACATACAATCTGCCATAAGCCAAGTCATCTTTCTCTACTGTATTGTTTTTAAATGGAGGAAAAGTTTTACAGGTAACTTTTATTCAAAATTATAGACCTATACTTGAAGCAGATGACCAATAAAAGGTCTGAAGCACCATATTAAAACGAATTTGAATAATAATTTGCCTATTATTGTTTATTCTAAATCTTTAGGAAATATCTTTTAAAAAGTGTGGTTTTCATGACCATCCCACAAGCTAATCCAGCTAAAAATAGTGCTTAAAATGTAGTATTTAAATTAAATAGAAAATGTGGCGAATAACTGGAAAAAGGTCCACATTTTGAGAAAAAAGAACGACCCTTTTCACCAGGCTACGGGCCTGGTGCAAGTTCACCAGAAGTGTTTGAGCTGGCTTATTGAAAATTAAAAGTCCTTGTGCGAATACCTTATCATTTCCTCAGCTGGATCAGCCCTGATATCAACCATTTTGCTCATGTTGACGATGCAGTCGTTGTTCATATATTTTAATGGTAACACTTTATAATAACAGTACATGAATAATGATGTATTAATATGTAAACTAAACATTACTTATTATGAGTTAATGATGAGTTAAGGTATGCACTAATCATGAACTAACTTGAACTACAACATGAGTCACATGAGTTCATGTGTGAATTACGGCTACCTTAATTACTTGTTAGTACATGATTGTTTGTTAATTAATGTATTAATTACCACATTAGTTTATGCTTAATTTAACCATCATGAACTCATGATATGTTAATATATAATTATGTTGTGACTTTACTTGAAGGGGCACATCATCATTTACCCATTCTTAACTACTCATGAACTCCTTATGCACGTCCAGCTAGTCAGTTTACACTGAATAACAATAGAAAAGTGTTCTGTCAACATCAGCATGAGCAGGAGTTCATGAGTAGTTAAGGATTAGTTAATGATGATGTGCCCCTCCAAGTAAAGTCATGACATAATCATACATTAACAGCTCATGAGTTCATGTTGGTTACATTTAGCTTAAACTTAAATGTTAACTAATACATTAATTAACAACATGTACTAACAAGTAATTAAGGTAGCCGGTATTCACACATGAACTCATGTGACTCATGTTGTAGTTCAAGTTAGTTCATGATTAGTGCATACCTTAACTCATCATTAATTCATAATAAAGTAATGTTTAGTTTGCACATTAATACATCATTATTCTTGTACTGTTATTGTAAAGTGTTACCATTTTAACTAGTGGAAATGTAATTCCTGATATCAAAACAGCCACTCTTACAAGTTCTATATATCAAGATTTACCCAGAAACTGTATTGTTGACATCAAAAAATCATATCCAGGGAATGTTATCGTCAACGCGGCCTGCCATACTCCTGTGGTCCAAACCAGGAAACTCCCAGCCAGACTGATCCAGCTCTGACTGATTCAGCACTTCTGATGGCAGGAAGTGGGCGGGGCTTGTGTGGGTTTTATGACGTCACCGCCTATGACACACACAGACCTGCCTCATTCACATGCTGCCGCCGCGTCTGTGCGCTAGGCCCCGCCCCCTCACATGTGCTTCACTCATGCCTGTTCTGTTCCTCTCCGCTCAGTCTCATTCTCTCTCCCTACTGTGAGCCTCTTTGTCTTCCTCTCTCTCTCGTGTTTATACACTCTCTCCGTCTGCCTGCTCTCTGACAGCTGCACTTTATGCTGTTTGCTGGATGTCTGTATTTCAAGCCCTTGGGCTAGGGGTAAAAAAAAAACAGACAGTTTCGCTTGTCACAGAAAGCTGCATTTTATTTACCACATATGCCACATATTTACTGCTGTAAAACAGAATTACTGCGAATAACACTGAGGGACAACACTGCGAATTAAAATAGATCAATTGTGATTTATAGCTAGTCTGTTGTTGTTTGCCATAGTGACAATCAGAATAATGTACAGTTACATTTGTATGGAAGGGTATTGGTGCCAAAATCTTTACAATAAGCATGACATTTGATCGCGTCAAGCGAAGCAGCCAATGAAATAGCAGTATTTAAGATCGTATTTTAATATTATTTGTATTGCTTTTACTTTGATATATCAGTGCTAACATTCACTTTTCATTTTTTTGTTTTGTTTGTTTTTTATTAAACTTTGAAGGCTGCATGACGGCTCAGTGGTTAGCACTGTCATCTCACAGCAAGAAGGTCACTGGTTCGAGTCCTGGCTGGGTCAGTTGGCATTTCCGTGTGGAGTTTGTATGTTCTCCTCGTGTTGGGTTTCCTTCGGGTGCTCTGGTTTCCCTCACGGTCCAAAGACATGCGGTATAGGTGAATAACTAAATTGGCTGTAGTGTATGTGTGTGAATGGGTGTGTATGGATGTTTCCCAGTACAGGGCTGCGGCTGGAAAGGCATCCACTGTGTAAAACATATGCTGGATAAGTTGGCGGTTCATTCCACTGTGGTGACCCCTGATGAATACCGGGACTAGGCCGAAGGAAAATGAATGAATGAATGAAGATTTGTATGGAAGAGTATTGGTGCCAAAATCTTTCCAATAAGCATGACATTTGATCATATCAATATGTCAAGCGAAGCAGCCAATGAAATAGCAGTATTTAAGATTTTAATATTATTTGTGTTGCTTTTACTTTATATCAATACTAATAATAATAATTTTTTTCTATTTTTATTGTTTTTCATTCAACTTTGAGGGCGGTGCAGTGGCTTAATAGTTAGTACTGTCGGCTCACAGCAAGAAGGTTGCTGGTGTGAGTCCCGGCTGGGCCAGTTGGCATTTGTTAGTGGAGTTTGCATGTTCTCCCCGTGTTCGCCTGGGTTTCCTACAGGTGCTCCGGTTTCCCCCACAAGTCCAAAGACATGGAATTGAATAAGCTAAATTGGCCGTAGTGGGTGTGTGTGTGAATGTGAGAGTGTACTGGGTTTCAGCTAGAATCCATTGTGTAAAACATATGATGGATTAGTTGGCGGTTCACTCCGCTGTGGCAACCCCTGATCAATAAAGGAACAAAGCCGAAGGAAAAATAATGAATTAAACTTTGAACTATGAAATATGCTTCTAACATAAATCTCTCTCTATGAAATTATGGAGAATGCTAACTGGGTATCATCATATTACTTACATATCCTTGTTTATTGCTTTGAATCTATTGTTCTTTGTAAAGCATAATATTGTCCTAAAACTGTCCCTCATAGGGTACATTCTGTTCTGAGAAAGCAGTTAAAATGTTTTCTGTAAATTACACCTAAAAATGTTGAAGGCTCGAGAATTCTGTCTGAGGTTTGCCTGTTATGAAAGCAAGATTTGTTTACTAAGCAGTGTGTTCAAATATTCATTTCCAAACACAATAGACCGACCAGCCAGACGGACAAAGAGCTCAGAACGGGAATGCTGGCAATGTGGTGCTACAAATTTTAACTGACACAGATACAACATGTTATAAGTAATGCTGTAACTGTTCAAAATAATTAAGAAACAAAACAACACACTGGCAGAGCATTATGTAACAAGTACCATCAATTTCAGAGACATTTTAATTGATAATGTGTCAGATATGAGAACACTGGGAAAATATGAGTCAAACACGACTCACACTCACTAAATCGATTCAGTTTTTATGGTTTTGTGTCTAAATCATTAGTGTGACTAATGTAAATGAGACATCATCACTGTAAGCCAGTAGACGGAAGTCAGTTAGTATAAAACAGTCTCTAGCGCCTCCGTGTGGTTAGAAACTGTTTATAACCTCTTCAACTAAACAAATTACATAGAAATACAGTTTTACCTGTAAACAACATACATTTTAGGGACAGTGCATATTTCAGATGATATTTGATTACTTTTTGCTTTTGATAAACAGTTTAAAGCCTGTAAAAAGCGACATACTGTTCTTTTTTATGTTAAAATATGGCTGGGTCAGTTGGCATTTCTGTGTGGGTTTCCTCCGGGTGCTCTGGTTTCCCCCACAATCCAAAGACATGCGCTATAGGTGAATTGAATAAACTAAATTGGCCGTAGTGTGTCTGAATAAGTGTGTATTGGTGTTTCCCGGTATTCGGTTCATTCCACTGTCGCGACCTCTGATGAATAAAGAGACCAACCTGAGGAGAATTAATGAATGAAGCCTCCTATTTCATATTGTACAGAAAATAATATGTGCACAATGACAAAATAATCATAAAATGTGATTTTAAAGTAGTTTCAGATGCTGCCTGAACTGTTGACTTCTAATTTATAGCTAAAATATATTGAAAGTCCATCTATTAATTTGAATCAGACAAGCATCTTCACTACAAAAAATGCTTCTTCTAGTCAAAATATCTAAAAATTCTTCCTATTTCTTAATTGCAGGAAACATACAGAAAGCATTTTCTATAGATAACAAATTTTTAAAAAGGTTAGTTTTACAGAAATAATGTCAAAATTAAGTGCTTTTTATCTCTAAAAACAAAATATTCTGTAAGTGAGGTAAGTAAAATAATATTGTTTTCACTTTGAAATATGATTATTTCCCTCATCCCACTGGCAGAGGTTTTGCAGCACCAGTTTTGCAGCATTTATTTTCTGCAGTGTACTAAATTGGAGCTGCTGTATGTTCAAAGTACAGTTGAAAGCTGTGTTGTTACTTGAGAGAACTGTCATTAACAGTGAAAGAACAGGTGGCACCGGCAGCCAAGAGTCTTTGAGGAGAGCTCTGTGCGTGTGTGTGTGTGTGTGTGTGTGTGTGTGTGTGTGTGTGTGTGTGTGAGAGAGAGAAAGAGAGAATGTCCCAATTTCTTGTTTTACAGTGTAATATCATGAAACCAGCAAGTGTTGATAATAACAGCAAACGAATGATCATAAAACATTATCTTTTATTGCTAGTAACAATTAAAATTGATTAAAAGTTAATGAAATTAATCTTAAATATCACCAGAGACATTCTATTAATTTTCTTTCCTTGATCAACACAATTAGTAAATGGACGACAATCATTTTATACAAAAATAAAAAGTATTTGAACACCAGACAAGTCTTATAGTATTTTACATGTAAATATGAAACATATTTGCTAAAGCAAGACATTTAACAGGATGTGAACCACTTATGCTGTAAATCGACAATGTATTTAAATAAATCTGAACTGTGATTTTAAGTCAAAAGCTTGTCGTCTTGAGTAGATGTTTTATTGTTGTGATAAAAACAGCAACTACGTCTCTGGAAATGGAACCACCTGCCTTCCAGCCACATAGACTTCAGTAATATTTCGATCATCACCTGTTGAAAACAAACACGCACAAGAATTCAGATAAAACAAGAGATCTAACATAACTAAATAAAAAAAATAATATTCAACAAGAAAAATCAGCAATTTACCTAAATTTAAAAACTTCTCCAAAATGACCTATTGGGGGGGAAACAAAATCAGCACATGAGATTGGACATTCTTTTCAGTTCTACACAATAAATGTTTGTAAATTATGTAAAACATATTCATTAATATTGACTGTTTAACCACAATGGCCCCATTTACACCTAGTATTAAGATATGATTTTGTTTTCTCAACCTATTGACCTATACTACACATTATGGGACGTGATGTTGAATTACGCTAGGCAGAATGTATTTATTATCATCTGAAATGATTTGTTTGTTGGTTTGTTTGTTAATTTATTGCCACATCAACAACTTATGATTAATTCATGGAAAGATTATGGCAACAGATAAAAAACATATTACATAATAATAACAAAAGCACCATCAATCAATAAGAGACATCGAAGTTTACATTATATTCACACATTAATTATGAATATTCACTTCGATATATGATAAATAACTTCAAATTCTTCCGGAGAGGCATTTTTAAAAAACCCTATCAAACAGTGGACAGCAGATTCACTATCATTTCAAGAATGGGGTATGTTCTTATCTAGCAAGATAATGTATGCTTTTGTTGTGGTCCTCTCCTCAGGGTTCATACACATTTTTACAACTAATATTCCATGACTTCTCCATGATTTTTCAGTAAATTTTCATGACCTAATGTTTCATGCAATGTCTACATATGCGTAGTAAAAGAAAAACGATGCATGTTCAAAATTATTACAGCATATCGTAAAACACGCAGCAATCTATTCAGTTTAAATTTATATCTATGTAAAATTGATTTAGATAATGCTTACACCGCACTAATAATGTGAGAGTATGTGATTGGCCAAGGACAGAAAAGAAGTAAATAACCTATATTCAAGTATACAGATATCTGTTTTCCATCACTTGTCCAAAACTTTGTGGGTTTTTCTGTTTTTCTAAAACTTTTCCAGGCCTGGAAAATGCCATGTCAAAATTCCATGACTTTTCCAGGTTTTCCATGACCGTATGAACCTTATGTGGATGAATCAGATTGGCATTTTCTTACCCTTAGAAAAACATCTGATGATTTCTGGCATATCTGGAATCCTCTATGGTAGTTTTTGGACAATGCATAATGAAAGAATTGTAGTTAATTTTACCCTTCAAAAAAGACTTGAATTACTAGCCGATGGATGATTGTAAAATAGATGGCTATATTATTGTATATGATGACGTTAGACACCTATACCACTGTTCTGTCATCTGAAGAATATTTGGCATTTTTGCAGAAGGCTAACTGATGTTTTTGCGGTGATACACATTTAAAAATATAATTATTTCATTAAAATGTCAGTTTTTTTAGCTTTATTTATTTGTGTTTATTGGATTTATGATCACAACTTACATATCTGTAATATATATAAATATATATATATATATATATATATATATATATATATATATATATATATATATATATATATATATATATATATATATATATATATATACACACACACACACACATACACATGAAGTCAGAATTATCAGCCCCCCATTGATTTTTACTTTCTTTTTAAAATATTTCCCAAATTATGTTTAACAGAGCAAAGACATTTTCACAGTATGTCTGATAATATTTTTTCTTCTGGAGAAAATCTTATTTGTTTTATTTCGGCTAGAATAAAAGCAGTTTTTAATTTTTTAAAAGCCAATTACCCTAACCTGCCTAGTTAACCTAATTAACCTAGTTAAGCCTTTAAATGTCACTTTAAGCTGTACAGAAGTGTCTAGTCAAATCTAGTCAAATATTATTTACTGTCATCATGGCAAAAATAAAATAAATCAGTTATTAGAAATGAGTTATTAAAACTATTATGTGCAGAAATGTGTTGAAAAAATCGTCTTTCCGTTAAACAGAAATTGGGGGGAAAAAATAAATGGGGGGGGGGGGGGGCTAATAACTCAGGGGGGCTAATAATTCTGACTCCAACTGTGTGTGTGTATATATATCAAATCATATATGAAATCATATATTTGGACAAAACTTTAAAGCCCAATCACTTATTAGTATTAATTTTGACCCATAGCATTTATTCCTACTTGTTAGACTGAAATATCATAAAATGCTTATACACACACACTCTTCCCTCAAAGGAATCAGAAAAGTGTTCAAATGTAATAAATATAAACATCAGATGTAAACAGAAATGTGTCTCGCATGTCTACTTGTGATCAAATCAAATTAATGCCAGGTGTAAACCGAGCCTAAAAGCAATCAAGCACTTGCTGTTTTTCTCTCAGTATGGGATAGAATTAGGATGATCAGTAGGAGCTCATCAAACCTTTGGGCCTTCTCCAGGAAACACATCGATCGGTCCACCAGAAATGCAAACATTCACTCGCAGGGCATCAAAGTCCTTCCCCACCTCAAAGTTTCCAATCTGATCATCCAATGAGAGAGCTGCAGGCAGAGTAGAAAACAGCTAGGCAGGTTTATATAGTGCACTGCGCTAATATTACATAACATGTTTATCAATGAGTTGGTTTACATGCACGTGCATACTTGATTATACTTAATGAGCCATCAATGTATGTGGTTGAGTGTTAACACGCTTTCCTTTATCAGAGTAAGGGCATAAACAAATTAAAGGGGTTAGTTCACCCTAAAAAATTTAATTGTGTCGCCTGTATAGATTCAAACTCTGAGACCTTCGTTCATCTTTGGAACGGTAGACATTCAAAGTCAAAAAAAGGAACAGAAAAAATTGTCAAAACAAAGTGGTCAACTGTAATTATACAGTATATAGCTCTAAAAACACTTTTGTGTGGAAAAAAAGGAAATAGGATTCTGTTCCTCTATATCTTCTCTTCCATGTCAGGTCAGTGTGCATGTTTACTAAGGCAATATGATGTATTTATTTCCATTAGAGTCGGCAGTGCAACATGCAGGCATTGTATTGCCCGTAGTAGTGAACGTACATTCTTATCTGATACAGAAGACACTGGCGAGTAAACTTGTTTCTACAGTATATTTGGTGTACAAAATTGTTCATGGAGCTTCATATGATTACACTTGAACCACTGAAGTCTCGTAGAATGTTTTGACAAACTTTTTGGTTCTTTTTCTTGACTTTGAATGTCTTGTGACCATGGTGGTCTATGGAGGATGAGGGAGCTCTCGGATTTCATATAAAATACCTGTATTCAGAAGATGAACATGATTGGAATGACATTATGGTGAGTAGTAATTACTATCAGAATGAAAATTTTTGGGTGACCCTTATTTAAGCCCCAACCAATCCTCACAGCTAAATGTTTGCACCTTTCACCAGTTTTGCACAGCATGTAAATGCATTAAAGTCTCTGTGAAAATAAAATAAAGTTTTTTTTTAATGTTAGCAACAATATGTTAGTCTTAATGATATCTAAAAGCTAGTGTGCTCCAAAACAGTGACGACGTTTACATGGACATCAGTAATCAAACTATTTGCCTTAATCTGAATAAGACAGTAATATGATTAAGGTGTTTACATGAGTTGCTTTTTGAATGTTCTTTTCATGATCCTATTTTACATGTTATAGCTGATAATTTTATTAACGTCACTGTCACCACGCTATCCACATTTCCTCTGGATTGTTATGTAATTTCGGGTGTTTCATTTTTAATTTGTCGACTTTAGCTGCGGTTTGGCACTTTCACTTTCATTCACATTTCATGCATGCCCCCGTGACAAACGAGATATTGGATGCAAGTATGAACTGCTGGAAGAGTGTTGTTTTAATGGAATTTGATACCGCACACCATATGGGAAAAAACCTCTGCGTTTCACGATGCATGTGTCTGTGGTTCTTCACTGACTCGGTAGGTGCAGAGAATAGAATAGTGTCAAACAGCTGTGTGTATGGAATATCCTGTCACAAAATGAGGCAAAAATCCTACATGATGGTAATAGTTTAATTGCGGTGTTTACATGTCTGTACTGCACTTTAATAATACTCCACACGCTTAATTTGTTTTCTGTTTAGTTCGATTATGACCTTCATCGGATTCAATTAATCAAAAATCGCTGTTTACATTGTCGACTCTTAATTAGCATATTGTCTTAATCCTATTAAATGAGGATTATTGGTGTCCATGTAAATGTACTCAATGACACAGTTCACCTTTAGAAGATATAAACATCCAATGGTTTCAGTTTGTCACTTCTGCCTTAATAGATTGATTTTTTTATACTTACATATTTTTCTTAATTTAACAAGTTTCTCATCAAATCTTGCTGCATATTTAAGTGCATTTAGGCAGTACGAAATATACCACAAAACACTTTCTTGACTTCCTTTATTAAAAAAAAATTATCATGCAGTAGAAGTAGAAGTGCTAAAACACTGCATCTTGAGAGGATAATATATGAGCCATGTTTCCTGCTGACATGGAGCAATTAAAGAGTGAGTAATTGATGCCACTTCTCGCAACTAAACTAATTTATTAATAAACTCTAATAAACAGTTTATTTGCAAATTTTTGAAGTTAAGTTTAAAGGTTGTGTGCATGTAAACACTGAGGGTTAAATTACTACCTTCACTGCCTCCAAGTGTGGCCAGTCTGAAGACCTCCTCAAAGGTCAGAGTCTGATGCTGAGGGTCCTGGATGGTCAGGGCTTTAGATGTGTCCAGAGTTCTTCGCATAGCATCTAGTATGGAGGGAGAGTATCCTCCTGCCACATCTAGATATAAAAACCATAACATGGGAAATCAGTACACAGCTTCATCAAGAAGATAATGGCAGATGGATTATGCATATCTAATTATCTACATGGCAGCACATGAAATAATTATATATGTATATGTACTACATTAAATAGGCAAGTGGTTTGAGTTTACATTTTTAACCTATTATCTTTAGCAAAGATTAATAATTTACTGCAATATGCAAAGTGGCATAGCAATTACAAATTTAGCAGTGATTCAGTAATGCAAGCACAAAAAACAAACAAACAAAAACATACCTGTTCCCAAACCCAATTTCACTTTGTGGTTCAAAACATTGCGCACATCCAGCATCCCACTGCAAATCCTGGAAGAAGAAACAGATGATAAATGTATCACATTTATTATAATATACAGTTGAAACCAGAAGTTTACATACACTCTAAAAAAAGGAACATAACCATTTTTTTTAAATCTCTGATAGTAAATCATACTAAAATTGTACTACTTTAGGTCAGTTAGGATTACCTAAATTATTTACATTTGCTAAATGCCAGAATAATGAGAGAATTGTTTTTTGAGAAATTGTTTATTAATTTCTAGACAGTTAAAAGTTTACATACATTTCCTTGGTATTTTTTTAGCTTTGCTTTTAAACTGTATAACTTTGGTCAAATGTTTTGGGTATCCTTCCACAAGCTTCTCACAATAGTTTGCAGGAATTTTGACACATTCCTCCTGACAGAATTGGTGTAACTGAGTCAGATTTGTTAGCTGTCTTGCTGGCACAAGCTTTTTCAACTCTGCCCACAAATTTTCTATAGGATTGAGCTCAGGGCTTTGTGATGGCCACTCCAAAACATTCACTCTGTTGTCCTTAAAGCACATTTTCACTAATTTGGCAGTATGCTTAGGGTCATGGTCTGTTTGGAAGACCCATTTGTGGCCAAGTTTTAATTTCCTGGCTGATGTCTTGAGATGTTGCTTCAGTATTTCTACATAATGTTCTTTCTTCATAATGACATCTATGCTGTGAAGTGGACCAGTCCCTCTTGCAGCAAAACAGCCCCTACAACATGATGCAGTCGCCCCATACTTCACAGTTGGGATGGTGTTCCTAGGCTTGTAAGCTTTCCTCTTTGTCCTCCAAATGTAACACTGGTCATTATGGCCAAACAGTTCAATATTAGTTCCATCAGACCACAGGACATGTCAAAAAATTATTCTTTTTCCCAGTGTAATTCAGCAAATTGTAATCTGGCTTTTTTTTGTTGTTGATTCTGGCTTGTTGATTTTCCCATGTTGTCACACAAGAAAGCAGTGTGTTTTATACTACTAATACTATACTACAGCTGTGCCTCCAATTAACTCAAATGTTGTCAATTAGCCAATCAGAAACTTTCAAAACCTTGACACCATCATCTGAGCTTTTTCAGAGGCATAATAATCTTATTGTATGTAAACTTGACTTTTAAGAAAAGTTCAAACAATTTCTCAAAAATATTTCTCTCATTATTCTGCTAAAAAGCATAACAGAAACTAATTTGATAATCCTAACTTACCTAAAAGAGAAAAAGTTTAGTCACATTTATATCTGACGTTTTTTAAAAAATGGTTATGTGCCGTTTTACACAGTGTATGCAAACTACTGGTTTCAACTTTATTGATTATAAGTATTAA
The DNA here is from genome assembly GCA_903798195.1 of Danio kyathit. Classification (NCBI taxonomy): domain Eukaryota; kingdom Metazoa; phylum Chordata; class Actinopteri; order Cypriniformes; family Danionidae; genus Danio; species Danio kyathit. Next base: position 31,654,526 of record LR812523.1, read on the forward strand.
TAGTTAAAGACTAATAAACTAGTAAAAGGTAATAGTAAAACAATACTCACGAAATGTTACTGTTAGGACAGTGAGAGATCGCAGATCCTGTTTCATGGAAGATCTTCAGTTCTTCATCGGTTAAGTAACACCCATGAGCCATTACAGTCTGCAATAGGTACACCAACACTGTTAACATCATCATCAGAACATTATTTAATTTCAATCCTGCTTGAAGGGGCTCTTTGTGAAATAAGGGGCTTTTTTAAATGGCAATGTGTGAACAGCATGTTTCAAAACACAAAAAAAATGAGACTTCCAAGGTAGCGTAATTGTACTTCAGATGTCATGAGATTAAATCCTGGCTCGCTGGCTTTTTTTTTTTACTATCTTATCACAATTAGGGTAAAAAAAAAAAAAAAAAAACACATTTATTTTAATAAATAAGTTTCTGTCCAATAAGAATGCATGTTAATACCAATTAAGAAGTATATACATTCCACATAACCAATTATGGTCAAAGCATTAATCTGCCATTCAGATGCATTTCGAAACGTCTATGCTGTAAACTACACATACTTAAAAATGATTCTTTTAATATGCAATGTAATGTAATGTGCATTTATATAACATTTATTGTGTATGGCCATAAAAATATGTATGGCCATACACCCAAAATGCTTTGCAACTGTACAAAAGGGTCTCTCCCCAAAAGTTGGCTGTTCTGATCTGCTCTTAACTAAAATCCTCAGATGTTTTGTTGTTTTGTTTCATGTCTGAAATAATTTAAGGTTAAATAAATAATGAAATAAATACAAATGAATAACCTCATTTTGGAATATTAGCTTTTATTGGAGGTCTAAGTCAAAAATAAGACTTGCACTTGGTTCTAGATCATTAAGAAAGAGCATCTTGTACTCAAAATTCATCAGTACAGAGAATGTGAAAATTCAGACAAATGGCAATGCACTCTACTGTCCTGAACTCTTGATCACAAACTCATATTACAAAGCACATGACTCTGAAGCTCTCATGCCAGGCCTTTACAACCACAGGGCAACCGATAAAAAAACAAAATACTGCATAAAAAAAGCTCTTAAAAACTATTGGTCTACTAAATGTGCTCAGCATGAAATCTGTTTATTCACATACTGTAAATGTCCTAAATGAAACATATGAAACTCTATATGGTCAAACAGCTGGATCTATTTGAATTATGAACTACACCTTAAGGTGATCTACACCTTAAATTAAAGATAGTTTTACCCATCTCACTGCTGAGAAAATGTAAATAAAATGATGTGAATAATCAATAACAACTGTGAAGTAGAAACTTCAATTTTTTTTTACAAAATGTACTCAAACTTTATATATTATATTATATTTATTTATATTATATTATATTAAATTATATTTTATTATATTATATTATTTTTTTATTATATTATATTATATTACTTTTATTATTTTTTATTATATTATATTATATTTTATTATTTTATATTATATTTTATTATATTATATTATATTATTTTTTATTATATTATATTATATTATATTATATTATATTATATTATATTATATTATATTATATTATATTATATTATAGGCGACACAGTGGCGCAGTAGGTAGTGCTGTCACCTCACAGCAAGAAGGTTGCTGGTTCGAGCCTTGGCTGGGTCAGTTGGCGTTTCTGTGTGGAGTTTGCATGTTCTCCCCGGGTTCGCGTGAGTTTCCTCCGGGTGCTCCAGTTTCCCCCACAGTCCAAAGACATGCAGTACAGGTGAATTGGGTAGGCTAAATTGTCCGTAGTGTATGAGTGTGAATTTGTCTGTATGCATGTTTCCCAGAGACGGGTTGCAGCTGGAAGGGCATCCGCTGCGTAAAACATGTGCTGGATAATGTGGATGCTATTATATTATATTATATTATATTATATTATATTATATTATATTATATTATATTATATTATATTATATTATATTATTCATTCATTCATTCATTCATTTTCTTGTCGGCTTTGTCCCTTACGGGGTCGCCACAGTGGAATGAACCACCAACTTATCCAGCACGATTTTACGCAGCGGATACCCTTCCAGCCGCAACCCATCTCTGGGAATTTCCACACACACACATTCACACTCATACACTACGGACAATTTAGCTTACCCAATTCACCTGTACTGCATGTCTTTGGACTTTGGCGGAAACCGGAGCACCCGGAGGAAACCCACGCGAACGCAGGGAGAACATGCAAACTCCACACAGAAACGCCAACTGACCCAGCCCAGCCGAGGTTCGAACCTGCGACCCAGCGACGTTCTTGCTGTGAGGCAACAGCACTACCTACTGCGCCACTGCGTTGCCATTATATTATATTATATTATATTATATTATATTATATTATATTATATTATATTATATTATATTATATTATATTATATTATATTATATCAAATCATATTATATTATATTATATTATATTATATTATATTATATCATATCAAATCATATTATATTATATTATATTATATTATATTATATTATATTATATTATATTATATTATATCATATCAAATCATATCATATCATATTATATTATATTATATTATATCATATCAAATCATATTATATTATATTATATTATATCATATCAAATCATATTATATTATATTATATTATATTATATCAAATCATATTATATTATATTATATTATATTATATTATTTTATATTATATCAAATCATATTATATTATATTATATTATATTATATTATATTATATTATATTATATTATATTATATTATATTATATCAAATCATATTATATTATATTATATTATATTATATTATATTATATTATATGTTCCCAGAGATGGGTTGCGGCTGGAAGGGCATCCGCTGCGTAAAATCGTGCTGGATAAGTTGGCGGTTCATTCCGCTGTGGCGACCCCGCAAGGGACAAAGCCGACAAGAAAATGAATGAATGAATTATATTATATTATATTATATTATATTATATTATATTATATTATATTATATTATATTATATTATATTATATTATATTATATCAAATCATGGGCAACCCAGTGGCGCAGTAGGTAGTGCTGTTGCCTCACAGCAAGAACGTCGCTGGGTCGCAGGTTCGAACCTCGGCTGGGCTGGGTCAGTTGGCGTTTCTGTGTGGAGTTTGCATGTTTCCCTCACAGTCCAAAGACATGCAGTACAGGTGAATTGGGTAAGCTAAATTGTCCATAGTGTATGAGTGTGAATGTGTGTGTGGAAGTTCCCAGAGATGGGTTGCGGCTGGAAGGGCATCCGCTGCGTAAAATCGTGCTGGATAAGTTGGCGGTTCATTCCGCTGTGGCGACCCCGCAAGGGACAAAGCCGACAAGAAAATGAATGAATGAATATCAAATCATATTATATTATATTATATCAAATCATATTATATTATAATATATTATATTATATTATATTATATTATATTATATTATATTATATCAAATCATATTATATTATATTATATTATATTATATTATATTATATTATATTATATTATATTATATTATATTATATCAAATCATATTATATTATATTATATTATATTATATTATATTATATTATATTATATTATATCAAATTATATTATATTATATTATATTATATTATATTATATTATATTATATTATATTATATTATATTATATTATATTATATTATATTATAAAGCTATTTATATGTTGCGACAGTACAGCTCGCAACATAATAAATCTTTCAAATTAAAATAATTGAATGTATTAGATTTGTAGTGTAAAGGTACTACATTTATACCGGACACAGTCTTACCCTATCTGTAAGCAGGTTGTGCTTGAGGTAAACATCAGTATAGGATCTGCAGTCTGGAAACAATCTCTTCACAAGCTTCACTTCTTCTTTGTTCTCACTGATGTGACTCTGTAGTTTTAATGATTGTAAAACAGGTGTTAGTCGCAGTTCATTATCCCAAAGTTCATACAAGTAGAGCACAATACTCGATTACGTTTAGGGTATTAAATTATGAAATGATTTATCCCATACAACAAACAAATTGTTCCTCTTTAACAGGTTTTAAGAGATGCATAAGGAATCACTTTAATGTTGTTCTGTAATTTTGTAAGAATATTATGGTTTTGTGTGTATGTGACTTTGTAATTTCATTTGTGTGTATTATTATTCACTTGTAACTGTAATTTAGCATTTGTTGTGATGCAATTGTTTTGTCATTGTCCTTTTATTATTATTATTATTATTTAGATAGAGGCTCTAAATAAGCCTTTTGGGCTTTTTGACTCTTCCTGCACATTATGGCTTATTTTTTCCTGTTTTATTCTAATATTTTTGTATTCTTGTGCAAATAAATAATAAGTAAAAGTAAAAATAAAAGTAAAAGTCTATAGACCATTTTAATGTGGTGATATCAATGGCCCATGAAAATTTCCTGCTTGTTATCAAACTATTTCATAACAGTAACAAGGGCAATTCAATCATAACTGTAATGTTAAAAAAGCTATCATAACATTATTTATCAATATGTCACTCTTTTTGGATTCTCGGAATCTACAGAAATTAAAAATGTAAAACAGGAAATATGTTGGGACAATTGTTTTTGTTTACATCCCTCAAAATGGTCTATTGGTTGCCATTATAAAAACTATAACAGCTTAACTGTTGAATATTCACTATTACTGAATGTGGATTTCAGCTTACATTTATCAGCACTCGTAAATAAGAGTTTATAATTCACAAACAACAACAAAACAATTCCGATACTACGGTGAAAAGCGATAGCCTGTTACACTGACCAAATCCAGAAAACATTTTATTAAATATATTTAAGACTTTTTTTCAAAAGAAGAGAAAAATGCTTAACGTGTAACATCAGTAGCGCTCTGCATGCATTTATATTGTGGGCTCATCTGGTTGCTTTTTAACTGTAAATGCCACTGTTGTCATTGCTAAAGGTATTAAGTTAATAGAACTTAACATTACTTAAAATACCAAGTGTTGGCATCAAAACATAAACAGGTGTGTTTAACGTACTGATTAGGTAGCAAAAAAAACTTTTGAATAATATTTTAAGTTCTTTGAACTTAACATTTTATTTCTTTAAACGATTCACCATGTCTCTGTTTAAAATGATTGATTGCGTTTGAAATTCTGCCTTGACAACCACAAGTCCAAAGACATGCGCTATAGGTGAATTGAGTAAGCTAAAATGTCCATAGTGTATATGTGTAAGTCCCTGGTCCTTCAGGTTGGAGGTTGAAGGTTGGGCTAACGGCCAACCTCGTAAAAATTAGATGTTACGAAACACCAACATGGTGCGGCTAAATATCAACTTTGATATAAATGGCCCTGGGAGTAAGTAAGTAAAGAATATAAAATCTGAAAAAATAGGAAGTTTAGTCTGTTAGCCATTTTAAAGTTATCTGTACTTAAACATTTAAGTTATCTGTAATTAAACATTTAAGTTAATTCAATGAAGAGACCACATTTGGTCAACTCAATTAATTGTCAATTTCCCATTACTCAAATGAACTGAGGGAATCACTTTCCTCAAATCATTTGAGTAGTCTCAACTTATTAGGGTTTACAGTATGCAGAGTATATTTTTAACAAACTGTATACAGTATTTGGTCTTTATAATATTTTCTTAATAGATTAAGCCCTGCTAAGTGTTTTAGAATGTCCCCTTGGTTCTCTAGACATTTTTAGAGTCAAATTTCAGAATAAAAGTCTATGAACATTTGAATATTTTCCTAGTAAGATTCAGTACTAGAATATGTGCATAATTCTCAATAAACAAAAAGTGTGTAAACTTCCATCTTAAGGTCAATGGCCAAAAAGCTGAACACACCCATAGTTTACTTCATCATTGCCTTTCACAAGAACTGTAAACATAATGAACTGAACGTTAACACTGTAACATGTATTATGGCCATGTGTCTATCAAAAACTCTTAGTTATCACATATCTGAGCTTCTGTCATGTGAACAATGGTTTGTACTGTGTTAATTGTTTAATTGTTGTTGTTTATCAAGTTAATGTAAATGAAAGAGAACAAACCTGAATGTGAAGCTTTGTGTTGTTGGCGATCTCACCCAGTTCACTGAGCAGTGTAGCAGAACAAGAGGGAGCGAATCGAGGAGTGACTACAGGCTTTACATTCGGGTACTGAGACAATGAGACAATTCAGTCAGAATTGCTTAAAAGCTACTGTGATCAGCATAACAATATTACAATTCAATTAAAAACAATGAACCCTATTTACCTCCTTCTTGAGAAGCTCCTTTATGAAACTACAAAAGACAAGAGGAAGCAGAATCATATGTTCAAGGTCATTGATCATATTATTGGGCATTAGATTGTTTAGTATCCGGTAAAAACAAACTCTCAAAGCAAATACTGTAAGTTATTCTGTTTACACTTAAAGGGATAGTTTACCCAAACATGAAAAGTCTGTCATCATTTTCAATCCTGTGTGCACTTGTTTCTTCAAGGTATTCTGAAAAATGTTGGAAAAAATAGCCAATGATTTCCACAGTTTTTTTTTTTTTTGTTTCAACTATGGATTCCAGTGACTGCTTTTTCAGTAAACTATCCCTTTAAGAAAATATTGTGTGTGTACTAATGAGTACTAAGTTATAGTGACCTGTTTGTTCCATTCTTTATTTACTTACTTTCCCTCTTCTTTTTTGTGTTACAAATGGCTAAAATTAATAAAAATAAAACTTAAAAAAAGAGTAGTAGGTTAGGGTTATTTAGTTTTTAACACCAGCAGAATGTTTTGGTAAAAAAAAACAGAACCATTTTTATTATGTTTTGTAAAGAACCATATTATGAAAGTGCATAAAAATGTTATACAGACATATATAACGTAATTATGATTATTATGTTATTATTATGATGTCTTTATAACATTATTAAAGACATCATAATAATGTTATATAGACATCATAAAAATGTCATAATAATAACATTATTATTATGATGATGATGAAGCTTTTATTTGTCACATACACTTTTACCCCGCAACAAACATCACACATTTTAGAGAATAACAGGTCAGACGAGAGGTAGCTTTTAGAAAGAGGAAATGAGATATATTTGGGAACAGAGAGGCAAAACAATCTTCTGTCAGACTGTCCTTGAAGTATATATAAATATATATAAATATATATATAAATATATATAAATATATATATATAAATATATATAAATATATATATATAACTTTTCTTGAAAGTCAAGTTTACATACAATAAGATTATTATGCCTCTGAAAAAGCTCAGATGATGGTGTCAAGGTTTTGGAAGTTTCTGATTGGCTAATTGACAACATTTGAGTTAATTGGAGGCACAACTGTAGAATAGTATTTAAGGAAAACCTCAAACACACTGCTTCCTTGTGTGACAACATGGGAAAATCAACAAGCCACAATCAACAAAAAAGCCAGATTACAATTTGCTAAATTACACTGGGAAAAGGAATATTTTTTGGAGACATGTCCTGGGGTCTGATGGAACTAAGATTGAACTGTTTGGAACACCATCCCAACTGTGAAGTATGGGGGTGACAGCATCATGTTGTCGGGTGGTTTTGCTGCAGGAGGGACTGGTCCACTTCACAGCATAGACGGCATCATGAAGAAAGAACATTATGTAGAAATACTGAAGCAACATCTCAAGACATCAGCCAGGAAATTAAAACTTGGCCACAAATGGGTCTTCCAAACAGACCATGACCCTAAGCATACTGCCAAATTAGTTAAAATGTGCTTTAAGGACAACAGAGTGAATGTTTTGGAGTGGCCATCACAAAGCCCTGACCTCAATCCTATAGAAAATTTGTGGGCAGAATTGAAAAAGCTTGTGCGAGCAAGACAGCTAACAAATCTGACTCAGTTACACCAATTCTGTCAGGAGGAATGGGTCAAAATTCCTTCAAACCATTGTGAGAAGCTTGTGGAAGGATACCCAAAACATTTGACCAAAGTTATGCAGTTTAAAAGCAAAGCTAAAAAAATACCAAGGAAATGTATTGTACTTTTGACTGTATAGAAATTAATAAAAAATTCTCAAAAAACAACTCTCTCATTATTCTGGCATTTAGCAAATGTAAATCATTTAGGTAATCCTAACGGACCTAAAATAGTAAGTGTTTAGTATGATTTACCATCAGACATTTAAATAAATAATCGCTTCAATGGGGAATTTTCACAGTGATGCCATAGAAAGAACTGTGTTTGGTTTCCCAAAACCCTATCCGTCAAAAGTTCTTAAAAGAAGCATTTATTTCTTGTGTGGAAAATATATGAATGATCTTAAAAAAACATTCCACTTTATATTATGTTTTGTAGAAATAAAACAGGTACAAACAAGCACATGCATAATGTAAAACCCCAGAAGAATAATTTGCTGAGTTCCTCCAATATTTTCCTAAAGTAAGGTCTGCGTAGCGACTTATTAGGACTTCATTTTTGTTCAAATAAAAAAAAAATCATTTAGGTATGTCTAATTTACGTTTAATATCAAAACATTCAAGTATTGTCAAGTTAAGTTACGAAAATCTTGATGGACTTTACAGAGAATTATCATTCCAGGGTTTGATGTCATCTCTGCAACATTCTATGAAGTCTTGTGTAATAATGTATCTTCAAAGTCTATTTTTAGAGTGTAAATTGTTCAGAAGGAGACTGACACTTTAGTCCTCAAACTCACCGATCAGTTTCTCTTTTACAGTCGCTTGAACTTTCTTTGTACTGTGGAACTTCAGAATTGCAGTCCATGCAAACTTTCCCCACTAAAGCTCTCTGTCCAAACTTATCTAGTGAAAAAGAAGCAAAAATACCAATTATTACACTCTAAAATGAATGGCTAAATTTTTACTGAGATACAGGCATTAACATGATGGATAAAAAGCTATAATTTAATAACATTATAGTTTGGACAGACTTATTCACAGAATGACACCTCACATGCACTTACTGTATAGTATTACATAATTTGAAATGGCAAATACAAATGCTGTTACTCAACAGACTGACGCGAACAACAGTCAAGATAGGATAAAGAAAGACAAACTCCAAAGGTTAGAGAAAGGATGTGTTTGTGTTCGCCACTGCAATGCTTCAGCCAGTCGCAAGGGATAATCTGTCAATACACCTATGTGTGAGTGTTTTTGGTGCAAGTGTTTTACCTGCAAGCTCTCCAAGCAGAAGTGAGGCATCAGTGTGTATGGTGGCAAAATAACAAGCAGTGGTAGTGCCGTTCTTTAAAGTTCTTCTCTAAAGTGCAAAACAGTTGACAAAAAAATGAAAATTTACTTTTTTTTTTTTTCAACCTAGAGTATTGCTATAGAAGACACACAGAGACAGACACACTCTTTTCCTCTTCCTATGCACTTAGACACTTTCTTATAAACATAAATTTGGCAAAACATTGTGCAGTTCTGAGTGTACTTCATACAGGTGAGTGGGCTTGACAAACCACCTGTACGAGTACACTCATTCCTCTCTGTGTGTTTATGTGTGTGTCATGGGATCTATATATTACTGTTCTTTGATGATCTGAAGGACTTCTTTTATCCTTATTTGTATAAAAGTGGCTTTGGATAAAAGTGTCTGCTAAAGGAATAAATGAAGAAAATCTATAATTTGAAAGAAAAGTTTTTGAATAAACCATTTTTTCCCTGAGTGTGAAGAACGGTTTATTAATAAACATTTTTTAAAAGATTGTAACTACATTGATAAGAAAATAATCATTATTGAAAAAAAGCATCAGCCAATGGTTTGTCTTACTTGCTAAATAATGTTACAATAATTAAGTAGAGTTATATTTTTCCACTTAGACTTTTATTTTTATTTAAATGAACTTACCACAACTTTAGTGTAGATGCTATTGGCAAAATCCAAGTCTTTATACTTGGCTTCCACAGGGAAAGTGTAAGTGTTGAGCCATTTGAGCAGAGGCAAGTCTAATGCAGTGCCACTATAGCTGTACTGAGACGCGTGGATGTGTGTATCAACCATTCCTGGCATAAGGAACTCACTGCAGAAAATAAATACATAAATTAGCAAAAAACAAGCACTGGCACTGCGGAGAACAATGGATATGGAAAGATTTCAATCCTGTACTCATTAATTCACACATTTTGACATGGTGATTGCAAAACTGCTTCATAAAATGTGTTTTTTTGTTGACAACCATAATTGTACTCACTATTGTCCAAGCTGTTTTATGTCTGACGTTTTAAAACCCCATAATTTTGAAAGTCTGGTCACATCTTGATCTTTGTCAATAAATGCTATCTGTTTAGAAAGAAAATCACCGTTATAAACAAATGCTTTGAGATATAGCATATGGAACGACCAATTAAATAATATATAACAATAATAGTAACAAATCATACTGCTAGCTGTAATGTATAAGCAGTATTGTCTGTAATATAAGCTATAATACAGTTGTAAAGCCTTGTTATGACAGAATAAAAATCGATAACGAAGATGAAATTGCATAAATATAATGTAAATTACGAAATAAACATACCTTTCCCTCATCGTCGACTCCTAAGACAGAGTTGTACAGTATTTCCACTGCAGTTTGCGGTGTGGAGTGAACAAATGTCCCTCTGAAGACCTGCGCAATGCGTGTGGTTGTCTCGTTCCGGTTCATTATTGCCTCAATTTTTCATATGCGTCTTGAACTTTTATATACGACACAAGGCATTGCAAAATTACTAGGAATACATTGTCATAAACCGGTAATCATTACAACAGCTCTAACGCGTCACGGAATACATCCAATCAAACTCCTATGGTCCAAAGGGACGTTCTGTAATTGGTGATCCTGCACCACTAACTGGTGGTTTTGATTCATTAATTGATACAGTCACGATATTAGATAACAGCCAGATAATAACAATAGAAATAATACTAAAACGTTAACATATAAAACTGTTTAGGCTATTACAATATTATTTGTGCTTTTTACCATCAGGGGCGACATGATGATGCATGTACAGGTGTCATACACAAGTGGAACTGTTATAATTATAAAACAAATAAATAAGGTATTTAAAATAATATATTATACATAGGACATTATAAGCTGTCGGTATTCATTTAAACAGTGTGATGTTTAATAATTACAATTATATTTGATTTTTGAAATTAATTAAGTTCTGGTTATATTGTAGTTTAATTATGATTTAATTGCAAGAGATTACCTGACCCGTAGGTGCTCTAAAATCATACAAGGACTTCTATTGTTTGTGAAGATTTCGAAAGCACATTACTTTGAAAAGACAACACATCCAATGAACAATAGTTTCTACAGTTACCTCTTTAAAAGGTTTCACAATGCACAGTGCAATAGACTACGTGTATGGCAAGTTTTATTTTAGAGGTTTAGATGTTCCCGTTTACTAGATAAATAATCACTGGCAGGAGAAATTGTTAAGAACTTTTTTTTGTCCTCAGTAAGCACTTTTTTACTATTATTTTCCCCATAAATAATGCATTCAAAACTAAAAAGTGCACTTTAAATGAATAAAATACTTGAGGTCTTCGTGTCTCGTACATCAACATTAATATTTGTGAATCCTAGACCACAAGTCCAGTCAAAAAGGTACATTTTTGAAAATTGAGATTTATACATTATCTGACAGCTGAATAAATAAGCTGTGGATGTATGGTTTGTTGTGATAAGATACTATCTGAAAAGATACTAGAACTATTTAAATTTCTGGAATCTGAGGGTAAAAAAATATCTATATATAATAATAATAATTGAGAAAATTGTCTATAAATATACAGTTCACCAAAAAATGAAAATTCTGCCATCATTTAGCCCTACTCAACCTTGATTTACTCACTTGATTACAAAGTTTGAGTTTTTTCTTCCATTGAACACAAAAGAAGGTATGACAGTCTAGACTGCAGCTCTGCACAAGAAGCGTGGCCAGAGGAGAAACTAAGCCTGGATTTGCTCGAGGTTTTTTTTCTTCACTTTAGTTAATTGGTGAAGTTTGTCCCTCGCCACTGGCTTGTTTAGTTTGGGATTTGTGGTGCTGCGCATTGCTATGGATTCACTCTTCAGTGTTTGGACTTTCAGCAGTGAAAATCCACAGTAAACTGAACTAAACTGAACTTCAACTCTGAAAACTGGACTGCCACAGTTTCAATTTACTAGAACTTCTGTGTTAAGCTGCTTTATATAGAAATAAGGATGAATTGAATATAATGAAGAATGTTGGAAACCTATAACCACCGACTTCTACAGTATTTGTTTTAATTGTTACAGGGGTCCAACATTTTTCAAAATATCTTCTGTGTTTAACAGAAAGAAAAAGTAGAATAAAAACTTACAGCAAAATTATCATTTTTGGGTGAACTATCCATTTAAAATAACCTACAAATTAGGTTATATCCTTGGTAATGCATAAAAATTCAGTTATTATATTCTTATAAGGAAAGAAATTTGTGTTTTTAAGGAAAAAGTGTTTTCATGGAAGCTGATCTTTACGTAATACTCCAATCATTTTTTATGGCATAAAAGAAAAATCTATCATTTTGACTCATGCAATGTATTTTTGGCTTTTCCACAAAAATATAATTGTTCAACAAAATACTTTGTAGTCCAGTGTCACACATTTTTCTTAAATTAACCAAAGATAACTGTGCTGCGCTCCCTTCACTCAAAAATGACAAAATACATAGAAATCTGGCTTACAAGAAATGCCCATATTCTAGTTGTGCAACATTTTGGAACACATGACAGGAATCACCCAGTATTGGGACATCACAGTCTCACCTGACAAGTCAGCGAACAGTCATCAAACTCTTACACTACATATGTTAGATACCACAAGGCAATGATACAGAATAAAATCATGTGTATTGTTCATTATTAAATAAACATAAATACAAATCTGTACACATATAGTGAAAGGTTTTCTTCATGTGAACTTTCAATATATCAGTTTAAAGCATTTGACTTTCCTTTTGGGTTGTGTTAGCCAAACAATAGAAATGAAGTCATTATAAATCACAATGATTTTGAGATCCATGATAAAGCCATCAGACATGTGATGCTGGTCTCCCCTCTTGCTTCATAACTGTGGTTAAACTCCATTACATAAACTCAGGGATAAAGGTTGTTGCAGTTCCTCAAATATTTCACCAAAAAGTCTATATTTGTTTGTTATACCAACACTTGCATTATTAACTTCTCCAGATTTGTGTGTCACAGGTGGCTCAGATGCTGCACAGACTCAAACAGGCTGTTCTTGTTAAGTTCCTTAAACATCACGAGAGATTCCCCTGAAAATCTCAAAATAGTTGACTGTGATCTCATAGCATAATCTTTCCGATCACATGGTGATTCAACCTTTGAATGGCCATTCTTTCATTCAGAAATATTATTCTGCACACATGTTTTTGTGACATTTTATATTACTGTGCATGTCTTTATCTACTACTGTATGTACTTTCATCAAAAAAGATGAACTGTTACAATATGCTTATTGTGCTTGAGTTGTATGGGAATATGGTTAAAGTTAGAAATAGGTTAGTGGTTAAGGGTGGATATGGGCTAGGGGCAGGATCAAAAATGCATTTACAGTAAATAAATAAAACTGTAATTACATAAAAGTCGGGAACATTTTGCAAAATGCTATATCAAGAATCTGTGAATTCATGATCTCTTCAACTTTAATTTACAAAAGCACAAAGAAAAAGTTTCCAGTGTTTTTATTGACCAAATAAATTGACTTCTGTAAACTTAAATCAAGTTTTTTTGATGGCTGCAGCACACTCCAAAAAGATGGGAACGAGAAATGTTTAACATCATTAATATTTTGGGAATTTTGTATAACTGGTAAAGCAGGGGCGTCACGGTGGCATAGTGGGTAGCACAATCACCTCACAGCAAAAAGGTCACCGGTTCGAGCCTCGGTTGGGTCAGTTGGCATTTCTATGTGTAGTTCGCATGTTTTCCCCCGTGTTTGCGTTGGTTTCCTCCGGTTGCTCCGGTTTCCCCCACAAGTCCAAAGACATGTGGTATAGGTGAATTGGGTAAGCTAGATTGACCGTAGTATATGTGTGTGAATGTTTATGAAAACTGTTACATTTAGAATAAGACTTCTTGTAATAAACATAGACTTCCCATGAATGACATCTTGATGGCAGTAAATGTACCATCCCAATATATAGCTCCATGTTGATAATAAAAATCACACACATTAGTTATCCACGCCGTTTGTTCTGCTGCAACTTCACACCATGGCAGAGGTTTGCTTTTTTACGTGTCGCTCATCAATATCTGGATGGTTCTTTAAAATTGAGAACTTGAAATTTGTTGAAATTTAAAAATGGCAAATGTGGAGTCTTTTTACCCCAGCACACATTTCCACTGTCTTTTTGACAAACGGAAATGAGCTCTAGCCCAGAGAAACAGAGAAATCACTGCACAGCATAGAACTGATCAATTGCTTATTGTTTGAGTAACTTGCATTTCTTGATGCGGCAGCAGACTGTTTTGCGAAGTACATTTGAGACCATGTGGCTATATTTCAGTATGTTAGTTATGTATAGGTTATAAGTAGCTTTATAGTTAAAGGTTAAAGTCCAATGTTGTGTTTATATTTAAGATTGTTTATTTATGAAGCACCATGGTCCTGCGAGACAACATTTTATTCCACTGTACGTCCACATATGTAGCGGATTGACAATAAAACTCGACTTGATTTGATTTACCACCGCAGCTTGACTTTTTCTTACATAATGCAATCTGAGGGCTCAAAGGTTGTGCAGATTCAGCTGTGGTTTCTTACCTTTCACATACTTTAAGATTTCTCTGAATTACCTGAATCTTTTCAGGTGAAAGAACTAAAATCGTTGCGATTTTACGTGTGATATTACGTTTTCATTTACTAAATACAAAACACTGGAAATCTTTCCTTTGTATTTTTGAAAATTAAATGAATATTATAAAGAATGAAACAATTCTTGATTGTGTTGCATTTTTACAAATGGCCAAACCTTTTGGGAGCTGGAGTTGGAAATACATGCATCTACACAGTATGTGCACTGTATTAGTGATGTAAATCTTTCTACATTGTACATTTAATATTTAGTGGCCACTTATATTACCATGCTAGAGTGTTTCCAACATGAACATATTGTTCACAAATATCCTGAAGACAAAACAAGATATTCTGAAGAATGTTGGAAACCAGCAGACACTGTATATATACCATAATATTATGGTTGACAATGGCTGCTGATTTTTGTTGTGTTCAACAGGAAAAGAAACTCATAAAGGTTTAGCACCTAGCAATTGTAAATGGTGAGGAAATTTCCTTAGGAAAAAGTTATTTTCTTAACAGTTTAGAAACAGAGAGCTATTTAAGGAGTATGGCACATTGTTTACTTGATTTATTTTCAATTAAAAAATGCCTATTGCATTAGTATTTTCTATTTACTTAAGCTTTTTTACATGTATAAAACAATCTGAAGAGCAAATGTGTTTCATTTGAATACGAGACATATTTCATTTAAACAGCTTCTTAATATGAATCAATCATTCATAACAAATAACCTGAATGTCATCTTTAAAAAATCTACTTAAAGGGTTTCTGCCTCAGGTTTCTGTGTCAGTTCCTGCAGGATCCTTCCTTGCAAGTGGTTCAGAAAGAAGCAAACCGTCCATAAAGCCAACAGGAACACACCTGCTGGAGTCTTTCATGGGAACAAGCGAGTCCAACCTCCAAGTCTTAGGTTTCCTCAGAGCTCTGGTCTTGAGTTCAGATATTTGATGGTAATGTTAATTTCCTTCAGCTTCTGAATCACCATCACAGTCATCATCGCTGATACCCATGTCATCAAAATCCTCATCCTCATCCTCATCTTCATCATCATCATCTCTTTTTTTGGACCTCTTTCCTTTATTTGGCTTGCTGGTGTCCTCTACCTCTTCATCCTTCTGGTCAAGCCTATAAACATAGAGCTGTCAGGTTGGCATCAAAACCCAACAACCACTTTTTCCCCCCATCCCTGTAAAAAGTTCAATATATACATTCATGTATGAAAAAGGTCATTCCAATACATTTTATTAATCGTCTTGTAATTGGGAGGAATAACAGCAATGTTTCAGTAACCTGAAACAATCAAAAAGAATTATAATACATGGAAAACTGCCACTTACCGAGTACGTCCACAAGATGGCACATGTGCTACACTGATAAGTGATTCTTGGCATCAGGCTTAATATTTTAACATTAAATGAAAGTAAAGTGCCATTGTTTTGAATATGTAAAAAATAAAATAAAATGTTACAGCATAGGTAAAATAATGCTCTATCGTCATTTAGCATAAAAATAAAACAACATACTTATATTGACATTTACTTACTATGAAAATAATTTTTGGTACTTAAACTGTTGCTACACTAAATGGTGGGGTGTTCATTAAATCAATGTTAAAATAAAATATAACATTCAAATTGCTTAGAAAAGAAAAATATCCAGCACACATTTTTATGTACAGCATACAACATGTATTAAAACTTAATAATTTTGAGGTTTGAAATGCTATTCTTATCTTTACATTTGCAAAATGTATACACTTACAGACCATTTTGAGGGATGTAAACAAAAACAATGGTCTCAACGAATTTCCTGTTTTACATTTTTAATTTCTATAGCTTCTGAGAATCCAAAAAGAGCCACATATTGATAAATAATGTTATGATTGAATTGCCTCTTGTTACAGTTATGAAATAGTTTGATAAGCAGGAAATGTTCATGGGCCAATGACATCACCACATTGAAATGGTCTATAGCTTGAAATGCACATACAAGTGTTTTTCAGTGCAATAAATGTTACTAATTGTATATAAGAATCATTTAAGAAGTATCCAAATAGTGAGTCACCTGAAACCTAATTAGAGAATATCTTACAGAAAAACAATAAATTCACAATTTTTGGTATGGCACATGTGGTACACTGATCAAATGTTAAAATCATGTTTTACATTTTCTCAAAGTTTGTAAAATATTTAGACAATGTTTCAAATACATTTGTGAGTATTACAGATTAATGTAAATTAATGTATATTGTCAGCATTACAGATTAATGTAAACTTTAAACGGCAAACCTATTCAAACCTGTAAACTACATAAGTAATATATATTTTAGGAGGAAATATAATAAAAAATTAATTTACAAGGGAAAAACAGTTTAAAGGCATAGTTCACCTCAAAATAAAAAAAATCATTTTAAGCATCAAATCAAACATAATTTACTCACCCTTTACTTTTAAACCTTTATTAGTTTCTTTTGTTGAACACAAAAGGAGATATTTTGAAGAAAGCTGAAAATCTGTAACCACTGATCTCCATAGTATTTGATTATTCTATTATGGAAGTCGATGTTTCCAGGTTTCCAGTATTCTTCAAAATATCTTATTTTGTGTTTAACAGAAGAAAGAAACACAAAGCTTTGAAACCACTTGAGGATGAATACTTTTTCATTTTTTTGGTGTACTGTTCCTTTAAAGCCGTGTAAATTTATACACACAGACCACAAAATCTAGTGTTTCATGAAGACGCTTCAATCGACTTACGGAATGACAATTTCTTCTTTATTCCCACATTTAGCACAAAGCTCCAGCTTTAATGCACACGCTTTACACATGATATGATAGGCGTCCTTCACTGTTTTCTGAAGACATTTTACGCTGGAAAAGACAGATACATTATTTCAGAATAGGTTAATGCAGTGACCTTTATTGTGGAGGAGTTTATTTGTTTAACGTCTGTTGCTATGCTGTAAATCCACCTTCATCTCACCATTTGCGTGGCTGTGTAAGAGGTTTGTATTTGTTGTATTTGACTTTCCACTCTAGTACATCTTTGCAGTGCTGGCAGAGACCATCATGAACCTTGGAATTGGCTTTCTGAACACACAGTGTGGAAAGAAAAATAGATGAAATCACACAAACAAAATATGTGATCCTGGACCACAAAACCAGTCTTATGTTTATTTTTGGCAATATCCAAATAGGTCGAAACTGATTTTTATTTTCTCAAATATCATTAGGAGATTAAATGGATAGTTCACCCAAACTTGAAAATTTACTCACTATTTTCTCTCCCTCAAGTAATTACATGCCCTTATGCAGTGTGCGAATTTTACATTGACGATTGGAGGGGGTTAACTTTTTCAGTAATGTTTGTGTAATACATGCTTCAGTGAATCTTCAGTGAATATATTTATTTAAATTACATCTAATTTATTAATAAAATATATTTAAGTTTTCAGTGTTTTGTTGGATAGGCTATTTAGTGTATTCTGACCTGATTAGCTATTTTTGGCTTACTTTAGGTCAAATTATACAAACTACACATCTAATTTGACTTTACTTTTATGCTTTATGTAGAAACAAACACCTATTTTCTAGGTTTTTATATTCTGTTATTTTGAAGATTGAAGATATTTTGAAGAAAACCTGTAACCATTGAAACCTGTAACCTGAAAACCTGTAACCATTGACTTCTATAGTAGGAGAAACAAGTCTATGGAAGTCAATAGTTACAGGTTTTCAGCTTTCTTCCAAACATCTTGTTTTGTGTTTAACATAAGAAACTCAAACAGGTTTCTAACAAGTAAATTGACAGTAAGATGACAAATTAGTTTTTTAGGTGAAATGACCCTTTAAGTGAAGATTATCTTCCATGAAGACATTTTTTAAGTAACAGTGAGCATATCAAAACCCACATTTTGAGTAATAAAGTGCATTGCTATGAACTTGGACAATTTTTATTTCTCAATATTTAGATTTTATTGAACCTCAGACACATTTTTAAATGGGACATTCTACCAGCTTGTCATCCCCCCCCCCCAAAATATCATACAAAAACAAACATAAAATTATACAATTTAATGATAGAACGCATCCTTGATCACTGTCAGCTTCTTCTTTGTCAAATGATGCCACTTACGAGTGATAGCATTAAACGTGTAATGCATGCATTTTATGCTAAATTTAATACAAATGTGACAGAACTGACAGAAACATGGGGACAATTGTAAATTTATTTGCATTATATATTTGTAGTATTTATTTGTAGAATTTATTTTATAATTTCAAGGTGTCACGGTGGTGCAATGGGTAGCACGATCACCTCACAGCAAGAAGGTCACTGATTCAAGCCCCGGCTGGGTTTGCATGTTCTTCCCTTGTTCGCGTGGGTTTCCTCCGGGTGCTCCGGTTTCCCCCACAGTCCAAAGACATGTGGTACAGGTGAATTGGATAAAACTAAATTGGCTGTAGTGTATGTGTATGAAAGAGTGTGTATGGGTGTTTCCCAGTGATGGGTTTTAGCTGGAAGGGCAACTGCTGTGTAAAATGCTGGATAAGTTGGCGGTTCATTCCGCTGTGGCGACCCCAGATTAATAAAGGGACTAAGTCAAAATAAAAATTAATGAATGATTTAAAATTTCATGTTTTTAATCAATTGATGTGAATAATAACAACTTAAACTTGCTATTTCTGAAGTATTTTTTTCTAAATAACAGTTTTTAGCATAACAAAACTATTAAAGCTATAGGTTCAATTGGGCTGAGGACAAGGACAGTGACAGGGTTTGCACATTTGTAAAGTGTTTTTTAATAAAGAACAAAAATCTGAGAATCAAATGAATGACATTCCTTTACAGAACAACTCACAGAAATCAACCATCAGTCCATTTTAGACATTTTGGTGATGGAATACTTTTTATTCACTGTATTTATGTTTTTATTTCAGGGACAGATAATGTTCGTTTTTGGTAGAATGTTCAAAATAGGTGCATCTCGGCTAAATACTAAACTTTTTCATATATTTTGTTTATTAGAGGGGATTTGTTGTTGTGACCATTAGTAAACTATTTGGTTTTGTTTGGTTCTTTTCTTTAGCACCACTCATAGCCAGTCTTTCTAATATGTTGTTGTTTATTGTCTTCGATATTGTATATATTGTAAATATCAATATCACACACCGATTCACCCTCACTTTTGAGAGTAAAAAAAAAAAAAAAAAATCACCATCATTTTGTTCACTAATTCTTGTTGTCCATCCTTACTATGTAACACAATTTACTTTTGAGTTTTGCCAAAAACCAATTCCCTAGTTAAATGTGCAACCCCACTCCCCTAGACAAAAAGGGATTGTAACAGATCCAAACTCAACATGTTTCATGTGACTGGGTTTGTGGTCCAGAGTCACATATGCTTATAAATCTTGAACAGTTCAACGGCTTAAAGGATTGAGGTATAGTCGGTTAAATATTCGCACATTTGGACTTTCTCAATAATAATATATTTTCATAAAAGTATTATTTGAACATTTTAAATAGTAAAATCATATTAGCAGCCAACTATTATCAAATTACAACATAGTCAATTAAATAGTGCTAATGTTGTTTCCAAGTCATGCGGTTTCAGACCAAATATTCAAAGTAACATGTAAACAATATATGGACTGTTAATATGAATGAATTTTCTAATATAAAAGCAACTTTACCTCAATCTTAAAGAAAACAAACTGACAATCTGGTTCCACTCTGGCTATGTTTTTGTTAGCACGAGCTTACCTTAACTTGTGCGGTTGCACCATACTTGTCATTTTTGTAGGCAGTAACATTCTGGTGTTTCTGTCCTCGCGATCTGGAAACGTTTCCTTTTTGAGAGCTCATCTTGAAGCTAACGTGCCTCCAAGATATTAAAACGCCTAAAAAAGAAACCGCGTGGCTTCCCACGTTAACGGACTATTATTGACGCAATGCGAAAACAGCGGAAGTAAATAGCAATTGGTCAAAGCCTGTCAACTTCACGCAGAAGATTACTAACTTTGCAAAACACTACAAACGGTACAAATGTAGAGCTCTTTTGGTTGAATCCCGGTGATTAAACTACTATAGCAATATCTATAGTATTACATATACAATGATATAAACTCATTAATCAACATGTTATTGTGGTTTCGTGCTCAGAGAGGACGCGTGTGATTGGTCGAGCATATCTAACCCTTAATCTGATTGGCCATTAGAGCGTTCAGCGTTGACGTTGATATCCGGCATTCCGCAAGAAAATCAGAAGAAAAGCCAGCAGTGGGCACGCGTTGGTGTGAGATGAGATCACCCGTAGCGGAATTCTGCTCCACTTAATAACGTCACCCCTATATTAACGCCGTCAGCTTTTGATTTCGTTTGATAATTAAACAGTGACCACATGTTGACAAGATCGGACAGACCAGAGGCAGGCTTTGAGGGACTCTTGTTTGGGCTTGGTGGACGGAGTGATCAGTTGAAGGCTATTTTTTATTTGGTTCCTGTGCATATACAGTGACTTCAGCAGATCAAAACATTTCTGCCTTCACAAATCCGTTTCCAGGATCAGGACCTTTTAAAACAGGTAGAGTACAGATTTAATTAGCTAATTAGCTGAGCATGCTAATCAAATAATTCGTTCCAGCTTTACAATTAAACTGTCACACTCGTAAAATAACACGATTAGTATGTTAACTAAGCTTGTTTTTGGTAACAAACACTTACGATTGATTACTAGTCATATCTAGTAAACTATAGAAAAATTCTAATGTCACTGTTTATTTGAATAAAAGGTTTTATGGGGCAGTTGTCTAGTCTAATTTTTAGGTTTATTTCTATATATAGGAGGAAAAATATATAAGGAGAAAAATGTTTATATTTTAATTAATTTATATATATATATATATATATATATATATATATATATATATATATATATATAAATAATGTATGTGTATATATATACACACACACTTAAATAAAACTATTTTTACTGAATGAAACGACAGCTTTTTGTTTTTTACTTGTATCAGACTTTAATGTAAAATATGCACCTCAGCCAATCATTTGGGATTTCCTGTGTTATATGTAGTATTGCTTTATAGCTTTTGCTTTTCCCTCAAAATCCAAATTTCCCAAAACAACAAGATGGTTTCCTGCCTAATGAAACTGAAGGCGGGGATTTGATTATCATAGGCCAGATCTAGGTCTGATTTGTATTGTCTTTTCACTCTTTTTCCAAACTGCGGTCTGCCAGAGAGCTGTTAAACTGCTCTTTTGG
The DNA here is from genome assembly GCA_903798195.1 of Danio kyathit. NCBI lineage: Eukaryota > Metazoa > Chordata > Actinopteri > Cypriniformes > Danionidae > Danio > Danio kyathit. The sequence goes on from LR812523.1 coordinate 31,676,697, forward strand.
TACTGAACCACTATGATTACAAGAAATTATAGACACTTTTTTTGGATATTAGGAAGCAGTGATGTGGATTAGTTATGATACGTTTTCCAGATTTGTGAAACTTTGGATATTCCAAAGATGTCTAAACTCGAGACTGAAATCTAATATAATGAGGTGGTTTTTCATCTGCTGTGACTCACAGATAAAGTGAGGTGATCAATGATAACACACGTCAACTATCCTAAGGGCGAAGTTTGAGAGTTATTATCAATGGCATCAAATTAGCACAAAGATAGAAACTGTTGACCGTGCTGCACAACTGGCCTGGATATTGAACCTTTTTTTTTGTTAATCAAATCTATTTTTATTCCAGATACAGTTTAGGCTGTGTTTTGTGTCCTGACAAAGTGCATATTTAAAGGCACAATATGTAAGATTTTTCCATTTTAAAATTACTGGAAGAATGTTATATATATATATATATATATATATATATATATATATATATATATATATATATATATATATATATATATATATTGCAGACTTGTGTACTTCTATTATCCCAAATGTTTCATAGAAGAATTTTAACTAGTGACGCAATCTGTGTCCTTTGCCGCCATGCCTCATCTTCCAGTTTGATTTGATAGAAAACAGGGAAACACCAGAGACGCTTTATGTTGTGTGTTTTATTAGACTGCCCAGAGCAGCGTAAAAACTACAACTTTGTTTGTTGTGAATACACACACTCTAGCACTTAGAGTGACATAGAGAATAAAAACAATTTAAGATCATACTCGATCACTGTACTGAATTATTAGATATTATATCCCAGCATGCACAGGACGTCAACTTGACGTCAGATTGACTTTGAACCCCAACATCGTGGGATGTTGCATTTTGGGTGGAAATGAACGTGTGTCAGACAGACGTTGGATTTTGATTACTTTCCAACGCAACTTAAAAGCAAACAAAGATCATCGTCTAATGTTACAGCTTGACATTGTGTGGCCGTTACCACTATGATGTCTGTCAGATGTTGGGTTTTGGTTGCCATACCTGATGAATGAATATGAATATTTGACGTCTGTGTATGCTTTGTTTGACTTAAAATCTTGGTAGCTGTTGATTGGCGTTTTAGAAATTTCCAAGAAACCAGTTCAGCTAAAAATAATCTTTATTGTTCTACTGATAAAAAAAAAGTCACCTGCATCTCAGATGGCCTTAGGGTGGGAAGATTTACAGCATTTTTTTTCTTTCTTTTTTGGTGTTCCTTCAAGCAATATGTCTGCATATTTACTTATTTAAAGTAAGCTGATACAGTCTTCCTTGAGTAAATATGTTGTTTGCATATGTGGCGTGTCGTTTTAAGCTGATTACAGTGGTGTGTGTAATTGTTTTACTATGCTGCCTTCTGTCTCCTTTACTATTCAGATTACACTTAATGCTTCACCTTTAAAAGTGTAGCTTATCCAAAAATGAAAGTTCCAATTGTTCAAATTTTCCTGATGTAAACAATTATGTGGAGTACAAAAGGAGATATTTAGAAAATTGTAAATTTTTGGTCATACAATGAAAGTCAGCGGGGTTTACAACAAAAATGGAAACTGACTTTTATTCCATAAACAACCAACACTTAGATCTTTCAATATATAATTAGCTTTTTGTTTCTCAAAAGAAAGTCACGCATTTAAAGTAGTCCAAGGGCAAATAAAAGACAGAATTTCATTAAGCAAACTCTTCCTTAACGATACAGCTGTTTTATTTATTTTTTGTGCATTCACCCCACTCATTAACCAATCTGCTGTGTTCTGTTTTTCAAGTGAAGGATGAATCACCTGTCTTTGAGCGAGCTGTGTTGCCTTTTCTGCTGTCCACCATGCCCGAGCAGAATAGCCTCCAAGTTGGCCTTCCTTCCACCCGAACCCACCTACACCCTTATGTGTGACGAGAGTGGCAGCCGTTGGACACTCCATCTTTCCGAGCGTGCGGATTGGCAATACTCAGCCCGGGAGAAGGACGCTATTGAATGTTTCATGACCCGGACTTCTAGAGGGAACCGCATCGCCTGTATGTTTGTGCGATGTTCCCCCAATGCTCGCTACACCTTGTTGTTTTCACATGGTAACGCTGTAGACTTGGGTCAAATGAGTAGTTTCTACATTGGCCTGGGCTCCCGGATCAACTGTAATGTGTTCTCCTATGACTATTCGGGCTATGGGGCGAGCTCAGGGAAGCCTTCAGAGAAGAATCTGTATGCTGACGTGGATGCAGCCTGGCATGCACTACGAACAAGGTAAAGTCCACTTCAAGCCACTTCATTTTGCTTTTTTGAGGTTGTTCAGATAAATATTTCTTCCACTATTGGTTTTTACTTGCCTTTTGTTTTTGTCACACATATTTCCTAAGAGTAACTCCATTCAGTAATCTGTCATTTGTTATTCAAGCTGTGTGTATATTGCCCCGGAATGGTGTAAAAACTGTACATCAAACCTGGCTAGCCAATTATTAAAGTTATGTTATGAATAGAGGGAAAGAAATTGTTTGAATCTACTAATGTTCCAAAGTTTGAAGTCTGTATGATTTATTAGTCTTTCTAAATATTATATCAATATTGTTATATATAATATATATTTATATATATATATTATATTAAAAACATAATTTATTCCTTTAATGGCAAGCAAAGTTTTCAGCATTTAATTTAATTTAATCTTATTGAACTTTTTAGTTTAACATGCTCTTCATGGACATGGAGTGCTGTAACTAATCTGTAAAAGTTTAAAAGAGAGGCTTGATGACTTTTATTAACACGAGGCCTAATGTTCTTGTCTGCATCTCTTTAAGTGCAAGAATCTGTTGGAATAACACTTACAAATATGTGAGGTCAACCTCCGACTACACTTGTACACTTGTACACCCCCCCCCCCCCCCCCCCAGTTTTTCACCTTGGTTGTTGATCCAGGCCTCAGACATTTCCTTTTCAGTAGTAGGTAGTAGGTTTTGTATGGTCACTTTGATATCCGTTTTGCCTTTGTCCTTGTGATTCCCAAGGGAATGTGGTTATATTTAATATCTCCTATATCCCTCGGACCCCATCCCCCAACTGCCTGTCTTGTGCCTGTTGAGTTTTCAGTGATCATAAGTGGCTACTCAATATGCATTTTGGTCGTGTTAGAAAATATACAACTGATATAAACATCCAAAACTTGCAGTTTGTCACTTCGCCTAAATTGATCAATGACCTTGTTTTTTTTTTTTTTTTTTTTTTTTTACTTTTTTTTTTTTTTATTAATTGCTTGACCAATCAAATGCTCTCTAGTATCTGACATGCCCCACCCCCAACAAGATGCTTCTCATTTGCTTTTAGTTTGATGCTCTTCTCTTGAGCTCAATCACTCTCACTGGAAGAGCTGTGGTAAAAATGAAACAAGTAACAAGTGTTTTTTTTTTTTAAGAGCCCCTATTTTCCATTATAAAAGGTCATATTTTGGTTTTGAGGGTCTCCAACAACAGGCTGAAATGCATGCAAGGTCAAAAAACACTTTTGTTGTCTTTAAAATATGCATTTATTTTTACCTAATTATCCCAACGTCAACGATTTGTTCAGGGATTCATTTGTTCCCAAACCCCTACTTTGCGTGAGGCTGATCTGCTGTGATTGGTCCGATGACCAGTCTGTTGTTATTGGTTGACTGGGTTCAGCACGAGACAGAGAGAAATGCCCAGCACGGCTATGAAGTAGTACAGAGTTCAGGGTATATATATGAGAGCCCAATGCAGGAATGCATTAAAGCAATGCAGTTAAACACCAGCATATTACTCTACTCTTTACACTAACCCCAAGTAATAACAATGATATGCATTCAGTATTAATCCCCACAGTGGCAAAAGTTGAACTATTTTGAAAATTGACTGGGCTACGCATGTATAGTAACAGCTGATGGTGGCAATAGCAACGACAAACTGCAGAGGATTGCGAGTTCAGAAACGCATTGGAAGGAAAAAACACAAGTTGCATTTTCAACGTGGTTTTAGACACAATCCCCCGGTTTCACAAACAAGGTTTAAGGCTAGTCAAGATTAAATTGCTTGTTTGAGCTGTCTCAACTCAAAATAACTTGCAGTTAGATGTCTTAAAATACATCAGTGTCATTTTTTTTTCTCCAGGTGCACACCAGTAATATATTTTTCTAAGACCATTTTTATAAATGTGGCTTAAATAGCCTAATTTAACTAAGGCCTAGTCCTGGCTTAATCTAAACCCTGTTTGTGAAACTGGGCCAATATGTGAACAGCCTGAGATTTAACCTGAGAGATATAAGTGATTACAAGCCGCGTGGACCAATTACAAGTTACAACCATAGACTGTAAAAGATATGGACGTAGTATCTGTGACGTCACCCATAGGTTTCTGAAGAACCCAAAAGAAGCTACCAGTAGGTGTGGCCAACCGTCGTTATTTTGTTCGCGCGTCATCGCACAACAGGCAGTTGAGCGTGAGCGGAGCTACAGACACCTGCTGGCATTTTCCTTAGACTGGCTTTCCTATAGGAGAAACGCTTAATACTTCATTACCTGCGTTTGTGTTCTGACCACATGTGCTTGGTTGTACACTATATCAATAAAGTGTTTAGACTTTTAAACACGATGTTGTAATACATTGAGCCACTAAACATTGTTCTTATGACGTTTTTCAACAGGAGGAAAGTGCAAATTACTTCCAAACACTTAAACTATAGTCTGTGTTAGTAAATGCAAGGCTATTGATGAAATCCAGGCATTACACTGTATGACAATGCTTCAGATGACTGTTCTAGAGCCTACCGCTAATCAATCTGTCAGATTCTGAAGTGCATTACAGGTCTAAAGAACATTATAAATGATAAATGATCTTAAATAAAACAAATACATTTATAGATATGGTATATAACAGTGTTTTCTCTAGGATTTTTTTCAGTTGTGCCGGCAGGCCTTTTGATCTACCAACTACCTGTAACGTTATTTCAATGGCAAATGTCATGACGCAGTATTACAAGTCGAGATCGGATTTATGTAATACAAGCATGCAGATCTCTTTGCTTGCGCGAGGATTTCCTCTGTTTGTGCACAAAACTTCTTGCACGCCCTCAAATATCCGCTGCTCAAGCGCAAATTTTCTTGTGCGCTCTCAAATAAATGCTGCTGAACTGCAATTTAGCGCGTTTGTGTAGTGAATATGTCTCCAGCATTAATTAGATTGGCTATAGGAATATTTATGAATGTCTCCAATAGACCTACAGAGCGGCATTAATGCGTCCTGAAGTAAAGTGAAACGGCTATAAACTCCAGCAAGATAGTGTTTGTTTGTTGTATGCAGAGCCATAGACCTTTATCCTATAAATAAAGTATAATTATAGAAACTGTGTTCATCCTAACTGAAAGCTATTCGTCGTGTTTGCTGGCCTCACACACCTGTCAGTCAGTCAGTCAGTCAGCATGTCACCTTAAAGGGTTAAACAAATAACGCACAGCACTACTACGGTTACAGAAAAGTTTGCGCTGTTATAATTGACTTAATACGTTTTGGTGCGATTATAATTCGCTATATAAAATAAACGACAATGTTTTGAATGAGAAGCTGTAATGTTGCCGTGGCGGGATGAATTTTGGTGTGGCGCCCCGCCATGGAAGAATGAATGTAGTGGAAACCTTGTATAAGTATATAATTTCTCTCACCTGGGAAATGGAGGCCATGTGAATGGTTTGTGAGCACAATGAAGTGCACACAGCATGCCATGTCAGCAGATAATTGTAAGAAATAATTCTAAAAGGCAACTGACTGTGTAAAGCCATATAAACCATCACAAAAATACGATGAATATGCCGAGATTAGCGGCTAATTAGCTGAGGTGAAGTGGCGGCGACCAGTGAGACCTAACTGTCACTCAAGTGGCCACGCCATTATTTATGCAAACTTAATATAACCTAATATAAAGGAAATGGATGAGTTATAAAAAAAATCCGGCCCCCTCACAATTGTCATGAAGGGTAATATTAGCTATATGAACCAAAATCGTTCTTTGTACCAGGCTGTAAACACCTGTTTTTTATGCTGTAAAGTTGGCCATTCTAGCAGTGGGGTCAATAGAAATGTGCTCCATATGGAGCCAGGACTAGCGGAATTTTGATGAATTGCGGTTTCAGTTACTTCAGTATTGGCTTGCCGAGGGAGAGAGGGAGGTTGCTGCTTGGTTACAACACACAATTAAATGCATATTTTGCATACTACACAAAACGAGGCAACAATTTTGATTACACTTGCCTGTTATGATGCGGAGGAAGAAGAAACTGGACCATATGAACTGTAACAGTTACTGACAAAGTCCCTGTCAATGTCTGACAAAGTCTCATACATTAGAAGTCTTTTCTGCTCCTTCCTTTACTGGCGAACGACCGACGAATCCCACATTGCAGTGTAGATTATTGTATCAATCATCAGAAAAATGACAGGAACAAACACCGCACACGGTTGGCTATACTGTGTATTTTTGTGAAAATGAACTTTAACTCTTTATTCCCCGCAGCCGAATCTCCATCAGTCAGTGATCGCCATCTTCGCGTCATGATCAGTCCCGTAATCCCCCACGCTCCACTAGTGTCTGAAGGAAAGGCGCGTTCACATTTACCGAATCCGGCACTTCATATTCGGTGATTAACCGTATAGACATCGACGCGTTCAAACTAAAAGATCCAAACCCAACACGATTCATTTAGTTGACTCTGAATCGACTATTTCGTTAAAGACTCAATAGTTTTAAACACGGTGCACTTTCAGATTTAAACCTCAGCTGGACGTTTTATAATACTGGGTGTAAAGGCATTAAAGTCCTTTTAAGAATTTTTTGTTGCAGTGGATCTGTCAAGAGTCATATTTTTGTTTAGACATTGTTTTTTTTTTTTGTTTAGTTTTTTTGAAGTGTTTAGCAAAGGAAAGTTTTATTTCCTCATAGTCCTCAAAAATACACTTGGCTGAAATGTTTTTTCTAGTGAGGCTGCTGGATATTTGAGACACTGTGGATATAGAGAAACTATCTCAAGGCCATTCACTGTATCATGTGCTCCAAATTCCAGTCTTTCCGTGTATGCATGTCATCTGTGTTTGTTGGTCATGAGAACTTGGTTTCAGTTATTTGAGTGTTTCAATGCAACAGGATGTTGCAACATCATTGTTCATGTAAGACATGAGATGAGTTAAACATTCAGAGGCTTTGTGACCATGTGAATGTTTTGGGTCCTCGTGTAGAACAGCCGTGTGCCCATACTGCTGCTGTGTGCATGCATGCATGTGGTGTCAGAAAGCACAGCTGATGCTCTTGAACACAGGCCATGCTGTTTGACAAGTCATATCCCTGAGGGTTGGGTTGAACCTCATGAAGCAGTCCCACGCTGTTCTTCTGGTCACTTTATATGTTCCCACGCGTTGCCATATCAGCTATGGAAGATGCATCTGCTCGGATCGTCCCACATGAGGACATGATTCATATTAAAGTGCAGATAAACCAGTCTGACAGAAGACTTTCCCTTTTTGTCCTTTGCGTGTATATGTTTGCGTAAGGTGTTTTGTATGTTTTTAGATTAGTTGGAGTAAGTAGGCTGACCTATCCAAATCTTCTTTTATTCCTGCAAAATAACTCTCATCTCCTGCTGGGATTTGTCTGTAGAAACACATTTTTTGTCCTTTTCAAGCAAAAGCTTGGTAGGCTGCCATTCTATTCACTGCTTTCCCCACCATTTCTGGAGGATAATTGGCATTTTAATCTAATTCTGTCAGGGATGGCCAGCCTGGCCTGCTTTTTTCAAATTAAATTACACTTAAATGGAGGATTTTAGGTTCTTGAGATTTCAGATTAGAAAGAGCTAAATCAGGGAAATATAATATCATAGTAGTCAAACATAGTTCCATGTTTTCAGACCTTTTAATTGGCAACACTGGAGTGAGAAGCTTTAAAAAAATGTAAAAAGTATACCACTGTTACAGGCTCAGATTGTTTAGGTATTGTTGTATTACTTAATATTATAATCCACTGAACAGCTAGCATAAAGAGCACCTGGCTTTAGATGTCTGTTGAAAATATTTGCCTTGGAAATTCTCCATCTGATCTCAATAGACGAGAGTGCTTATCAGACCATGTTGATTGACTCAGCGAGGCGTGTGGCAAAGCTTTTTTGCTCATCCCTTTGTTCACTGGCCAGTGATGTATGATTTGGAACCACAAAAAAGCAATTGTTACATCAGGTAGAACACTGTTTTGTTTGCTTGTACTGATTACTGATATTCTCACAAAATATATCCAGACAAGGTTAATATTATTTTGTTTATTAGGACATTTAAATGTTGATTTATCTTTACGTTTATTATGTGAGAAGTTGAACCAGCTCATGAAATTAGTACTTTTATACAAACTGCACAGTCATCACAGCAGTCAGTTACATTACCGAGAAGACATACAGAAATATTGCAATCTTCGCTATTTATTTAGATATGTAAAATGTTTGATGTTATACATTTTTTTCATCTTGTGCTGATATTTAAGTTCATGTATATATTTATTTATATGAATACACTTTATAATGAACACTTTGTAGCATTTGGTTTCAGTGCTCTTCAACACTAGGACATTTAGAAGTTGCTCCAAAATGTCAGCATTGTAATAACATCCTAAATGTAAAAGTGTGTGTATATACAGGGAGTGCAGAATTATTAGGCAAGTTGTATTTTTGAGGATTAATTTTATTATTGAACAACAACCATGTTCTCAATGAACCCAAAAAACTCATATCAAATATCAAAGCTGAATATTTTTGGAAGTAGTTTTTAGTTTGTTTTTAGTTTGAGCTATTTTAGGAGGATATCTGTGTGTGCAGGTGACTATTACTGTGCATAATTATTAGGCAACTTAACAAAAAACAAATATATACCCATTTCAATAATTTATTTTCACCAGTGAAACCAATATAACATCTCAACATTCACAAATATACATTTCTGACATTCAAAAACAAAACAAAAACAAATCCGTGACCAATATACCCACCTTTCTTTGCAAGGACACTCAAAAGCCTGCCATCCATGGATTCTGTCAGTGTTTTGATCTGTTCACCATCAACAATGCGTGCAGCAGCAACCACAGCCTCCCAGACACTGTTCAGAGAGGTGTACTGTTTTCCCTCCTTGTAAATCTCACATTTGATAGTGGACCACAGGTTCTCTATGGGGTTCAGATCAGGTGAACAAGGACGCCATGTCATTAGTTTTTCTTCTTTTAGACCCTTTCTTGCCAGCCACGCTGTGGAGTACTTGGACGCTTGTGATGGAGCATTGTTCTGCATGAAAATCATGTTTTTCTTGAAGGATGCAGACTTCTTCCTGTACCACTGCTTGAAGGTGTCTTCCAGAAACTGGCAGTAGGACTGGGAGTTGAGGGCCATGTCTCTGAGTATTGCACACCTTGTGCTTTTGGGCACTCCAGTGATGTTGCAGCTCTGAAAGATGGCAAAACTGGTGGCAAGTAGCGTCTTGGCAGCTGCACGCTTGACTTTTCTCAGTTCATGGGCAGTTATTTTGCGCCTTGGTTTTTGGTTTGGTTTTTCCACACGCTTCTTGCGACCCTGTTGACTATTTTGAATGAAACGCTTGATTGTTCGATGATCACGCTTCAGAAGCTTGGCAATTTTAAGAGTGCTGCATCCCTCTGCAAGATATCTCACTATTTTTGACTTTTCGGAGCCTGTCAAGTCCTTCTTTTGACCCATTTTGCCAAAAGATAGGAAGTTATGCACACCTGATATAGGGTGTTGATGTCATTAGACCACACCCCTTCTCATTACAGAGATGCACATCACCTAATATGCTTAATTGGTAGTAGGCTTTGGAGCCTATACAGCTTGGAGTAAGACAACATGCATAAAGAGGACGATGTGGTCAAAATACTTATTTGCCTAATAATTCTGCACTCCCTGTATATATATGTGTGTGTGTATATATATATATATATATATATATATATATATATATATATATATATATATATATATATATATATATATATATATATATATATATATATATAATGTATGTGTGTGTGTGTGTGTGTGTGTGTGTGTGTGTGTGTGTGTGTGTGTGTTTTTTATGTTAAAAGATAAATTTATCTAAAGAATATTTTTAAAGATCTGTATCCTTTAAAAATGGTATAATTGGTGCTAGTTATTTTTACTTTTGAAATGGATAACAACAATGAAGTATAAAATGCCAGTATTTAAAAAATTATATATTGTATTTGCTGATAACCAAGATGGACCAGTTTATTGTTCATCACTCGTGATTTACCCAATCAAACTTGAACGTTTACGTTTTTTCTGAATGTACAGTCAGTTTAGTATCATTCAATTTTGCCAGCATATTGGCATGATGTTGTTTATACTGTGTCATGTTAGTTGGACAACCACACCTTTCTGTCTGCTCACCCAGGTGAGTCACTGTTGAAACATCAGGTGGGGCTGATGCGCACACACATACACACACAGTTTTGTTAAGCATTTACAAGAAGAGCATATGGATACAGAAAACCCCAGTGGAATGTTTTGGCACAGCCTGAATAACTTGACATGGGTCTGGTTCGTATCTAAGGGGTTGGTCCGGATGACACCATCTGTTAGCACAGCTAGCCATTGCAAAAAGCTAGTTTGTAAGCAACCAGGCTTAGTATGTTGCTAAATTCTGTCAAACAGAACCATCTGCTTTTGTCTTCAATATAGCCATGATGTGTATTGTCTTCCATGTCCAGAAGTCTGAGACCATTCCGGTTGAAGGAAGAAGCAAAGGAAAAGGCTTTTGTCTGAGACTGAATTTCCTCTTGGGAAGATGATGACTGTGATGTCATTAAGGAAAACACTGCAGCAACAAGCAGTAGCAGACGTATCAAAGGAGGCTTCCTTCTGAAGTGACATAATGACTATTGTGCTTGAGTATTTTTGGACCGAGGAGCTGTGTGTGAGAGTTTGGTGTCAGTGTTCCACTGAGTGCACATTCCTCTGAGAGGTGAGGGGGGAGGTGCCAGAAGCCTGTTCTCCAAGTCAAATATTGATCGGTTGCCTAGCAACTGATTCCCACTGAGTCCTGGAGGGACAGGCCCGATTACAGTCATATCAACATTGTCTACCCAGGAAGTGAAAAATAACTTCCTGGTGGTGCCACACAGCAGGGTTTTATGTTTGGACCTTTATCAGTTTTGCCTTGCTGTCTGCCAGCTGCTATAATAAGTTATTATGATAAAGGTAATCCGGTATTGTTGCTGTTTTATCAAAACAGTTGTCATGCTATGATTTGTTGCCATGCTAACAAATGGTGATCCACGAAGGTGACATTCTGTATTGTATGACTTGAACATAAATTAAAGCTATATGTGAAATTGCACCATTGAGCGTTTGAGTTCTATTAAGGGTCCACTAAAGGGTCTTGGAATTATCAGCTTTTTTGTTCATTTACTTTCAGCTGAACATGAAGACAGGGTGGAGCACATTAGGTAGTTTCTCCTCTGTTAAAAACACCCAATGAGATTTGGTGTTCCACTGCTTGCCCAGCCAGAGCCATTGAGCTAAAGCTGCATATGACAGACATAGTCTAGTATTGCTTGGTCAGTCTAAACATTCTCAGCTTTAAAATGCAGCATTCATTGTAGAATTCAAAGGGTTCAGATATGGTTTGTGACCTGTGCCGACTTGCGCTTATGATTAGCTCAGAGCAGACCATGTGTGTTGGTGTGTGGTGATTTGCATGTTATTACCAAGAGACTTCTTTCACCTCACTGGAAAGAATATTTACACTAAGTCTGTGTAATGAATATCATTATGATATTTAATTGTGATGATCTTTGTTGAACTTATCAAATATAAAAGGCTTAGAAAAGAACAGACTTTATTTGCCATTTTACATGGAAGTACAACAAAACAAGTGCTCATAAAATGATACAAGAAATAGAGCAACATGGTAAAAAAAAATAATACAAATAAATTGTCAATATCGTGGCATGGTGGCTCAGTGGTTAGCACTGTCGCCTCGTAACAAGAAGACCGCTGGTTCTTGTCCCGTTTGGGTCAGTTGGCATTTCTGTGTGGAGTTTGCATGTTTTCTCCGGGTGCTCCAGTTTCCCCCACAGTCCAAAGACATACGCTATAGGTGAATTGAATAAACTAAATTGGCCGTAGTGTGCGATTGTAAATGTGAGTGTGTATGGATGTTTCCCAGTACGGGGTTGCAGCTGGAAGGGCATCCGCTGCGTAAAACATATGCTGGATAAGTTGCCGGTTCATTCCACCATTCGTACCCTGATGAGTAAAGGGGCTAAGCCGAAGGAAAATGAATAAAACTGTCAATATAAAAAAGAAATGTAAGAATGTTAAGTCCACTGTGAAATTCTACTTTGTATGAGGTCATGTGTGGATTTGGATGTGTGTGCCATGCATTTTTGCATGGCTTGTGATAGATACGTCCGTCTATGTGTATACAGGCCTCATATGACAAGATAAGTAGGACAAATTTAAAGTTTTTACTTGTCAATTAGAAAAGAGTTAGAAAATTAGAAACCGCTAATGTCTTTGGAACAAACTACCGGGGCAATGAATGATTAAAAAAATAAACAATGTTCAATGTAGATGAACTGCTCTTAAAAAAAAAAATAAAATTTTTTTTTTTAAATAGCTTTGCGGTATCGGTCACATCTTTTGTCCTTCAGACAAAACATCAGTTCTGTCATTTTACCGACACACATTCCACCTACTCTCACATGATCACACCAAGTAATGTACAGTCATGTGAATTTTCTTTCCCCCCTGAGGACAAAACTAATGACCGTATCTGTCTCAATGGCCTATTTATAATCATAATGTTACACATCCCATAAATATTTAGTTGTACCAGATGTAAATATTTATATTTATTTTGCTTATGTAATTTCAAACCAGTTCTGTCACCTTCTGGTTGCCACCAAGACAGCATTCAAGAATGAACAAAAGAACTGAAAGCAACATTCATGGAGCATTAGACTGCTGTGTAAATGCACATTGGACACAGTACATGAATCATTCATTGTTTCAAATGTTAATACAGCCTTCGTATCACTATATGTACTATTCAGAAGTCATTTTTGTCTATATTTCAGATCCATGATCTTTTCACCCAGTGCTTTGTGGTAGTGCAGTCAGCTGACTGAAGCGATCATGCGCTTTATAATAAGGCATGGAATGTGTACACAGTGCCCCCTAGGAAAACCGAGCCGTTCAACACCATCTACATGTTTCCACAGCTCAATTAGATAAAGTCACGTTGTTTGCTGATTTAAGAACAAATGTTCCTGCCCACTTCCCTCTACAAGAGAAATGAAACTCTGATAATTTAATTGAACGTCTTACTGGATTTCTGGAAAGTGTCTTTGTGCATGGCTTTTTACTGCAGACAGTAATTGATTAATTCTTGACTCTCATGCAGGAAACTAAAGTGCTTTACTGATGTCGTCTAGTTCACTGTTCCTCACTCTTGAACACATAATGCAAACACTCACTGGCCTCTTCATCAGGTAAACCTGTCCAGCATCAATTTACCTTCAGAACAATCATAATTTCTGGCATAGATTTAACAAGGTGCTGGAAATTTTTCATGGATTTTGGTCCATATTTCCATTTATAGCATGATTTGTCGACTGCACATCCTGTTCCACCAAATCCTAAAGGTCTTTTAAGTTTAGCAAACTCATATGAACTCATTGCATGTTCAAGAAACAAGCCATTTAAAGGCTTTAAGCTTTCTGCCGTCATGCGTTTTCTGCTGAAATTATCCATCACTGGATGTAATCACTGTGGTCATAAAGGGATTGAAATGGTCTGCAACAAAACTCATTAAAATGATGCTTAGTTGGAATTGCAATAAAAGGCCCAAATTGTGCCTAGAAAGCATCTCAGCTTTGCACCACCTTTACCACCAGTCTGAACCATTTATAGATGGCAGGATGGATTCATGCTCTCGTGTGTACATCAAATTCTGACCCTACCGTACAAATGTTGCAGCAGAAATCTGGACCCATTAGACCAGCAAACAATTTTTGTTGTTGTTGTTGTTTTATGTGAGCCTGTGTGGAATTGTAGTTTGTTTTTAGGTGACATGAGTGGCAATCACTGCCGTGTTTTTGCTGCTGTTGCTCATCTGCTTCAAGATACTGAAATGTGTATTGTTCAGCAAATCTCTTCTGCAGAACTTTGTTGTAAAACATGGTTATTTGAGACTGCTTTAACACTAGTGAGTTTAATTCTAAAACTGCACATCAGAATGGAAACGTTCCTCATCTATACTGACATTTTTACTGTGTTTTCAATCTGTCAACACTAGGGCAGCACGATTCTGGTTAAAATAAGATTCATACGTTTTTTGCTTAAAAGAAAGATCATGATTTTCTCACGGTTCTGTAGATGTAAAATTAAGGCTAATATGAGTAGGCTATTGTTATTGTTATTTCTCAAACGTATGGTAAAAAGAAACTTGACTTATATTAGGCCTATGTGTAGGTCTCTTGTTGGTTAAAATGCTAAATTGTGTATAGACTTGGAACGGTGGACTTGAATAGACTTTAAATTTGTCCTGGTTGTTAATACACCCTAAAGTGACATCAGAACACCACTATTCATAAATCTGAAGTTGAGTTATTATGTTTGAGACATATACTTGCAATCTGCCATTGACAATATTATTAGACTATTTTGTTCACTGGTAAAATCAGACATTTGTCATTATCAGTTCCCGCTTGCATTATATTCAATATTATATAGGCTAGAGTAGTTATTCTGACACTGTTAAACATTTAATATCATGCACAACATGCTGTGTTCGCTATGAAAGAAAAAACATACCAAATGCTTGTCGTAATCATAACTCTATATATAAATGCAATATGATCATTTAAATGTGCGCATAGTTTCAGCTAACTGCCGAGTGCACTTATGTCATGGCTGCCATCACTCTGAGAAAAAAAAACATACATGCAAATCATACTTTTCGCGTGGCTCCCAAACGATCGCTCTGTGCAACAAACTGAACATTATTTACAACTTAGTACCTGATATTCACAGCCTATGCATGTTCTGTTCTAAAGTAGACATTGTTCGCGGGCGTGCACATATATAAAACAATGTAAAGACTTGTGAAACAGCCTATATGCTTCTTTCCTGAACTTGAAAATATAATTGGCTGAATTGTAGAAATGCTGTATTAAGATCTTGTGGGTGGTTGAACCGAGATCACAATCCTTTTTTTGATTAATCGTACAGCCCTATTCCACACTGCACATCCTGAAATACATGACACATGCACATTGACACACATCATTTTTCAACATCCATACTTGTTTTCTACCCTTTGTGGCCATGTGAGAGGGAATTGATGAATTGGGGAACGATACGCTATAGTCCAGAAGCCCAATCAGAGATCAATTGTGGATAGCCTGTGTTTTGAGAAGTCTGTTTTGGTCTGACCACACTAAAATAGATCACCGGCATTTTCAAACTAATACAGGGCATTTAGCATTTTCAAAGCACTTTTTTGCAGGTTGAATATGCTAGAGTAGCGTGGATGTCAGGCGCAACCGCAATAACCTATGCATTTTCAAGCAAAAATGCACTAGTGTAAATGACACAAGTTAGTGTTGTCTTTCCGTCTGCTCAGGCCAGTTTGGTCATTCTCCTCTGATCTATCGTGTCAATAAGGCATCTTCATTTTCTCTTTTTCTGACCAATTTCTGTAATTTCTTGAGATGGTTTTATATGAAAATCCCACTGGATTTGCAGTTTCTGAAATGTTCATTTGAGCTTATCTGGCATGAGCAACCATGTCATAATCAAAATCTTTTAAAATGCCTTTCTTCACCATACTGCTGCTCTGTTTGAACTTCATGTCTACATACTTGATGCATTGAGTTGTTGCTTTGTGATTTTTCTGGTTACGTATACAAATATACATAGAGCCTAATGGTGCTTTCACACGAGACACAGATGAAGCGTCAAGTGTGAGTGATTTACATGTTAAGTCAATGCAAAGACATGAATGGACATCCTGCTGCGCTATTTGCATGAATTGAAATTTATGAACTTTAGCTGACATTCAGAACTTCACCGTCACGTTAACCAATCAGGAGCTCTTGTAGAGGCATGATTATGACATGGTGCCTGTTGTTGGTGTCCTGAGGGGAAATCCTCTTGCTGACACCGCACAACAGCTCATCAAACTGGGCTTTGCTCAGTCTGAAGCACCACTGAAAGCTTTCATCATCCAGGTACAGTTTCTGGAGGAGTTTCTTAACTCGCAGAGCTGGGTGCACCTCTGAAAGGATCTAGTGGACTCGGACATGGCACCGAACGAATCTACGCTGTTTATCAGCCTTTCTAAAGCACATAAAGCACAGCTACTCTCTCAGTAAAATCCATGTTAGCCATTTAGCAACAAAGCTAGAGTCACAGTGCAGACAGAAGCCCTGTCCATAATGCAAATCCGTGTCTGTTGAGAAGTGAATTTGACGCACGAATGAAGCGAGTAAACTCAATGTTTACATGTATATTTGCCATGCCTGGTGTGAACACGGCATAAAAGTTAGCTAATCCACATTTTAATATTGGTTTACTTTTTAATTTTTTTTTAAAAAGTGTAGCTTTTCTTTAAAGGGATAGTTTACCCAAATATGGACATTATGTCATCATTTAGGCCCAATCCCAATTCCTCCCCTTAGCCCTTCCCCTTACCCCAACCCCTCGTTTTGCGCGTTCCCGTGAAGGGGTAGGGGTGTCCCAATTCTCTTTAGCTTGAAGGTGTAGGGCTAAGGGGAAGGGGTAGATACCCCTTCGAGCGAAGATTTTTCAGGACCACACTCAAAACCCAGGGGTAAGAAAATTTCCCAGAATACATCAGCCACAGCTACACCCGGAAGTATGGAGATCCACAAATTAGTATTTTTTTTTGTCATTATTACAAATTTTTACAGCAAACAAGCACATGTTTTCATATATTCATAACCGGGTTCGTGTTTTACCATCATGCTTTAAAAAAAAAAAAAAACGCTAAAAAAAACCCCTACATTTTGCGACCTATAATCCATAATAAATACTCCTGTATAGCAGTCCCACAACATTCTGACACGCGAATACCCTGTCAGAAAAGTCTAATGGCTAAGGAATGAGCTTTTTAGAGTGTCTGCTAAAATGTTAATGTTGTTTTTGGTGTGTATACATAGATGAATATGGCCACTGTGTAAATGCACGGTATAGTTATAATCTTATTGCCCCATTATATTGTTATGATAACATAATATATGCCTTCAGTAATTTCCTGAAGATAAATACCAAAACAATAACACAACTGGAATAACTACAGCAGTCGTGATGGTCTGGTCTCATATGAAGCGAGAGATCGTGATGACATAAGATGACGTGAGCAGGTGCTGTAGTGCTGTCCCAATTCTTAGGGGTAAATTTTGAAGCCCTTCCCCTTCACCCTCGGTTTAAAGTGGGAAGGGGTAGGGGTACAAAAATAGAACTGGGATTGGGCCTTACTCGCCCTTCACTTATTCAAAACATATTTGACTTTCTATTTTTGTTACAACACAAAAGAGGATATTTTGAAATACGCATGCTGCTGGGACCCATTGGCTCCCTTAATAATTTATTTTCCTACTAGCAACCAGCATTTATCAAAATGTCTATGTTTCTGTTCAACTGAAGAAAGAAACTCATAAAGGTTTAAAACGGCGTGAGGGAGAGTAAATGATGAGGTAATTTTCAGCTTTCCCTTTAAGCAATCACTTGATGAAATGTAATGGAATGGAGTCTGCAAGCAACTGGACTTGCAGGAATGGTTTGATTTAATGACTCCTTGCTCTAGTATTTGCACTTTAAATTTGAACTCACGCCTTTCTCTTTTTGTGGAAGTAATAACACTTAAGTTGGGCATGTCAGATGAAGATACATAATGATTGTGAAGAGTCTTTTCAAAAATTCAGTCAGTCATTCATTCTTCCACCACTTCCCAGTTTGTCTGGTTCTAAAAGTAGGTTAAACAGCCTGTGCCCTTGATTCATGATATTTGTATTCTTATTCATGAGTGTATGTTTGAACTCATCATCTGAATGTCATGTTCTAGGTATGGGATCAGGCCAGAGAATGTGATTATTTATGGCCAGAGCATCGGTACGGTTCCTTCAGTGGATCTGGCCTCTCGGTACGAGAGCGCTGCGGTCGTCCTTCACTCTCCTCTGACCTCAGGCATGCGGGTGGCTTTTCCTGACACCAAGAAGACCTACTGCTTCGACGCATTTCCCAAGTGAGTCTGGTCCACCTCCCCCACCCTACACAATTTGTCTAGGGTTTCAAACCATAGACATACTGTTTATGTACACATTGGAGCAGCCATAGTGTGGAAGAGCCACCTGGTGGAAGCATAGGCTTACTGCCTCTAAGCTATTGTTGTTGTTCTTGTGTGCCCTCTAGTGACAAAACATTGTCCAACATATAGTTCAGTGTGCTTGCATTTGAAAAGTGTAAATGGGGCAACATATTATCATTTTTAAAATGACATTTAAGAATTAAAACAAGCATATACGATATACTATATTGGTTTTTGCACTTTGCATGCATTACCGTTTATTGTATTATTATATTATATAATATTAATGTATATTGATGTGGTTCAGTAAGATTTTCTTTTCTTAAACTATTTTTATTCAAGAAAGTTTAAGCATTTAATTACTCAAACGTATTAGTTTAGTAGTAACTTCATCCCTGGCGATCGTTATTTAGATTATTTAGAAATGTATATTAAAATATTAAACCATATCAAAAATGATTTTAAATAAATACACAGAATATGAGTCAAATGTTCAAATTTAGTGCTTATATTACTGTAACGGGTTATCAGTTTTTTTATTTACTTGTGCTATTTTCCCTGTTTTCTAAAAGAGCCAGAATTAATTGTAAACCATTAACTCAAGTCTTAAGTGAAACATTGTTTTATAAATCATAATTTAAAAAAAAATGAGCAGAAAATAAATTTTACTAATTAGACAACTGCCTTATTACTTTAATTACTTTAAGTTATTATTATTATTATTATTATTATTATTATTATTATTATTATTATTATTATTATTATCAGGGCTTGACATTAACACCTGCCAACCCACCAAATGTGGTTAGATTTGTGGCGGGTTACAGACACCCCTACTAGCGACTTTGGCTGGTTGAAAATCATTTTTATAGAAGTTTTCTTAAGAGCAGGGTTCGACAATAAGGATGGCCCAATATGCTTGCAAATGTGATCTTAGAATCGAGAAGCAGCATGACTGACAAAAATAATTGTGTTTGCGCAAACAAAAGAAAGCAGGTAAATACCGAATGAGAGGATGATCACTCGCGCGCACAGGTGATGTGATGCACGCAACTGTTTACTTGCACGAAGCAACCGTGCCTAGAGGAAACGCAACTGGTGTGATCGGTTCTCTTTGAAATAGACTGGGCAAAAAGCGATGATCGTGCACCCGCAGTCCTGCTGCTTTCAAGAGCTCAAGATTGAAAAAAATAAAATAAACATGTATATTTCCTTTTGTAAGCAGCAGCGGTCACTGCTTTGTCTTCAACTGTTCTTTGAACAGATTATTAATTGGCCTAGCGTTAACCATGTGCGCGTGATCATCCTTTCATCATCACACACGGTATGTTTTTTTTTTTTGTTTTTTTTTCCCCTGCTGCTTTTGCTTACAGTTATTTTTGTTAATATGTTTTAATTATCTTTTTTTACAATAACATTGCTTTAATATGACATTAACTCCTCATTTATGTGTAGTTAACTGGTCATCTGGGACCTTTAGCCAGGACCGATTACTGTGCTTGTTATTGTTATTTTGCTTGTTTCGACACATTGGTAAATCCTTAATTTTGAGCCCTGGAAAGTCATGTGAAATAAAAACTAATTCCAATGCGACACTATGAAACCATGACCTATTTGCTCATGAGCGTTGAGCAAGCTCATCCACAACACAAAAAAGTGAAATGAATGAGGAGGCATGTGGACCTAACACAAAACCTAAATCAAGTCATTTTAGCATGTCAAAGTCAAATTTATGCACATATAAAATATATTTTCCCAACAACAACAAAATCGTGATGTTGGAAATCTACTTAGCCACAGTGGCTGGTGAAAAAAAGTTAATGTCAATCCCTGATTATTATTATTATTATTATTATTATTATTATTATTATTATTATTATTATTATTATTATTATTATTATTATTATTATCATCATCGTTATTATCATTATTATTATTATTTTATCATTATTATTATCATCATCATCATTATTATTATTATCATTATTATTAACATCATCATTATTATCATCATCATCATCATTATTATCATCATTATTGTTATTATTATTATTATCATCATCATTATTATTATCATCATTATTGTTATTATTATCATCATCATAATTATTATTATTATCATCATAATTCTTATTATGATCATCATCATTATTATTATCATAATAATAATAATTATTATTATTATTATATTATTATTAACATCATCATCATCATCATCATCATCATTATTATTATTATTATTATCATCATAATTATTATTATTATCATTATTATTAACTTCATCATTATTATCATCATCATCATTATTATTGTCATCATTATTGTTGTTATTATTATTATCATCATCATCATTATTATTATTATCATTATTATTAACCATCATTATTATTATTATTATTATTATTATTATTATCATCATCATCATTATTATTGTTATTATTATTATTAATATTCATTCATTCATTTTCTTTTCGGCTTAGTCCCTTTATTAATCCGGGGTCGCCACAGCGGAATGAACCACCAACTTATCCAGCACATGTTTTATGCAGTGGATGCCCTTCCAGCTGCAACCGATCTCTGGGAAACATCCATACACACTCACTCACACTCATACACTACGGACAATCTAGCCTACCCAATTCACCTGTACCACATGTCTTTGGACTGTGGGGGAAACCGGAGCACCCAGAGGAAACCCACGCGAACGCAGAGAGAACATGCAAACTCCACACAGAAACGCCAACTGACCCAGCCGAGGCTCGAACCAGCGACCTTCTTGCTGTGAGGCAACAGCACTACCTACTGCGCCACTGCGTCGCCATTATTATTATTATTATTATTATTATTATTAATATCATCATCATCAATATTATTATTATCATCATTATTATTATTATTATTATTATCATTATTATTAACATCATCATCATCATCATTATTATTATTATTATTATTATTATTATTATTATTATTATTATTATTATTATTAAAATCATCATCATCATCTTATTATTATTATTATCATCATCGTCATTATCATTATTATTATTATTATCAATATTATCATCATCATCATCATAATTATATTATAATCATTATTATTATTATTATTATTATTAAAATCATCATCTTATTATTATTATTATTATTATTATTATCATCATTATTATTATTATTATTATTATTATTATTATTATTATTATTATCATCATCATCATCATAATAATTATATTATAATTATTATTATTATTATTATTACTATTATTATTATTATTAAAATAATCATCTTCTTCTTATTATTATTATTATTATTATTATTATTATTATTATTATTATTATTATCATCATCGTCATTATCATCATTTTTATTATTATTATCATCATCATCATAATAATTATATTGTAATCATTATTATTATTATTATTATTAAAATCATATTATTATTATTATTATTATTATTATTATTATTATTATTATTATTATTCAGTTATAATTGCCTGCTGGTCCAGCATACAAATTTACATTTTATACAAGTATTGCAGATCTCTCAGCTTGTGTTTTTGTATTTATTATTATTATTATTATTTTATCTATTCGTTTTTTTTTCCCCTCAGCATTGATAAAATCTCTAAAGTGACGTCTCCAGTGCTGGTGATTCACGGTACGGAGGACGAGGTGATTGATTTCTCTCATGGCCTGGCCCTGTACGAGCGCTGCCAGCGGCCCGTGGAGCCGCTCTGGGTGGAGGGTGCAGGACACAATGACGTTGAGCTGTATGGACAGTACCTGGAGCGCTTGAAACAGTTTGTGGCTCACGAACTCGTAAACTTATAAATGGACCTCAAGATCAGGACTCGGCTTACTTGATGAACATGCCCCTGGTGCCCAGCTGGCAACTGTGAACTCTTACTGCATTTTCCCTCACTTATTTTGTTCTTGTTGTTTCTCATTAAGTTGCACTTCTCCATGATGTATAGAAAAGGGGAGCAGTCTACGTATACTGCCTTTCTTAGTGGTGTGTTTGTGAACGAGGGCTTGTACGTTTCAGTGACTTCATAATGTGTATATATACTAATGAAATCAACGTCATTCCAGTTGAATCAAGGTTTGCTTTGCTATATGTAAAATGTTTTATTTAATCGCGTATAATAAACAAGAGTACTGTAATAAAAAAAATGCAACGTTCTGACACAAACAGTCAATGCCAAATAATCCGCATATTAAACTTTGCCATGTTTTTGTTTCTAATACATCTCAGTTTAAGTATTATGTGTACAATCTGTATTTTTGCATTTATTTATTTGGTCACTTTTTATTTTGATGGTCTGTTTGTTGAATTTAAGTTACATTGCATCTACATGCCAACTAATTTTCATTAGATTATAAGCAGACTGTTAGGTTAGGGTTAGTGTAAGTTGACATGTACTTGCAAAGTTTCTTATAGTCAGTTAAATGTCTGTTGAAGGAGCAGTATTAAGCAGACAGTCTACCAATACTCAAATGGACCCTCAAAATAAAGTGTTACCATTTCTTTCTTTTCACTAGAGCTTTACATGTGTATTCTTGTCGATGTTGTTTTTCTAGAGCTCTACATCATGTCTACTCGTTTATGCAGTTTGCTCTTACCTGTATTATCTGTCCTAGACTTTAAAATCGATGCTGGACCATGCGACTAATATTTGTTTTTAACTTTCAAATAAAGAATAAATTAATTAATAGAATTAATAATTGAGGCTTGCAATAGCCTAAAGTAAAACCCACATACAGTGCTCAGCATATATAAGTAGACCCCTCACAAATCTCTCTTTTAACTTCATATTTTTAATAGGAAGCTATACAAAATTATATTTGTGCATATACATTAGATTAGTCAGTACTGAAGCTTATCTAACAAAATACCTTACGATAAGGGTCCAAAAACTAGTACACCCAAATTTGTTATAGAAAAATATTAAATGCAAATTTAAAAAAAGCAAAAAAAAAAAAAAAAATTTTAGTTAATTTGGTAGGTTGTAACCTTTTCCAATATTTTACTTAAATGTAATTGTATTATCTTTCAATTTCTAAATATGTTTGGTGACTAAAATATAATTTTAATAAATATATATGTTTAATAAATCTGTTTTGTTAATACATTGCCTATATTTATTGAGATAAAAATTGATAAAAAAATATTAATTTTCAATATGGGGTGTATTCAATTATGCTGAGCACTGTATATGGGTGGTGATGTCACTAATATTGATCTACTTTTGCTCTTTTTTTAAACAAATAATTCATAAGACTACACAAATACTGCATCTAACTTTTTAATCCGTTTGCTTTGTCGTTTATTCAGATATAATTTCAACCATCTTGTGTCTCGCACACAAAATACCTTCTTATTGTTATGCGCCATGATGAGGCTGTTACTTTAGACTGCTGCTGAATTTACAGTAGGCAGCGACGTTTGTTTATTTTCTCATTGGAGAAGTATTAAACATGGTGATATGAGTTGTACGGATGTTGTTCAATGTCTATATATATAAACTGAACAATGGTAGATCTTAGTATTTCTCAAATGTAAAAGAGGACTGTCAGACCTTGTTTGTAAATAACATTTTCTTTGGATAGTTTTTTTATTTCCTGAATGTACTTTAAACTGGTGATAATTCTGTTATTACCAATGTAAACAGATTTATTATTATATTATGTATGGCACCTAGTAAACTTTAACTGGTCAGACTGAAGCACAAAACTGATGTCCTTCACTTTTTCCAGATTAGTTGTTTTTTCTGTTTTTTTTCTTTTTTGTATAGGCCATTGTAAAAGAAAACTGCTATACTGTATGTAATTATGATTATGAAAATAGTTATAATACAAATTTGGAAATAAACATGTATTTCAGAGACTAAAGTGCTAAAAGAAATAAATCCCTGCAAGTTCTGACTTTTTATGTTTTCCAGTGCAGTGGTTTCCAAAGTGGGGGTCGGGACCACTTGGGGGGTCGTGAGACTATGAGGGCGGGGTCACTTGCTGATTACCTTACATTTATTTCCCAATACTGGGTTGCAGCTGGAAGGGCATCCGCTGTGTAAAACATATGCTGGATAAGTTTGCAGTTCATTCCGCTGTGGCGACCCCTGATGAATAAAGGGACTAAGCTGAAGGAAAATTAATGGATTACTTACATTTAAAAAAAAACAACAACATGCAAATAAAAGCCATCAGCCTTCACTTTTTTTCCTCCATTTGATTGCGATCACTGGTGTGATTATGTTGTATTAAAGACACAGCAATAGCGTCAGATGCAGCAGATCGATTTTTTGGCAACTTTCTGACACATTTACGACACTCACATACATTAAAATTAAAGGCCACGACTGAATATGGAGGAAGGTCTCAGAGTAAATATTTTTCAAAATTAAACGAAGAATAGACTTGGACCTATATGTGTGGGTACACTGTTGCATGCAAGGTTTGTATATTTATAACCACTTCAGAGGATATTGGCGGTCACGAGTCACTGCCATTGTTATTTTGGGGGTCGCGAGCTGAATAGTTTGGGAACCCCTGTCCCTTATGGTATTTCAAGCGACCTCTTGTGGTCATAACGTATTAAAATAATTCCAATCCCATATGATGTTTAATATCCACGGTGATTCCAGTTAGAAATTATATAGTGAGCATATGCTATAAAACAGTAATAATAATGTGTTTCCAATGCTACACATTTTCCTGTTCACCATTTCAAACATACTTCTATGAAAATGCTTTTTAACATAAAAGAAAGTCAAATGAAAAGCCCTAACCCTCATACTGGATTGGTGTTGGGTAACAATGTAATAATCTTAAAACTTAAAAAATTGAGAAAAAAAAAGTTACTTTAATGAATTCAAAGCATGTTGTTGTAGCTTATTTATATAAAGATTTTGCTGTGTAGTTACAAGTAATTGTATTATGTAAATTAATTACAAAATAAATGTATGTAACCCATTACAGTTACTAAGAAAGAAGGTGTGGGCTAATTACATTATATAGAAAATGTCAGTTACAGAGAGCGTTACTGTCGTGACAATTTCAAATAAAGAGACTCTTACAGATCAAGAGACAAAGTCTTACAAGGTTTACTTCCAAAAAGATTTTATTCTTTGCAAATAACAGATTCGACAGTCATATAGGAACACTGGTTGCTGCAGAGTGCGACACACAGGCTAGATGCCAGGTTTTATCTTCTTTCCCCTGCTTAAAGGCCCACTTGGTCCCAGTTCTCTTTAGAGCATTAGATTTTAAACTTATTGAATGCATATCGTCACCTTAGAATTATAAGGTTCTATCTGACATTTTTGTCAAAATTGAGTTATTGACATATTCTTATTAAATGACAACTTATTTACATTATGGGATGTTTTTTATAACTTGTTTACATTTTAAGACTTTTTATTTAAAAAACAAATGTTACACACATACTGTTTGCTTTGGAATGCAAAAACTTTGAAGCTCAATATCTCAAAATCATTCAGAACGCAGATAGAACCTTATAATTCCAAGGTGACGATATGTTTAAAAGCAGATGACCACCTTCTAAATGACCCTTCTTGTAATATTTGATTTTGTATCATCTTTAGAAAGGCATGTTTCTTAATATATGAATATGGTGTTTCTAATAAGAAAGAGAAGTTTTAAAGAAATCAATGTTTTAGTAATAATTAAAATGAATTTTTCCACCACAGTTAGATATGAACATTTTCAAGCTAGGGTATTGCCTGTTTTTGATGTGCATAATATCATTTAAACTCTGTTTAGTAAATAAGTGCTGATTCTTGCTGTCAAATTTTTGTTTTGTTGAATCAAATTAACTTTTCTAGTCATCTCAACTTCAGTCAAATTGACAAAAATGTTAAATTAAACCTGATTAACTTATCAAAATAAGTTAAAGTACAATAAAAACATTAGTTTTCATGACTTTTTGCTATATCATTATTAAAGTGTATTCTGATGCCTTTTATGCGTTCTGGTGCTTTTTAAGATAAATGTTTTTTCAATGCATTGTTAGATATGTTTTAATATATGAGATTTTATTTCAAAAACAGTATGAGATAAAAAAATATATATTGTTAAACTGTATTTAACTTCAGAATGACTTAAAAGAAAAAAACATAAGTGCTTATATTTTGTGGTGTCTGTCCTTTAATATTAAATTATTATCTTAACTGATAAGAAGCTGGAATGCCGGACAGTAATCAGTGTTGTTTACTGTAAGATTAACCCTGCCTGGTTTAAATGCTCGAAAAGGATTAACAGTTGAAGATTTTTAGAAAAGTACTCAAATGTAATCAGTTACATTAATAAAGTAACTGAAATAAATACACTACTTATTAAAAAAAGAACCTTTATTTTTATAAGTGCATTAAAAACAGATGTAAACAACATGAAAAACTTGATTTTCCCCACAGTGGAACTTTTCGTCATATAATAGGATGTTTCTCTAATAAATACCTTGTTTTTTAATGAGATAAAGCTGTAAGATATTACGACACCACTAGTGCAGGACTAGAGCTATCATTTCCCCCTCATCTTTCTGGGAGGCATGCATTTAACTAACCAGCTCAACTTAATTGCTTTTAACAATGATCCTAACCTTTCATATGTATTCACTTTTCATGGCTGTTTTACAACCGAGAGGTCAGCCTTGCCTCCTGGGCAATGACCTCTTGAAGCCTGAAACCTTGAACATTGGAGAACACATGTGACCCGTTCTTCTTAGGGTGGGGTAATGTTTAAAGACAAACCTAGACACTTTAAAGAGGTTCAAAGGATGGGAACCGAAAACAGAACAAGATAATAAAAATGTGTTTAACGCCAAAACTAGCAAAGTGGAACTTTTTTTAATATAAAATGTCAACAAAACATAAGATGCTGGCGCTCTTAAATGGATGTTGGGTGATTATATACACATGTTGTTGTGTAGATAAACCTCTCCTTCCCTTCAGAATCTAACAGAATGTTCCCTGTCCAGCTTTTCCTTATGGGGTCGCACTGAGACTCAAGAATCACAGGATGAGTTTAATCGTATATAAGGATTAACTAAAAGTAAAGAAATAAAAGTATATATATTTTATATGTATGTATTAGATTACAATTCCCTGCTAATAAAATTTCAAATTGCCACATCGAGCTAAAATAATTGGTTTTAAAATATAATTTTCCGTGACCGTGATTGGTGCAGTACTTGAGAAAAGAGCCTGGGGAAGTCTGTTTATCTGAATCAACTCTTTTGTGGAATTTCAAAGATCCGATTCAGAAAATGATTCAGTGATTCTTTAGGTCAAAACGTTTTATTTTTTTTTTTTAAATATTATTAAAGAGGTAGATCGAATACAATTACATACTTAGAGACAAATAATACAAATGAATGAAAAAGTGCACAGAAATATACACAAAGACAAAATAACGCCAGGGAAACAAAAATAAAATAATGAAATAAAGTTACACACAAAGGAAGAATAAGGATACAGTTTTTGTTGCTTTTGGATTAAAAGAGTGCTGGATAGTTTCCAAATATTGGTCCAGGTCAATTTTAAATAGATCAAAAAAAAAAAAAACTTTTGTTTGTGAATATGAAACTTGGCTAATAGATAGAATAGAATACATAAATTAATTATATACACTTTTCCCAAGTTTTCTTCAGAATCGTCAAACAACCCAAAGAAAATATCTTTAAAAGAAAAGGACAAGTCACTCATAATATAGGTCAGAACGTTTTTACTGAATACACTGGCGAATCATTCATTCCACTTTTAAAGAGATTTAATTTTGTTCAAATTTTAAAGGTAAAAGAAAGTGACTGAGTAAGTATGTGGGTCTTTACATTATTTTATTAGCAAAAGATAGAGGCATTATTTTTATATGTATATTGAAAACTGATAGTAGGCCTAATACCTCACTTTCTAATGTGTTTGTTTCCTTCAGTAAAACTATTATAGACCATTTTGAGGGATGTAAACAAAATCAATGGTCCCAATGTATTTCCTGTTTTACATTTTTAATTTCTATAGCTTCCAACAGTCCAAAAAGCCGTTTTAAAATTATTATGATTAAATTTTCCATTGTTACAGTTATGAAATAATTTATTAACAAGCAGGAAATGTTCATGGGCCAGTGACATCACTATATTGAAATGGTCTATAGTTAAGGCTATTATAATATTTATTCATTTTTTATTTTAAAGCATATCATAGATTAAGTAGCCTAAAGTAAAAACAATTATAAAGAGCAAACCAACAAATAAAGAGATTAACCTCTTTCTTGACAAAGAAGTTAAATGTATGCTATTGCTATGATTTAATAAAAACAGTTATTTATCAGATAATTTTTCACAATATTTGATTCATACAACTGTTTTACTAATATGTCTTTCAAGTAACAAAAAAAAAAAAAAAAACATAAAAATCAATGTCCACCGACCGAGTCAGTTCTGGAGACTCGATTCAAAAGAACAACTCCCAGTCGGAGAGAGAAGTAACACTGATCGCATGACATGACAAGACTCACTTTGTGCTACTCTAGCAACTTAACTGCATTACATGAATTTCTATATTTCACACTAAGCTGAATGTAAACCTTTAAAGTAAGTCTATTTAACTGAAAATACAAACCTCATCCTCTGTCGTGGTCGCTAAGCCCCGCCCACCAGAGAGCCGTTTTAGTCACTGGTTCTTCCACGCGGTTGTGCTGTTTCTACGACGCTCCCTCATCCTCAGAACACGCCTCTAATTTCACTTCCTCCGCGAGCCGCGCCTGGGACGGGGCTGGCTGACTTCAGCCCAGAAAATAAACACCATGTAAAGAAGATTAAAACACATTTAGCGCGATCTCCCTGTCAAACGGACCCCTCTGAGTTGCGTGCGGCTCTGCGGTTAATAAAGAGAGGAGCGGACGAGCCGAGCGAGTGACAGTGAAAAGAGCTCGAGAGGTAAGAGATCTCCACCTCTGTCTCCTTCTTAAGACCCCCAGTAAAGACCTCTCTGCTGCAGGAAGCTCTTTCTAGGGGGTTCGGTCGTGCATTGTGCGTTTACGGCATCTGTTGGAGGATCCGAGTCATCATGAGTGAATGGAGGAATGAAGTTACTCACGATGCGTGTGGAGTTGATGAAACTTTAAGGCGTTGTGTAAACTTTAGAGGGGGCGCGATGTAGCGGTTTTGCTGCCAGCTAGCTTTTATTGAAACAAAGTTTAGATGTAACAAATGTTTCAGTTTAACAATATGTTGCATTTACATTTAGGCATGTTAATTTAATAACACATCCTCTTTGATATATCCTACCTATAATGTCTTAAACCTTACGAAAATCATTATACAACAATTAAATAACATAAATCATGGTGATCACAAATGAACAATGGTTTTGGTCCCATAGTGTTACTATGGAAATTGTAGTAATTTTTGTGTTATATGAGTGTAATTAATATACCACAAAATCATGGTTGTTTTTACGATAATGTCCAGTCACAGTGTTAGATGTTTTCCAAAAGTAAACATGTTTTAAATGGGAGTTTTCTCTCAGAAAGGGGGCCAGGGCCCTAAACATATTTAGAAGATTAAGTCAAATAATTTAGAGAATAAGACAAAACAAGCATTAAAGCAAGCTGAAACAGTTCAACATCAGTATATAAATTTACATTTTCTTGATTATGAATAACAATTATCGTTGACGATCCTGGATTCCTGTAATTTTGGAAAGTGTGGAATTAAGGGGAATTGAGAGGGGGAAAGTGATTACAAAACTTGGAAAACTTATGGAAATCTTTCAATTTTTATAAAATATCCTATTTATAGAAATTTAATATTTTATCTGTACCTTTCTTTCTTTTATTTTAATTTTTAAATGTTTTTAATATGAGAGAGACTGAGAGAATTGAATTTTGAAAAAAAAAAAAACAATACTTTTTTTTTTTCTCCAAACAGATAATTTTATCACTTTTCTAGTAAAATAGCTTTATAAAAATGCAAAATCAATTGAGAGAGCATCTCTGTGACCATCTAAACCATCAGAAAACAAGCTTGGTCAGATTTGTTGACCACTATAGATTGTTTTAGTAGGGTTTTGCTTGAATGAGTTTTTTGTTTTCGTATTTGTGAAAAATGAATTTATCTTGGTAATTGAGTTGCCCTGTCCATACAAACTCTTTACAAACAATCATACACATGTTATTCAGTTATCGTTTCTGCTATTTTTATGACAGTCTACACAACTTCTCTGTAAGTTTCGTGCATTCCCTGCCATTGTCTATTCAGCCCTCAGACTATAGGGAAACTCTCTGCTCACCCCCTTTCAAATGTCATTTCATTGTGCACGGGAGAGAAACTGTTTGACAATGGGGTGGGAGACATTGAAGCATGGGTATTGATTATATCCCAAAAGAAGGGGGTTGGTGCATGTCCTCTTGGGTTATAATGATTTCTGTACCCCTGCATTTGTGGATGAGCAACTACAGATGGCCAGATCTGGTGATAGTGCAATCTTCCTGTTGATCAAAGCACGGATGAAATTAGTCTAATAGTAAATGAGTTACAGTCCAACAGATGTTGGCATCAGAGCGGTTGTTGTATTCTTTCTTAATATATAAAAGGTTTGAAAGGAATTTGGTGATTGATTTTTACCCTGGAGAGTCTATCTTGAGTTTATAAAAGCATTAGCAACTGTTTGGTGCAAGTGAAGGCGTATTGTTTGGTCTCTTTGTTTGGAGCTTTTAAGTAGTTTTGAATGATAATGGAGGAATTTGGCTGAGCTGGTTATTGGTAAGCAAATGTTTGTGTGACAGGCTTTATAGAGTTTCTTTATAGGGCCCAGTGTCTGTTGTTTTGTGGCACGAAGGGGCCACGGGTTGAACGACTGAGCACTTTTTTTTTTCTCGTAATTGGTGCCATGTGTTTAGTAAATAACTTGAAAATGTGAAAAACCCACAGAAAGCCTGGACTTCAAAACATATTGCAATGCCACTATGAAATTGAGACCTGAACAAAATTACTTTGCGTTTTATGCCAGCTTGGTTGGCCCACAAAACTGTGATGCTTAATGCCTAGTTAAGTTATGGTAGTTTTGCTTCTCAGTATCAGTATTGCCTCTGCCATTCTCTGTCAGATTTAGTATCAATCTGTCAGGACACATTAAAACCTCACACTGTGCTTGCTAGGGCTGCACAAAATCTAGTTTCGGCATTTATATTACAAAGTGTGAATCTGCAAAAGTCACATTGAAGGATCTGCACTGTCGAGTTAGGATTATAGTCGACCACACACTAAGGGTGCGCTCACACTAGGCTATCTGAACCATGCCCGGGCACATTTCCCGGTTCGTTTGACAAGTGTGAGTGCTCTAAATCAGGTCCAAATGCGGTTCATTTGGTCTTTGGTGTGGTACACGGTACCCCTCGCTGCACGACAGCTGCCACTTTCAACAAACCTCAAACGTGCAACACGATGACTTTTGTTAGGGCTGCACAATATATCATTTCAGAATCGATATCGCAATGTGTGTGTCTGCAATATGCACATCGCAGGATATGCAATGTAGGGATGTAACTAAAAAGTGTTAAAGTGGTATTTATTGCTGTTCTGTAACTAAATAATACAGCACAAAATAATAACAGGGCTGCAAAATGGCACAGTAGGTAGCACGTTCGCCTCACAGCAAGAAGGTCGCTGGTTCGAGCCTCGGCTGGGTCAGTTGGTGTTTCTGTGTGCAGTTTGCATGTTCTCCCTGTGTTCGCGTGGGTTTCTTCTGGGTGCTGCAGTTTCCCCCACAAGTCCAAAGACATGTGGTATAGGTGAATTGGGTAGGCTAAATTGTCCATAGTGAATGTGTGTGTATGAATGTTTCCCAGTAACGGGTTGCAGCCGTTGCGTAAAACATGCTGGATAAGTTGCCGGTTCATTCCGCTGTGGCAATCCCAGATTAATAAAGGGACTAAGCCGAAAAGAAAATTAATGAATAAATGAATGCTCAGCATAATTGAGTACACCTCATTTTGAAAATGAATATTTGTATCCATTTTGCAGTGAATATAGGCACATATTTTGGTGCAATTAAAAAAAAACTGATTTATTAACGGGATCTATTTATTCAAATAATATTTTAGTCACCAAACATATTTAGAAATTGATAATAAAGATAATACAATCAAATTTAAACATTTGCAAAAATAAATTACAACCTACATAATTGAAATTAAAATGTTCAATTTTTTTGCTTCTCTTGATTTTTCCTCTTCTTTAAATTTGTATGTAATATTTTTCTATAACATAAATTTGGGTGTACTAGTTTTTGGACCGTTATCGTAAGTTATTTTGTTAGATAAGCTCTAGATTTGGCTCCAGTACTGACTAGGGATGCACCGATACCACTTTTTTACAAACCGATACAAGTAAGAGTATTTTAATTTGTGTACTCGCCGATACCGAGTACCGATACTTCATAAATTTGTTTTCAATAAAGTTTATTTGTTTTTTTTTTTGTTTTTTTTTTGTTGCCTGTAGCAAGGATGAACACAAAAACTTTAACAAGGAGGCTGTTCCACACCAAAAATATTCACACATTGTTGATAACCCTGCGAATCCAGACCTTATCTATTAACAATAAAGCATGGACATTTAAAGGATGAGTTATCCTTGCGCTGACATGCGTGACATCACACATTACACAAAGTGTGTGCAGTGTACCTTACCTTATGGAGTCACTCTCATTGCATATTGGGGACACATAAAACCCTGTTGTGCGTGATTTTTTCATATTTAGGAGTCTTGCCTTTGATCAGCAGGTCAGGTAATCAAAAAGTACTAGATGTTTAACTATGGGTGGGTCGCGGGTAGATAAGATTAATAGCCATAAATACGAAACGCATACTCTCAATTTAAAAATCACGCGACCATCATCTTACAATGTTTATTAATAAATAATCTTATTTTTTATTAAAACAAAAATGATTAAGCAATGTTGCGCCACTGACAAAGCCAACTGCAAAGAAACAAAGCAACCATCGCGGCTACCGCAGTGAGCACTTTTTCCCAAGTTCAGCTGTTCTTTTTTGAACTTGATTATTATGCGTTTAATGTTAAAAAATCAATAATGAATAGGTCTACAGGAGTGTATCCTGTGTGTGTGTGTCTTTTATTACTAATGCCGCTCTCTTCCAAAACTGAAAGTTGCTGCATATGTCTGGCAATATTTCAGCATTTAATCGAATGAAAAGTTCATTTAGATGAACCAATATTTAAAAATTGCAGTAAAGTAACTGTGACGTGCGGCCACACATCGAAACTGAGGTCTGATCTCATCTCTCTCTCGCTGTCATACAGACATCGATACGTAGACGCCGCACAAGTCAAGTTACAAAACTGAGGCTGGTACCAGCTGACAGAATAGCTGAAGCCTTCGCGAAATCTGTCAAAATACAGCACTGAAATTAACAGACATAAATGTCTTTGAGCCAAAAAGTCTGTCTGTAGGATATCTGTAAAAACACAATCAGAGTCAATGTTATGTAGAAGTTGTGTAGCCTAATAATTATATTAATTCTAATAAAATGAAACCAAAATCAACAATTCATTGCATTTTTCGTTTGATTAAAAATATACGGAAACTAAAAAAAATCAAAGGGTGGCTAGTTTGTAGTAATGTGTAATAATATTAATAAAAATATGCTTAGCCTATTTAAGCTTAACGGCTATACCCTGCCAATAGGCAAGCCATTCAAAGATATTATTTTACTGTGTACTGGGTTATAATGTATATTTTACAATAAAAACTTAATGTAGCATGCCTCGCTGTCATTTAAAACATGCAATTCATAACACACCAGAGCTGTAGGCCTGTGTAGTGTGTAAACTTACAGGGTGCGGGTCAATAGTCATACTCCAATATCTCTGAGGGAGATAATGTTACCCGATAGCCAATATTAACTTGAGAGATTTTAGAAATAAAAGGCATTTTAAAAAAGTAACGACACGCAAATCAGCAACAAATGAAACTGGTCCCGTGAAGTTCAGCACTTGCCAGTGTATGCTGCTGTGTAGTGTGTATAGTGCCACAGTGCATGTCAACTGCTGCTTGTGAGAGAGAGAGAGAAAGCGCACATGAGAGCTCAAAGCTGGTATCGATATAACCAAAAGCAAGATCATATCGTTATAAATATTCTATTAACGATACTTATCGAAATATTTATACATTTACATGGTGTTTATTGAGATTGTGTGATCTGTATAGGCTGTCTGATCTTTACAGAAGCTGTAAACTTACACGCGCGCGGTGACCGCAGTGATGTTTAAACTCTGACGAGGCGCTTTTATTTAGCCTGTAGTCTTTCGATTTTTTACATAATGTTTCATTACTTAAAATGTATTTCATTTTTTATTTATAGTTTATATATAAAATGAGTGCTAGCTTGTTTAGCTGTGATCATTATGCAAGGATCATATTTCATATTCGGTTTATTCTTCAGTAGCCTATCGATTCGTTAATAATGTATTTTATAAACGGATTGTTTATAAGGACTAAGCTATTAATATATAATACATTAGGCTAATTAATACATTAAGACACTGAAGTAAATCACATCCATAGTGAATTACTGTTGAGTAGTATCGGTGCGTGGTATCGGCCTTTCATGTCCGATACGAGTACGAGTATTTTAACCAAGTATCGACCCGATACTGGTATCGGTGCATCCCTAGTACTGACTAATCTAATGTATATGCACAAATATAATAATGTGTAGCTTCCTATTAAAAATATGAATTTAGAAGATAGATTTGTGAGGGGTGCACTTATATATGCTGAGCACTGTATCATCCTTTTGTGTTCAACAGAAATAAGAAAGTCAAACAGGTTTGTAACAAGTAAAGGGTGAGTCGAGGATGACGGCATTTTCATTTTTGAGTGATCTATATCTTTAAAGTGAGGGAGACGAAACCGAGGCCCCGACTCTCTTTGGTCGTTAAAAATCCCAGGATGTCTTTCGAAAAGAGTAGGGGTTTAACCCCCGCATCCTGGTCAAATCTGCCTACTGGCCTCTGTCCATCATGGCCTCCTAACAATCCCCATATCATAATTGGCTTCATCACTCTGTCTCCTCTCCACCAATCAGCTGGTGTGTGGTGTGCGGTCTGGTGCATTATGGCTGGGGTCACATCATCCAGGTGGATGCTGCACACTGTTGGTGGATGAGGAGATTCTCCCCAATGTGTAAAGTTCTTTGAGTGTCCAGAAATGCGCTATATAAATGTAAGGAATTATTATTATTATTAAGTTGCTAATTTAAAGTTCACATATTTAATTATCTTTGCTGCGGCTGTCAGTCATTCTTCATTCAGCATTCATGCTCCATGTGACATTTAGTTACATGCATTAGCAATTTTGTTAGGAAAAAACTTCCATAATAATCACCTATTAGTGAATTTTTCAGTAATTTGTTTTTGCATTGGAAAATAATAAATTACATGAAATCCAACCTGAAATCTCAAACAGAATTTTAAGACATTTTAAGACTAGATTTGATCAAGTAATTTTTACCAGATGTCGTATTGGACATACAAGATTAACCCATGCTTTTTTACTGAAAGATGAAGACCGCACTCAATGTTTCTACTGCACAATTCCTCTTACAGTAAAACACATTCTACTGGACTGTCCTGCTTTTAATGATTCCAGAAGACTTTCATGAAATGAACTCTCTTGAGGACATTTTTAGCAAAGTGACACCAGGAAAGATTTTAGAATTCTTATCATGTATTAATATTAAAAATCTTATTTAACTTGTGTATTCATTTGTTTGTTGTTCTTAATTGTTTATTTATTATTGACATCTTCTTGCCATGAAAGTAGTCTTGGTTGCTGACATGGCAATAAATAAAAAATACATTACATTACAGTAATTTGTTTTCAGAATTGTTTAAAAAAGGACTTCATAACTTTGTATTTCTTGTTTTTTTTTTTTTAAATCATCTTTCTGGCTTCCATGTGTCTGTTAGAGCACAACATGAGACTGGAATAGACTCAATAAATTGATTATAAATTAAATATATAAAATAAAATAAAATCTGGTAAATTTCAACAAATTAAAATTTAAGTCTTCAAAGAAAAGACTCAATGAACTGTTGAACAGATATAATAAACTCTGCACCAATATCTTTTCTCTTCTGCTTTGAGCTTCAATGCAAAGCGATGTGTGCTGTCACCCACATTATTCTCCAAGCACATAATTAGATGTACGTAATGTTCATAATTACTTTATATTGAAGCCTTTCATATTGTATCACTTTTGCACAGTGAAAGATTATTCATAGTCTCTCTCGTTCTGCTTATATATGTGTAAGGATGTGTTTCTTTTGCTCATTAAAGAAACCTTAATCTTTCTTGAGCTCTAAATCAACATAGAATGATATCTGAATGATCATGTGAAATGAAAGACTGGAATAATAATGCCGAAAACTGACATCCTCCATCACAGGAATCTTAAAGTTTATTAAAATATTATATTAAGTATTAAAAACTGTTATTTTTTAACTGTAGTTAAATGTCAGCTAGCAGCATTGGAGAACATAAGAGGTAACGTATTAAAATATAATATTACGCAACTCAAACATTTGAATGACATTATATCTTGTATGTTTTCCTCATAGGACCTGGCAGACAGTTATACCATGCAGGTGAATGATGGCCCCAGCAGTCACCCCATTTTTGTGGCTCCTGTCAATGGCAATGCTCAGCGGTCGTCAGGATATGTTCCAGGCAGGATCGTTCCAGTTCGTTCTCCGCCCCCAGCCAAAGCTCCTCCACCACCCCCATTGAAGCCCCCCGTCCCGCCGCCTGCACGGCCTTCAGTGTTTAATCTGTCTGAAGATGGGAACAGACGGGAACAAGCCCAGAACCAGCAGAGGAAGAACACTTACATCTGTGTCGGCATCTTCTTTGGCATTTTCCTACTGATTCTCATACTCGTCCTAAGCCTTACCTCTAAAGATATTTTGGATGGTAAGAAATGATTTGATTGTGTGTTCCAAATACACAGCTGTTTTATAGTTTAGGGGTCAGAAGTTTTATCAGTTTTTTGTCAAATACTTTTAAAATAAATTTGTTATGATCACAACACCTTATAGTAAGTACAGCAGGGGCGTAGATTTATCATGGACGGAGGGGACATGTCCCCACCAATATCCACTGACTACTGAAATGTCCCCACCATCATTTTTTTTGTAAAAAGTGTAAGTCACACACTCAAGTTTGCTACTGAAAAAGTCCATCATAATAATGGTAACGTTAATGCTAGTGTTTTTTCCCGCTTTGACGCACAATCTAACCTTATAGCAGGCTAATATAGTCTGTGAATAATATGGTCTGAAAACTAACTGCATAATAAACTACTAAATGCAAAAGTATAACTAATATGATCCATGTCAGTTCTCCTAATCTCTGAATAGGCTAGTGTTTCAATTTTCATAGGTGGTTCATAGATCCCCACCAATGTCAAGAGCAAACCTACGCCCTTGAAGTACAGCAAAGCAGGGGCAGTTCTGGCGGGGGGGGGCGGTGCCCCTTGTCAATAAGCTTGGCCCCCCCTCTGGCCCCCCTAAATTTGGATGGTATTTTTGTGTCAAAGCGCCACGGAGAAGTGATATCAGCCATCGGCGGCAAACTGTGGAGATATGACTGGGGCCTCTTTCGCGTACTCTCGGTGTCGTGGGCACTCGATCTCGCGTGCACTCCCTCTCTCTGCTTCTGCGCGCACTCCCTTTCTCTGCTTGCACGGGCACTCACTCTCTCTGTCAGTGACGGTGCTGCGCGCATCAGTTCCCCGCATTCCTCAGAAGTTAACCCCCAAATTAACACGGGTAATAAAAAGATTCAACTTCAGTCATGTTCATGTTGTGAAAAACTATCAAAGTGTCCACTGTTGATTATATTAGACTTTTGTTTTCAATAGCGATTTTAAAACTTTTAATAGAGGAAGTCCTCGGCTATGCAGAAGCTATTATTAATCCGAAATTGAGTGTACATAGTTTTACTTTAGGAAATGCAGTCTTGAATTTACAAACAGTCGGTAAGTACCAGAGAAAAGATGCAACACATTGATCAAATTTAGTTTTCAGTCACGTTGAAAGTAATATTCAACTCGTTTAGTTTTGCCTTTATTCGTTTTTGATGTCAGTAGTGACATAAAGCTCGAGTCTTCAAACACATGATTTATTTACAACACATTTTTAAACATAATAGTTTAACTAATTTCTAATAACTTCTTTTTATCTTTCCCATGGTGACAGTGCATTATATTCTACTAGTTAATTGCAAAATAGTTGTATTCAGAATAAAGTGTAACTTAAAGACTTAAAGTTAGAATAATTAGTCAAGTTATTGTGTAAATGATTTGTTGTGTAGACAATCAAAAATATACAGTAAATAATTCTTAAGAAGGCTAGTAATACTGACCTTAAAATTGTATTTTTAAAAATTAAAAACTGCTTTTATTTAAGAAATAAACTATTGAAAAAATAAGACTTATTATGACTCCAGAAGAATATTTTTTTGTTTTACAGGAAATACTGTGAAGATTTCCTTGGTTTGTTAAAGATCACTTGGAAAACATTATTTTAAATTAATGGGAGGGCAAAAATTACTTCAACTGCATCTGTTAAAGTTTACAGGTGTAAAAATGTGCCTTGATGTCCTCGAATGTTAGAAATGTGTAATCCACTACAATGCAAAGTTACTTGTCAAATAAATTAACAAGGATGATTATTTTGAGTTTAAGTTATTATCTTGTTTATGAAGACTGCAGAGTGATGCGTGAAAAAAAAATGACTTTGAATAATTGTTTAAGTAGTTTGTGATTGTATGTTAATGTGTGCCCCCTAAAAGTACAAGTGGCTCCTGCCCAGCCCGCCCAGTTACTCTGGTCTAGAACCGCCACTGCAGCAAAGATATTCATTCATTCGTTTTCTTTTCGGCTTAGTCCCTTTATTAATTTGGAGTCGCCACAGCGGAATGAACCGCCAACTTATACAGCATATGTTTTTTACGCAGCGGATGCCCTCCCAACTGCAACCCATCACTGGGAAACACCCGTACACACTCATTCAAACACGCATACCTACCCAATTCACCTATACCTATACCTTGTGGGGGAAACCGGAGCACCCGGAGGAAACCGAAGCGAACGCGGGGAGAACATGCAAACTCCACACAGAAAAGCCAACTGAGGCCGAGGCTCGAACCAACAACCTTCTTGCTGTGAGGCGAACGTGCTACCCACTGCGCCACCTAATTCTATGTCATTACTCCAGCTTTTAGTGTCACACAAACCTTCAGAAATCATAACACGTCTTATTTTTATCAATTCTAAAC
Organism: Danio kyathit; assembly: GCA_903798195.1. NCBI lineage: Eukaryota > Metazoa > Chordata > Actinopteri > Cypriniformes > Danionidae > Danio > Danio kyathit. Next base: position 31,716,508 of record LR812523.1, read on the forward strand.
ACGTGTGCTGAATAATTTGTTGCTGTAAACAAATAAAGAATGAATTTTTCCAGATTTGTTTTTACTCAATGGAAAATTCTAAGTAAGACTATTTATTTAAAAGTGTTTATTGTAACATTGTAAAGTTTCTAACTCTATCAGTTGCGCTTGTATTTTTGCAGAATAGCCATTTACATTACATATACATTTAATCTTTTATCCAAAGTGACGTTAAAAATGTAGAAAAAACGTGTTTGGTCAGAATTTTTAAATAATAAATAAAGAAAATTTAATATTTATGTAAATAACATGTACATTTAATATTTACATGTTAAATATATTTAACATGTAATATTTTATCTAAAGTAATGTACAAGTGTAGACCTTTTTCTTAGAACGCAAAATTACCCATTATGCTTTGCGTGTATGCGTAAGGAAGATGCTAAGAACTTCCGGTTGGCAGCTTGTCACATTCGGACAGCTTTGAAATTATAGTTTTAATCTATTTTACTTGCTTTTAATGTCTTTGAACTAATCCTGCTGTCGATCAGCACTAGACTGATTATTTAAATAATGCAATCTAATAGCGATGAAAAATAACATTTTGCGAGTCATTTACTATTACCATCAGACGGCATCTTGTGCCATTTAAATGGAGCCTCGTCATCGATAAAGTGATCATTTTCTCTCTTTTTTTCAAATATACCCAACTCAAACAAATTTAATTCACCAAAATGTTTGACAGACACACGTACTGTCCCACTAACACATTGATTGAAAGACTGGCACAAAGTGAAAATAAAATGGCATTTTAAGATGACACAGAAGCACAAACCATGGTAAATACTACACAATACAAAATAACTAAATAAAACATAAACGGTCTGCGATTAGAAACACCATGCAAATCAGCCAGCAGAGTATCAGTAACAGACTTTTCTTTTTTGGAAATTGCATGGCTTCATTACATACCTGTTATGTTTCATGCCAGTAATATGGTTTGCTCTATAATCCAGTGATCTATTGTGTGTGTACGCACTGACGAGCTGCTGAGTACAGTATAACAGCTGACAGGTCAGGAACGCTGTCGCTGTATTTTAGCATCTGATCTGACACTAAATTAGGAGAACGTTTTTCTCTCACGCTTGAACCGCATCTGACAGAAGTTTAACGGCTTTAACACACACCTTTCAAAATCAACTTTTGGCATCACAAAAGCACTCCGTAAGCCACTCAAAACGGTATTGACAACCATTTTCAGATCAAGATTTTCTAGTTGTAAACGCTGTAAATGGAAGTTCTAAGCATCCTATCGGAAGACGCTGGTCGCTATGGTGGCCTCCATGCAGCAATGAAGGAAAAGGTCTGTAGGAGAAAAGTATTAGGTCAGGTTTTTTACAATCGTAAAAGCATTTAAAATGCTTTTAAAAGAAATAAATGTTAGATAGTATGTGTGTATGCTTATGTTATCAACATTAAAAAAGACCTGTTGCTTTTATTGTAAATTCTGATGATTTCTCACCATTTAGCTGGCTAAAATGACAAGAATATTAGTTTTCTAAGCATCAGTCAGTTATTATTTGAATTGTAGGTCATAGTTTTCCTGAGCATGAAAACTATGGAAATACATTAAAGTTGTATAATTTCTGGCTTATTACCATTTTTATGTTTATTAGGAAATTCTGCTAAAACACTTTGTGACATTTGACATTTTTTCCAGGTAATAATTTTAGCAAATCTTAAAGTAGAGTTTTAAAAATAAATATATGTCATTCTTTCATGACTGAAAAATATAAAGTCTGACCTGAGACGGTAGGAAAAAATGATTGTTAAATTCTTATTGCTACGTCTATTAATACTGTAGGGAGTCATCTTGTACTTGAGCACTGAAATGTCCTCCTACATGTTTCTGCAGAAAACTGCCCACATCAAAACCCTGCTCTGCGATCCTGGAAGCCGGGTCACGATCTCAAAAAGGTGGTGGTGATACGCAGCGGTGAACATTATCGCCTAGATTCATCTGCCACCTTGTATTCGATCACAATCCAGGCTGGAGGTGAGATCATCTGTCCAGTGTCTAGTAAAACGCTTTGGCTTGTTAATTTTTCAATCAAAAATGAATTCAAGAGCATTTATTGCAATTTTATGTTTCCCTTTTGTGTGCTTATTTGACTTTTAGGTTCTGTAGTCTTTGCGGATGATAAAAAAGGTTCTAAAAACATCACGTTACGAACACGGCACATTTTGATTGAAGATGGCGGCGCTCTCCATATTGGGGCTCCAAAATGTCGATTTCGCTCTCTGGCTACCATCACCCTGGTCGGCCGATCAGATGAGACCGCCGTGACTGAGGTTCCAGGGATGGGCCGCAAGTTTTTGGGTGTGAATTCTGGAGGAACTCTGGAGCTTCATGGGTCAGAGAGGATGTCTTGGACCTTCCTCACTCGCACCGTGTCTGCTTCAGGGTTGGCTACAGGTGACCATGCCTTTCAGAAGAACTTCAGCCGTGGAATTAACCTGCGCGTGGTTGATCAGGACACGGCAGAGGTGCTGGTTAATGAGCGCTTCGACACGCATGAATCTCAAGATGACAGTAAAAGGCTGGGGGAGCTGCTGAAGGCTCTGCCCGCAGGACGCATCGTTGCACTGGCCACTGGTGATTCTGCGGTGAAGAGCCTGCAGTTTGAGACCAAAAAAACCATCCACGATCTTCTAGGGAGCAACTATATCAGTGATCTCAAATACAGGTGAATAGCAGAGGCCTTTTAAAATCATAGGGCGTTTTACTCTGCTCTTGTTGTTATTCTTAACACTGCTTTTCATCCTTGGTTAAAAATTTATAATTTGTAATTTGTGATTTAATATGTGGGGAGGGGGGGGGGGGGTTGACCCCCCCCCACCACCAATTAACACATGATCTTAGAAAAATGTGATGAAAAAATTCATTCAACAGTCTGAAACCGGCAGATCTAGAGTGCTAATAGACACTGTAAGTGTTCAAGGCACATTTCTTGTAAAATAGACATTTATGTCTACATATAGCCTTAAAGTAAAGTACAATTAGATGCATAGTTTGTATAATTTGACCCACAGTAACCACTGTAAGAGCTACTCAGAAGTTGTCTAAATCTATACACAAAATATCCATTAAATCACTGTAAACTTAAATATGTTTTATTAATAAATTAAATGTAATAAAATAAAAAAAACAATTATCCCCCTACATATAAAAAAAACAACCCCTGGCAGTGATTCAGTTACTAGAGAAAAAGAATAATGGATGTAGTAAAGAAGGCGTTTCATTCCGAAAGATCGGGAAAGGGTTTTTTTTTTCCCTTCTGACCATTTCTGTTTGTTGTCAAAACTGACAGTTGGAGGGGTGTGGTTAGCTATGTTAACCACGCCCATTACTTCAATCACATAAGCTGAGAATTTAAGTGAAAAAAACAGGAAGTGCATTTTCAGATTTAAATTTTAGATTACAAGAAACAAATTTTTTTTCCTAACAACAGGCACAGATGAATTGTTCACCACAAAACTGGCAATGTGAGCTAACAAAATCATATGGTTAGTTTTGATTTCATTTATACGATAAGGCTAAAAATTAAGTTAGCAAATTGTGTGCCTCATATTAGCATGTTTTGGACGGTGATCAAAATCATTGCATTCTACATACCAGCAGTTGCTTTAGCATTTGAAGGGAACAATATCTAATGTTGATGGGGGAAAAAAAGAGTCAAGGTGAGAATAATTTATTATTTCAATGCTTATTCAGGACAAATTTGATGGCAGAAAACAGTAAGTAATATGAGTTTATGTGCGCTCATCCAATCAGCAAATAAAGGGATAGTTCCCCAAAAAATAGAATTATGTCATTATTTACTCACCTTTCACTTGTGCTTGAGTTTCTTCTCTTGAACACAAACGAATATATTTTGAAGAATTTTACATGCCATTGACTTACATAGTTTTGTATTTCCTGTTAAGGATGTCAGTGGCTATGGGTTGACAACATTCTTCCAAATATATTCTTATGTGTTTAACATAAAAAATAAACTCATAAAGATTTGGAGACACTCAGGGTTGAGTAAATGTTAAATGTTGTGTGAAATATATTCCTTTAACCCAGGGATAAAACTCAGAATATGAAAACTCAGGATTAATTGTCAATGCATTGCAACACATGAAATTTAATCCTAAACCAGCTTAAAGATGGTTTGCTGGTTTATTGGTCAGTTTTTAGGTATGCTGTTTAACTGTAACCCAGCTAAACTGGCTAAATATCTTCTTGGCCAGGTGAAATGCCAATTTGAACCAGTTCAGACCAGCTTAGACTGGTTTAAAGTATATTCTTTTCCATTTTCAGCAGAGATAGGGGTGTTGCCATACACAGTATGATATATTCCTATTATTTCTTCAAACAAATTGCAGTCACAAATGTTTTTATAGCTGCAAAATGAATCCCTGGAGGGCGGTAACAGGAAAGAAGCTTTTTCCAATCCAACGTGTTTTTGCTTTGATAACTCCCGAGCACAGCTTTGAAGTAACAGTGATTGGGAGCAGAAAGTGTCCTGTTGTTCCATAAACCATATCCTGATTCAGACTCACCCACTGAGAACCAGCTTCTGAATCCCAAAGACATCACACATTGTGCAGACCTTAGCAGTCTCATTCATGCATTGATCCAGGCTGAACCAAACGTTTTTTCATTATATTACTAATTATTAAAACAATCATGTATGATAGGTTTAATATTATTTTAAAAGAATAGATAATGGGCAGTTTTGGCATTAAAACTGTTAAAATGATTAAAGACACAACATGAGTAGGGTTGTTTTTGCATCTAATCTTATTTGAATATGCATTTGTAGGAGTTTTCTTTTTAAAAGAGATGTTTAACACTGGTTCTTCGAAAATACATGCTTCAGCCTACTTGGTATGAAACCACAAAATCATACTGCAGTTTATAAATTTAATGCAGTTTCATGCCAAAAAACGGTTGTTCTTTTTCACACCAATTGTGATTGGGGTTGCAGCGCGATGCAGCCCAACGCAGTGTGGCTGTTCAGACTCACACTGACACAAGGAGTCATGGTCTTTTAATGACAGCAGTAAATAACTGAACAACTATTTGAACTGTACAACTGTTTGTAAATTATAAATTAACATTTATTTTATATCTTTTTTTATTTACAAACAATGTATCTTTATGGGCTTCTGGAAGAACATTTCCTGAGCCTCTTGGTATGGAAAGTCAGAAATGTCTGGCCCATTTTTTGAGACATTTTTTAAACATGTCTCTTATAAAAATTTAGATGTGAACGTCATGGCCAGAAGCAGCTTTACAGAAAATAATTCATTCATTCATTTTACTGAGCTTAGTGCCTTATTTATCAGGGGTCACTAAAGCAGAATGAACCGCCACCGAAAAATTACAATGCAATTTAAAAACATTGCAAATGATGAAAGATGAAAATGAGTTAAAATGCACATCTATAAATCTAATACTTGTTTACTAAAGGAAATAGGCCAAAAACTACTTCTTATAGCAATTCGTGTATTACAAGAAGTTATATTATTAAATATTTATGTTAAAAAACGTTTTATCGAATAACTCCAGCCAGCTTTTAGTGAATTTGTAATATTGTCAAAAACACAGAACTTTCAGTTTTTATATGTAAAAAAGGCCTAAATACATGCAGGACCGTTCCAATATTTTGCTCATCTCCAACTATTGACAGCAGATCCCTCAATGAGAAAGAGAGAAGGGGATTTGCACTCGCGATATCTTTACTGCTCTATTCATTTAACCTAAGAAATGTAAAGCTTAGACCATCACTGTGCCTCTCGCCATCTGTTCTCTTTTTCATTTACTTTCGTCGCACTGATTTCCGGATATTTTAAATAATTTTGGGGGATCACGGAGCCGGTATGAATTTGCGGAAGACATGCAGAGCTTTCGGGAGAGGTCATAACTAGACACTAGATAGAGGAGATGGCTCCGCTCGCATCACAGCATGGGATGTGCGCGACGTATCTGAAGAGCAGGGAGGGATGCGGGACATATTTGAGGACCGGGTGGGAGATGTTCGATTTCCGGGAGATTATCATTCGTTTGCAGGCATCTGCAAACTTTCGAGAGACTTGGGGTGTCTGCATCTGTATATATTTTAGCTGCAGTAACACAAGCGCAGAACAGAAATGACATGCTGTTGTGTAAATAAAATATTACATACGGCTATTTAGCTTGTTTATTAAAAAAGTTGTGATCTGGCGCTATATAGATAATACAATTAATGTGACTTTAAGGGGGCGGGTACAGCCATTGGGAGGAGTGGGCCGCCCCCTTATATAATGGTGGGGGAAACACTGTTCTTTTTGTGTTCAACATAAAAAAGAAACTCGTAAACATTTGAAACAAGTGAAGGTGAACTATCTCTTGAAAAATGCATGGAGATGTTAAACTTTTACCCCATTATTGTTCAATTCTGCATTGACTATAATCAACTTTAATCCCAACTCAACATTGAGGATCCTGCGATGTGACTATTGCGGAAGCACACATTCCAGTATCGATGCTAAAACAATATATTGTGCAGCCCTACAACAAAACATATCTAAGTATTTGCAAAAAGTGTAAGGAACATATTTTCAATGAAACTGGGCTGAAGAAGTTAGTTCAGTGTTATTTTCTGATTGTATTAAATATATTAATTTTTAAATAAGATGTGGTGCTCTCCAAATGCTTCGGCAATTTTCTTGGGCTACTGAATGTCTAGCACATTAATATCAACTCAAGTTTAAAGCAAATATGAATCTTGTTTTTTTTTAAAGCGAGCATATTGACTTTTGCCAGTATGTGTTTGAGCAGTCTAATACAAGCCAACTGTTAGAAGCTAATAGTCCTTATAGCGCTCTGGGCTTTCAACTACTAAACAGCTGGTTGATCTGCTGAAACGTCTCTAAAAAAGCCTTACAGTGTTCAGATGGCAGGAAAAGGTGGCGAAAGGTTAAACAGGCATATTTCCAGGATTTGTTTTAAAAGAGCTGACGTGTATATCTGTTTGTATTTCAGTGTAAGGCTTTTCAAGAGTTTAAAGTCAGAATAACCAGATGTCGTGTCTCTTCTGAATATATTTTAGATGGATTTTTAGACAGGGATGCGGTTTAATAGCCTGCTGAAAACTAAACATGTTTAGTGTCAAATATAGAAATTCCTCCAGATATAAAGCCTAGTTTAACAGTCCTCCGCATTGGCACTTAATTGTAACATTCTTTTAGTGAGTACAAAAAATGTGGAAAATATGCATGGCTGTTTTAGGATTGAAACTGCAGATCAGTGAGACATGAGTTTGGTCAAAGTTCTTGAGTGTGAAAACTTCTGTTGTCTGTTATATAACTAGCAACTGCAGATCATATGAGGAAATCATATCTGTGTGCTGATGACTGACTATGCAGTTATGTGGTTTCCAGTGAATTTGTTGGGCAGGTAATTGTTGGTAGTAGGTGTGACAGGAAAACCAACTTCAATTCACTCATTTGGAGATTTCAGTTTGACACATTGCACACACACAACCTTACATTTTTCAGTCAGACTTGCTTTATATCTGAAAACATGTGAGCTTGGCATCACGCTTTGCCAAACAGAATAATCTGGCACAATCTAATAAACTTGTGCAATGCAAACCAGCCTGTCCAAGTCTAATCCCCTGCTCCTCATAGACAGCCCAGAAAGGGGTTCATTGCACATATATTTTTGATATAAATACAATTAATGTATTATTGGCTAGTGATCAAGCTAACACATGGGCTCTGCTAATCTCAAACTGATTTACAAGTAGCTGAGGTATGAAAATATTGGTTGATGTGAAGTTTGGCTGTGCTTAAAGCACTTAACTCCAGGTTGCTCTTGGGGGGATTGTCCCTGCAGAAAGTGGTGTATATTTGGATACAAAGCATGTGATAAGTGAGGGGTATGGACACTCCCAGGGGATTCCAAGGGGGCCAGTGGAAAAAGTGGAATTCAAATAATGGGCAAGAGTCAGATAAACAAAGTAAATCGCATTTTGCTGTTTTATATTGGCTGTTGTACAATACAACAAACCAATGGCATTTGCATTTTGCAATTTTTAAATGGGTCATAAGATTTAATATATTAAATAATAATGTTTCTTTAGGTTATTTTATAATGTTATTTTTTTTGCACAAAAAACTCTACTTTAGAAACAATTTTTTTTAATCCGTTTCTGAAATGGTCTGTTTTTAAGGGGCAGTTCTTTTAAAGATTGTCAGTGAACCGCCACTTGATTTGATAAAGATGCTACATAGGAAACCGCTTCTTGATGCTTCAATAGTAAGTTATTTATTACTATTTTACATTATCCATATACACTCACCGGCCACTTTATTAGGTACATCTGTCAAACTGCTCGTTAATGCAAATTTCTAATCAGCCAATCACATGGCAACAACTCAAGGCATGTAGACATTGTCAAGACGATCTGCTGCAGTTCAAACCGAGCATCAGAATGGGGAAGAAAGGGGATTTTAGTGACTTTAAACGTGGCATTGTTGGCAAGTATTTCAGAAACTGCTGATCCACTGGGATTTCCACACACAACTATCTCTTGGGTTTACAGAGAATGGTCTGAAAAAGAGAAAATATCCAGTGAGCGGCAGTTCTATGGGCGCAAATGCATTGTTGATGACAGAAGTCAGAGGAGAATGGCCAGACTGGTTAGAGCTGATAGAAAGCAACAGTAACTCAAATAACCACTTGTTACAACCGAGGTATGCAGAAGAGCATCTCTGAACACACAACATGTCGAACCTTGAGGCGGATGGGCTACAGCAGCAGAAGACCACACTGGGTGCCACTCTTGTCAGCTAAGAACAGGAAACTGAGGATACAATTTGCACAGGCTCATCAGAATTGGACAATAGAAGATTGGAAAAACGTTGCCTGGTCTGATGAGTCTCGATTTCTGCTGCGACATTTAGATGGTAGAGTCAGAATTTGGCGTCAACAACATGAAAGCATGGATCCATCCTGCCTTGTATCAACAGTTCAGGCTGGTGGTGGTGGTGTAATGGTGTGGGGGATATTTTCTTGGCACACTTTGGGCCCATTAGTGCCAATTGATCATCGTGTCAACGCCACATCCTACCTGAGTGTTGTTGCTGACCATGTCCATCCCTTTATGACCAGTGTACCCATATTCTGATGGCTACTTTCAGCAGGGTAAAACGCGCCATGTCATAAAGCGTGAATCATCTCAGACTGGTTTCTTAACAATGACAATGAGTTCACTGTACTCAAATGGCCTCCACAGTCACCAGAACTCAATGCAATAGAGCACCTTTGGGATGTGGTGGAACGGGATATTCGCATCATGGATGTCCACCCGACAAATCTGCAGCAACTGTGTGATGCTATCATGTCAATATGGACCAAAATCTCTGAGCAATATTTCCAGTACCATGATGAATCTATGCCACAAAGGATTAAGGCAGTTCTGAAGGCAAAAGGGGGGTCCAACCTAGTACTAGTAAGGTGTACCTAATAAAGTGGCCGGTGAGTGTAAAATTGTTATTCACAGACAAACTGTTATTGCATTTCTACTTAAACATTTAATAAATACAGTAAGGAGCTTTGTTTTATTTCTTTAGTAAAATTGTGTCAAGACATCTGTGAGATCGAGACAATTTTAATTGATCAAATGATGTATTTTCTCACGCTTTTTAAATGGACCTTTTCACATAAAATCACCCCAGAAAGTAGTCATATTTTGAAGCATCAATAGAGCTAAGTGACGAAAACCGTTGTCCCTTTACAGTCACTGATAAGATCCCTTGTGGTTTAGTTATCTGTGTAAAGAAAGAGTTTGTTGTGCTTGTGTGGAAAATGCTTTATTTCCACAGATTTCATGCAGGTTTTGACATAATGATGGAAATTATAGCTCTCTCTTGTTTTGTTTAAACTTTGGAAGAGTGTTTCTTGTTTGTTAAGTTTATGTATTAGACAGAGACCATTGAATTGCTGTTGTTTTAAATGTGAAAGATCTTAAAAATGCAGAAATTGTTTTGATGATTAAGTATTTAATAATCATAGACTCGTTTTCTCCCCTTCGAGGGTAAAGAGAAGTGCCAGAAATATGATGGGAAAAGACAGGAAAGATTCCTGTGTTAGTCAGACATGGTATTCTGAGAAATGAGGTAATCTTGCCTCTGTGCTGCTGCTAAAAGACAAGAAATATGAAAGATGAAACAACAAAGTGTGGTTTCTGGCCATCACAGACCTCCCACCTCACAGCAGCGATTTTTGTCCGTACTGGTCTCAGTGTGGGAAGTTATTCACTCTATTTATCCACAAACTTCTTGTTGTAAACGGCAGTGAACCACACTTCTTAATGGGAGTGAGTTCAAAGAGACTCTATTTTCCAAACCTGCAGGGGCTTTTGGGCTTGAGGCTTGGCCTTTAGCACTCATATGTGTCCGTTTAACAAATAGTAGTTCTGGCCTAGTTTGCTGTTAAGAAGTGACTGCCGTTTCATCATAGGGGATGTATCAATGCTACTACAGTAACAGAAGCCAGTGGTTTTGCTTTTTGGGTTTTTTTTTTCCCTTCCTTTTTCCACTCGTTTTTGTTCCATCTTTGGCAAAACCATATAGGGAAAGAGAAAGTTGTTTGTTTATGTTCTACATTGGCCTAATTTGGTGCAGTCATTTATGAATTAATTGTGGAAAAAGGTCAACGTGCATTTGTTTCTTATTATCTTGAAAAATGATTACAGAATGATGACAGAAATTTCAGTTAATTCAACTTTAAAGATGACAGTTCTTCTAAACTTTTAACAATGTGAAGATTCAGACAGTTCTTTTATCCAAAAGCAGGGACTTTCTAGCATAGGCACTGTCTCCTCACAGCAGAAGGTCACTGGTTTGAGTCCTGGCAGGGTCAGTTGGCATTTCTGTGTGGAGTTTGCATGTTCTCCTCGTGTTCGTGTGGGTTTCCTCCGGGTGCTCCAGTTTGCCCCACAGTCCAAAGACATGCGGTATAGGTGAATTGAATAACCTAAATTGACTGTAGTGTATGTGTGTAAATGAGTGTGTATGGATGTTTCCCAGCACTGGGTTGCAGCTGGAAGGGCATTCACTGTGTAAAACATAAGCTGGATAAGTTGGCGATTCATTCCGCTGTGGCGACCCCTGATGAATAAAGTTGAAGGAAAATAAGCTGAAGGAAAATAAATTAGCTAATTATCAACGTCATGTACAGGGACAGGTTTACAATGACAAGTCTGAATGCTGACATGCATGACACACACATTTATTGATTAGGGCTGTATGGTCACACATAATGGTTTAATTCAATATTGATTGCTTTGCCAATAGATTAACGGTCAGTGCTCTGACATATTGCACAAATGCACTGTGGGCATCTGAAGTTTGAGTCCCCTCTCATGGAACTATTCTCATCCTGTGCACTTTCAGCTTCACTTCCTGTCAAAAAACTAAAATAAATAAATAATATTAAAACTATTAGGTGTCAGTTCATTGGGTATGTGCCAGCATTTTTTAATGAAAAAACATTTAAACATGACAAACTGTATCAAACATGAATTAAATATTGAGGAGAATATTACAATGGGAATCGATTAAAATTGAGAAATCAATATTTTTTTTACAGAGTCATAATATTCATTTTCCTTTGGCTTTGTCTCTCATTTATCAGTAGGGATGGGTATCGTTAAGGTTTTAACGGTATTACTACTTTTATCGATACCACTTATCGGTTTGGTACTTTAACGGTTCTCTTATCGGTACTTTTTGTAGTGGTTTTTAAAAAAAAGAAAAAAAAAAACAAGTTGAACAGAATTAATAACACTGTTTTATTATTACGTTTTTAATGTAAAATAATACGAAACCAATAATTGTAAAACAAATTTAAAAAAAAAATCCTGTAAAAGAATGTGCAATGGTTTGAAGGAAAAGGACGTTTTTAACATCTGTTTAACATTTTTAAATGTTTGACTTTTCTGCCAGAAATCGGGACCTTTCTTGGTTTATTGTGCTCCCTGCAGTTGAAAATACCCTCTTTGAGTTGCAAAATGCAGTTAAATGAGATGATGTTTATGATTTTTCATTACCGCATTCACATAAATGAGTTAACAGTGTTTTTAATACAGTTTTGCAGCATCTTGCAATGTAAAAATAAACTTTCCTATAAAGCATAGTTTATTATTGGGCTATTCATAGGCTTTATTTGTAAATACAGCTGATGTAAAAGCATTTTTAATGTTTAAGATTTATTCAGGCTACTGCAGAAAAAATACTGTTTTCATTGTAACCGAATGTGTGTGTTTATTTTACTATTAATATTATACTAATTTAGGTGATTGACTGCTGGCATAATGATGTGGATGATGTAACGTCACCGTTAGTAGCTAGGCAGTAAAAACTTTTCATTTGTCTTTCTGCAGTTAATGCACTTTTGAAAGATACTTTCACTTAGCCAGATTGCTTGCGTTTCCGCTTATACAAGAAAACAACTTGTTGCGTTTGTTGCAACGGGCATTGTCTCTGTCCACTCGGGAAATACAACCCGATTTGTTCACTCCGCACGCCACGAGCTGTGTGTGCGCAAATCTGTGTGGCGAGCTATGTGTGTGCAAATCTGTGTCGCGAGCTATGTGTGTGCACTTAGCACGAGCCTCCGCTGAGTGCACGCGCACAGCCGAGAACTGTGAAGGCTTTTATACTTGACGCGCTCAACGGAAACACGAGCATTTCTCATGTGAGATTGCTAACTTGCAGACGAGGTTGGTCAGTTAAATTGTGCAACTGTAAGTAATGTTTACTCAGCAATAATTGTCCAGTACCGATAGCAGAACCGTTAATGTAAGAGCTTATCGATATTTCGGTCTTTTATAATTTAGCACCGATACCGATCAAATACAGAGTTTCGGTACCCATCTCTATTTATCAGGGGTTGCCAGAGCGCAATTAACCGCCAACTATTTCGGCATATGTTTTACACAGTGGATGCCCTTCCAGCTGTAACCCAGTACTGGGAAACACCCATAACATTTATGTTTTATTGTTGTTAAATAACTAATTGACTTAAGCCAGTTTAGATTCTACAAATACATCAAGCATTTCACATTGCATGTTTTTTTGTGCTTTACTGCCATTTAAATTGCTCTCTCTGTCAATCTCTCTTTTAGGGATGCCTGGGCCTTGGTCTCGGTGATTGGGGGAGGCAATGGTTCTTGCACAGAAGATGTTCGAGAGCATGAGAACCATGACACGGGTGGCAAGGCGCTGGCCCGCCAAGACTTCTTCACTGTGGATGGTGTCGGTTTCGCTGTTACAGCTTATAGTGAATGGAGTAATGGTATGTTTTTGACTGCTTCCAATAAAATCCACATTATTGAACAATAATATATACAAGCATTCCTTTATATTTTAGTCTATTTAGTCTAAAGGAATTAAGTTAACTTCTTAGTTTTTACCAATTTAAGTGAATTGAACATAAAACAATTAAGTTGCCCCCCCCCCCATTATTATCATTATAAATAAGTAGTTTTAACTGTTATGTGATGGAAGCTGGACAACGGAGTAGAGGATCCACGTGCAGTATTTATTAACAAGAACAGTCAGGCAGGCAAAGGTCGATCAAAGGAGCATACAGAGAATTCAAAGAATGGTCAGTAAACAGGCGAATGGTCAGGACAGGTGTCGAAAACAACGGAGACAGTAAAACAAGGCAAAAAGTCAAAAATGGTTGGGTTAGACAAAGCAAACACGTCGTAATGTTCACTTACAGTATAACCAGACTCAGCAGCTGGTGTGTGTGTCTGTGCTGCTTTTAAAGTTTATGTAATCAGTTCATAATGATCCTCTAGCTGTGTGTGTGCATGTAATCAAAGTGAAACAGGAACAGGTGTGTGGGTGTGGTGCATGACAGGATTTGTAGTTCTTTTGGTGGCAGATTTGTAATTCTCCAGCAATTTGTATGGACTAGCTCACTTTGTGTTTGAGGTAACTTGGGCTCAAAACAAAAAAACAGGGAGCAGCAGCTCAGTTGCATTTAAATAAACACACAAAAAGTGTGTTTTTTTTCTTCTTCTCACCTAAAATGGTGTGTTTACAGTGTGGCGTAATGATCTGTGAGTACATGAGACAATAAGACAAAAAAGAAAACCTTTTTTAAACCTTCACTGTTTTTTTTTTGCCATAAGGTTACCCTACTACAGGCTTCCAAGTGGATGCAGTGGATAAAGTAGTTCTGAACCTGCAAGATGATGTGAGCAGCTGGAATCCAGGTGATCGGATTGTGGTGGCCAGCACAGATTACTCCATGTACCAGGCAGAAGAGTTCACCCTGCTCCCCTGTCCAAGCTGTGACAGAAAGCAGGTTCGAATTCAAGGTGAGGTGGCTTTGGTTTGTTGCGTTAATAATTTACAGCATCTCTGCTCTCAATCGTGCTGTCAATTTTCACGAAGCCAAGTTGACCGTGTCTATGAGTTTGCGACAGGAAAAGGGTGAGGACTGTTTACCAGAGTCCCATAAACAAACTTGTCATTTTTGACCATAGGCCAGCAGTGGCTGTATAGATAATTCTTCCATCATGTTCTCCACCCTGTTCAAAATTCAGATTTTTTTTTTCACTAATTGCTTTACAGTGATAACATCCCAACTGCTCTTTAGGGTGTATTGGAATTTGTACACATACATGTTTGAATGTCTTTTCGTTAGATAGAAAGAAGTCTCTTATTCTGATCAAGGCAGCATTGAATTAATTAAAGCTACAGTAATAAAAGTAATATTGTGTTGGTGTTGATAGTCTAGTGGGCAGTGCTGTCTCTTCAACTTTGCTTTCTGGCTAGCCACTGTCCTATCGCAATAAAGGCAAAAATGGCAAAAATAAATTTATATCAAAAAAAAAAAAATGTATATCATCTAGTACAGCGTTTCTCAACCACGTTCTTGGTGGACTACCAGCTCTGCATATTTTCCATGTCTCCTTAACCAAACACACATAATTCAGATCATCAGCTCATTAGCAGAGACTGAAAGACCTGTAATGGGTGTGACGGACAAAGGACACATCAAAAACATGTAGTGTTGGTGGTCCTCCAGGAACGTGGTTGAGAAACACTGATCTAGTATCAATAGTAACTACTGTTTTCCATTTCAACATATTTTGAAATGGCAAAGCTTAATTGTCAGTATCATGAATGTCACACGATACTTCAGAAATGGTTCTTATTATATTTTTTTCTTATTGTCAGTGTTACTGTAATCAGATTACAGTGTTACAAACAAACAACACTCCTTCATTGGTACTTAGATGAACATTTTCCATAGTACCACACAAAAATGGGAAGTAAATAAAGAAATAATGGTCAACTGCTTACAATACAAACAAATATTTATAAATGTACAGTTGAAGTCAGAATTATTAGCCATCTTGAATTATTACCCCTCTTGTATATTTTTTTTTCCTTTTTTTTTTTTTTTTTACGGAAAGAAGATTAATTTTCAGCATCATTAATTTCACACGATCTTTCAGAATTGCTTCTTATTTTTGTCAGTGTTACTAACAGTTGAAGTGCTTCCTATTTTTGTGGAAACTGACGTATTTTAAGTCTCTAATGCTGATCAAAGCTGTATTACAGTCACTTTTGACGAGTTTATTTTATCTTGGCTGAATAAAATTATACATTTCTTTCTTTTTTATACTATTTTTGTAAATATCAACACTATAACAAAGAAAACAAGCAAACAACACTCCTTCATGGGAACTTGGATATAAATTTTCTATAGTACAACACAAAAATGACAAGTAAATAATTATCACCTGCTTATAATACAAGCAAATATTTGTAACTGTACAGTTGAAGTCAGAATTATTAGCCCTTCTTTAAATTATTAGCCCCCCTGTATATTTTTTTTTCCAATTTTTTTTTAACGGAAAGAAGATTAATTTTCAGCATCGTTAATTTCACACGATCCTTCAGAAATGTTTTTTATTACTGTGCTTTATATTTTTGTGGAAATTGATCAAAGCTATATTACAGTCACTTTTGATGAGTTTATTACACCTTAGCTGAATAAAAAGATTCATTTCTTTCTTTTTTTTATACTAATATTTTGTAAATATCAACACGATAACAAAGAAAACAAACAAACAACACTCCTTCATGGGTTCTTACAAAAATATTGTTCATAGTACAACAAAAAAGTGATAAGTAAATAAATGAACAGTGGCCCTGTATAATTTCCCCCCCAATTTCTGTTTAACGGAAAGGCTTTTTAAAGGCTTAACTAATTAGGCAAGTTAGGGTAATTAGGCAAATAATTGTGTAGCGATGGTTTGTTCTGTAGACAATCGAAAAAATATATAAGGGGCTAAAAGTTTTGACCTTAAAATGTTTTTAAAAGAATAAAAAACTGCTTTTATTCTAGCTGAAATCAAACATTTAATACCTTCTCCAGAAGAAAAAAATATTATAGCAAATACTGTGTTAAACATCATTTGAAAAAATGTTTGAAAAAAAAAAAAAATTTAAAGGAGAACGAATAGTTTTCACTTCAGCTGTATATATGTAAATACCTGTGGTCATACATTAATTTAATTGACATTCAATTCCACTGGGAAACAACCAAGCAGACATTTATTCTATAGTATTTCCTAATTTCTGTTTTAAAATATATAAATTCACCATAAAAGTTTCTTCTTGCAGTCTCAATATAAATATAAATTGTAGATTTAAGTGATGCATTTCCTCTCTAACCTATTATTCCCAGACTTAATTCATATTTAAAATAAAAACCTATTCAATTGATATTGATCCATATAATGCAAAAAAAAAACAAAAAAAAAACTCATAAATGATTTAGTTTGCATTTAAATAATTTTGTAGGGAGTATTGTGCACCTACAATATGGCCATTATTCTCTGCACATATATATGGAGGCATTGAAGAATTGGAAATGCTTTCAAAGTGTGGCCTTTATTGAAAGGATGTAGTTTAAATGTCACCTTGTGCAGTGTGTCCTGTTGGCAAACCAGCCCTTATCCTTCCAGGCGGATACTGTGTGTGTAAAGGGCACTCTGAATGTGTGGATGGGTGGCTTTCCTTCCTGGATCCGCTTTGTATTTATTTAAAAAATATGTTCATCCACATATTAAGTAATCAATTTTAATGATCAAACATAATTACGTTTTTATGTTTCGTTAAGAAATCTGAAGTTACACTTTATTTTATGGTGTCTTTTTTTATTTTTTTTTTATTTTTTTTATTTTTTTTTTTATACAGTTTAACACAGTTATACATTACAATAAGTATTTCAGTTCAGTAGTTAATGTTAGTTACTGTATTTATAACATGAACTAATGAGGAATAATACTTATTCAATTAGTTAGTAATCAACATTAATTTATCATAGTTTAATTTAACATTTACTAATGCATAATTAAAATCCCAATTCATGCTTGTTAACATTAGTTAATGTGCTGAGATTGATGTAAACTTTGACATTATTTTTATTAGTGTTAAAAAAGATGAATAAATACTGTAATGTATTGTTCATTGTTAGTAAATACATTAACATTAATATGGTAACACTTTAGTTTAGGTCACAATTCATGCTGTTAACTACTGGCTTATTACATGCCTTGTGTTAAGATATTAGCTGTTCATTAGTAGTTATAAAATGTGGACCTATTCTGGATCTTTAATCCTACCCAAAACCTAAACTAAATTCTACTTTGCTAACTATTAATAAACCGCTAATTAGTAATTTATTAAAGGTGCAGTATGTAAGTTTGAGACCCAGTGGTTGAATTAGGTATTGCACACCTAGTTTAAAACAAACACAAGCACAGGTTGCCAGATTGACACCTACAGCAGTGTGCCTAAAGGCTGAATTAAGGCTGATTTAAGTCATGTTCTAAATAAAAGTGATAAAAGGAATATTTTCTATATTAAAAAGAGTTTTTCTTTTAAGCAACACCTGAAATTTATATTTTAGAAATGGCTTCTATTTCTTGCAGCTGAACAAGAAACAACTATGACAACGATAACCTCAGGTACACCTCATGTGCTTTATTCAGTGTTAAATGCTAACAATGTGAGTTTTAATGCCATTTCACATGACATTTATTGCCATACTACTGAAAGCAGCAGCAGATGGTTCACCTCAGATCTTGAAAACAAAATAAACCGTTTGAAATTGAACTGTGACAACTGTGAACATGTGCAAGCCAACACATATCAATGATCCAGCATGTACATTTAATAACGTCAAAATTTATATGTATTAATTAGATTACAAACCTTACCATTTTGTTGGATTGCAGTTAGTGCACTATTCTGTGCTTCTGAATGGCTGTATTTAAATTTCTGTCTTGTTTCGTCTGGTGCAAACAGCCAAATTGCTTATCACTGCAAATCTCATCACATAGGGTGTTGTTAGGACACTGGGTTACAATGTAACCTGCTCACCTAATGTTTACATTCGTAATATTTATATTATTTACTGATTAATAACCAGCTCTTGTGGAACTCTGAATCTGCGTCTCATTTCAGAGGTCCACCAGAGGTCACATTTTGGTCATGGATGCACACTTTGAGAGCTCTTCTGACTGAATGAATGAAATACGCGGTTTTCCATCGAGGCAACTCGGGGTGCTGAAATATAATTGGCTAAACTGGCATTGGGCGGATTAAATGACCAAAACAAAGACAAACATCCTGTCATATAACACACATTTTCAAAGCAGAATATCTGACTTTAGCATTGTTTTTCAGATAAACAAGTATGTTTACTTAGCATGTTTCCTGAATAGCTGCAAACATATTATGGTATTTTTATCCTTTAGAGGAGTCAAAAACTTTTAGCATCTTTAAGCTAGTAGTGTTAATTAATGGTTTGTTAATATTGCAAATTGTGACCTAAACTAAACTGTTACCACTTAAACAAACCTTTTTTTAAATTTCTTTCTTTTTAAGAAATAAAGTAAAAGAAAAGAAAAAAATTTAAATACAAGAACATCGGAACTTAAATGAACAGTTGACTGGTCACAAGTCACATTAACAAAAGATTAGTTTACGCAATGTAAAGGTATTGACCTTATTCTTCAATACGGAAGTGCGCTCATTTGGCGATTGTTTTAGAACTTCCGATTCAGTCGCCTATGGGAGAAATGACTAGGAATAATAAACAACAAAACATGGTCAAACTACTCGCTCTACAAACAACTGTTTGCATGATTATACAGACAGAATAGAATAATATAATAGTAAAATATCAGTTTGCAACATCAAGCAGCAAAACAAGCTGTTTTTAACGTCTAAAAATGAATGGAAGTGAATGAGACCGGAAGTCTCAATCCAAAATGATTCAAATGGCTGCGCCCGCTCGTACGCAGAGAATAAGGTGAATAAGAACAATCTATTTCTCCCAATATTGCAGGTCTATTTGTAGTTTTAATAAAAGTCATCCTCTCCATATTTTGAACGTTAGATAAAAACATCCAACCATTCAGATTTTGTAGAAGGTTTAAGTTCCGTAGCCATTTACGAGTTAAGGCTGATACTTATACTTCTACGTCAAATGATCAGCGTGACCCACGACGCCTAGTCGTGTATTTATATTTTTGCGTGCTGTTTGTGTTGCTCTGCAATAACATTTCCGAAACGCTAGCTGGAAGTGAGGTTTTTATATTCCTCTGTGTTGTGCTTCTTTGCGGGTGTTTTGTTTTTTCTGAATGCTAGCTTAATGTACAAGTAGCTCATTCAGAGTCGGGAGGCGGCGGACGTGCAACAACAGGTAAACAGAAAACAACAATTTCCATGTATAGTTACTTCACGGGACTCCACACTTGTACACACTCGCTCCATCGGGTTCGCGCAGCTCTCGGCCCCGCCCACATTGGTCACAGCTACCAAACTGACCAATCACAGAACTTGCCATATGCGTCGTTGCGATGTGTAGTTACATTTTTGAGAAGTCAGCACTGGCGAGGTGAGGGCTATGCGACCGCGCGAAGGCTGCGCCGGAGCATACACGTGTATAAATCAGCCTTTACAGTTTTCTTGCTAGTTGCTGGACGTGTTTTTAATAAACACTTGTCTTTTACCATTAAGTTGACTCTAATACAACCTTATTGTAAAGCGTTACCTATCAATTAGCTACATTTTCTTTTTATATGGTTATTATGAGGGTTAGGTTTGTCGTTAGTTGTATGTGAATACCCATATTTTATTGGTTTTAGTAATAACAAAACAATAATAGCTAGTACATGGAACAAGGTCACTAAAATACAGTGTTAGCCAGTTTTCTTTTCTTTTTTTTATATTTTATAATTGAATGTTTATAATTGATCTCAGGATCAGAGTGAGTCAATGTGAGTTTTATGGACTGTACTTGTGTGTTGGGATTTGTCAGGAAAACCTCAGTTCAGCCATGTTGGCGAGATCCTGGACGGCGTAGACATGCGTGCAGAGGTTGCTCTCCTCTCAAGGAATATCCTCATTCATGGAGAGATGGAAAATTCCTGCTACGGAGGAAACTGGTGCCAGTACTTCAACTACGACACCTTCGGGGGACACATCAAGGTCTGTGTGTGTGTGTTTGTTTAACTCTAAGCTGTCTGCTGCTGTCATGTGGAGAAATCACAGATGGATAATTGAGTGTAGCTCTTTTTTTGAATGGAAGGAACAGGAAGCATAATCTAAAATCTGTGTGTTTTGTTTGGCGACAGAATAAGGATAAACCACAACACACAGTAGTGTTTGTGTGACTGCTCTTTTTTATATTTTACTAGCCAACTGGTTGACAGGTCAGTGTTTACCTTATGTAAATGATTTACTGTATATCAGGCTTTGCTGATTCTGGCCCCCTTACTCACAGTTTTAATGTAAAGACGCATTTAATGTACCAGTGGATTAAATTATTTGTACAATTAAACTATTTTATTATATTTTGTTATACACGCAGTTGAAGTCAGAATTATTAGCCCCCCTTTGAATTTTTTTTTCTTTTTTTTTTGATGTTTAATGATGTTTAACAGAGCAAGGCAATTTTCACAGTATGTCTAATAATATTTTTTTCTTCTGGAGAAAGTCTTATTTGTTTTATTTTGGCTAGAATAAAAGCAGTTTTAAATTATTAGCCCCTTTAAGCTATATATTTTTTGATAGTCTACAGAACAAATGTTGTTATGCAATAACTTGCCTAATTACCCTAACCTGCCTAGTTAACCTAATTAACCTAGTTAAGCCTTTAATTGTCACTTTAAGCTGTATAGAAGTGTCTTGAAAAACATCTAGTAAAATATTATTTACTGTCATCATGACAAAAATAAAATAAATCAGCTAATAGAAATGAGTTATTAAAACTATTATGTTTAGAAATGTGTTGAAAAAATCTTCTCTCCATTTAACAGAAATTGGGGAAAAAAATAAACGGAGTGGCTAATAATTCTGACTTCAACTGTATATCAAATATTTTACAATGTTTTTAATGTAGATTGTGTTTAATATACAGTTGAAGACAAGCTTTTTAGCTCATGTCAAACCTTCATTCCTTTTCAGTTATTTCCCAAGTGCTCTATAACTGAGAAGATATTTTCAACACATAATAAAGATAATAGTTTTAGTCTAACTAAATTCTAATAACTAATTTCTTTTATCTTTTCCAAGATGACAGCACATAATATTTAACTAGTTATTTTGCAAGACACTAGTATTCAGCTTAACATGCAATTTAAATGTTTAATTAGGTTTTATTGGGTTTATTAGGCAGGTCATTGGATAACAGTGGTTTGTTCTGTACCAAGAAAATTAAAAAAATCTTAAGGGGACTAATATTATACCTCAGTCTTTTAACTGCATTTGCAGTTTTTTTTAATAATTATTTTTTAGGGTTTTTTACCTTTTATTGAGATAGGACAGTGGAGGACAGACAGGAAAGCATTGGGAGCAGAGAGAGGGGAAGGATCGGCATAGGACCTCAAGCCGGGAATCGAACTCTGGTCACCGTGCACACCATGGTGCTATATGTTGGCGCTCTTAACCACTAGGGTATTGGCGCCGATGACCTTTGCAGTTTTTACGGCTTTTTAAAAAAAAAAAAAACAGTCATGCTCAAAATTATTCATATATTTTTTCCAGCCAAACTAAAATAAATAACTGAACTGAACAATTTTTTTTTCTTCTTTTTGTGTTCAGATTTTGGGGAACTTCACATCAGTACATCTCTCTCATGTAGAGCTGAAACACATGGGTCAGCAGCGGGAGAAGGGCAGATATCCTGTAAACTTTCATAGGTGTGGAGATGTGGACCAGAGTGGAGGATACAATAACCCTGCATATGTGGACTCGCTCTCCATCCATCACTGCTTCTCCAGATGCGTTACTGTACATGCCACAAATGGCCTGCTGGTGAGCCACGAAAAATGCAGAACAATAAACAACAGACCTGCATGTGCACATAAAGACTAATTATAAAAGATTTAAAAATCAAAAACCTGAATTACAATCTAATTTAAACCTGAAAATTAAAGCTCCACAAATAATTGTGAAAAGTTTGTGATCATGATTCATATATCTGCAAAGTCCTAAATGATAATTTGACTGTCTGATGAATATTTGACAAATATTTTAAGAAAAAAAAAAACTTCAGTCTTTCCACAGTATCATTAATTCTCTTATGTTTTAAAAGACAAACTCTAATTAATTCAAAATTAGTTTAATTGCTAAGACTTTTACTGTAACTTTCTATATTCTGGGTATAAACACTCTGTGGTCTTATTTAAAAAAATAAATAAATAAAATGAATTCATATTTTGAACGTGACTTGAGCCTTAAACGTTCCATCAAGTGAGTATATATTCATTGAATAATTCATTCATGTGATTCATTCACAGTGCTGATTCTTTCATGAATGGAACAAGTGAAGTCATTATGATTGAGTCATTGAATCATTCATTTAAAATAATTTTTTAAATAATGAATTCAGATTAGTTGCCTATTTGTATTTGGACTTAAGCAAGTCATTCCAGAGAATGATGCTGTTTTGTTTAGTTGTCAATTTAAAATCGTATTATTATTTACAAAAAAATCTGATTCTATGTTTATCCAACTCTTCTTTACATAAACAGATTTTGCAGCAATATTATAAAAGAAATTGACATAAAATGAACAACACGTTAATTGTATCACTGCATTTAAATACATTAAAAACGAATATATATTATTGTTTAAAATAAATACAACCATAATTTTCTCATTTTATGACACCATGGTATCTTTCCTTTGTCACAGGTTAGAGACACCGTTGGCTATGATACGCTGGGACACTGTTTTTTCCTGAAGGATGGAATTGAACAAAGGAACATATTTTTCCATAACCTAGGCTTGCTGACCAGACCAGGAACCATTCTACCTACTGACCGCAACGACAGCATGTGCACAGAAATCACAGACAGGGTATATAAAGGATATATACCAATTCCTGCGAATGAGTGCAAGTAAGATATTATTGCAAATATGTACATTTAATACTGCTGGATAGGCCTGTGCAACTTTTACCATTTCATAACATTAGAATTGCCAGCGGTTGTAAAACCATCAGAGGATAAAAACAGATGCACATGACTACTGTTTTGATATTGCAGAAAAAAAACCTATTTCACTTGGGGTATGAACCTACACTGGTCTCACGGTTAGACTCGGTTACAATTATGATGCCATCGATTCGGTTCAATACGATATTTCCGTGCATCACGGTGCATTGACGATACACAATTAGATTTTTTTGTTCACAACACAAGAAAAAAAATTGTATTCAAATCTAGAAATAAATTTATATTTATATATTATTTGTAATACAATTTTGTCCTTTAATACAAACAGTAAGATATGGACTGAACCTTTATGGTTTACCCTAGAGCTGGGCGATATGGTAAAAAAATGATCATGATAATTTTTTTCATATCGGTCAATATCAATAATTATCACTATAAATGTAAAATCTTTATATCTATCAATTTTATAGAATTTTCAGCATGCCAATCCCTTTGTGCAGCTGATTTAACACATTTTGTGAAATGTTTTAGCTGTGTGACAATATAAATAAAATAATAAGCAAAACAGCAATCTTAATTCAGCATTTACTGTTCAAGTTTTCAACAACCAAAGACATTACCTACAAATTATTGGCTATAATTGTTCAACATCAGAAAAAAAATAAATAAAACAGGTTTGGAACAAGTAAAAGAGTGAGTTAATGGTGACAGAATTTTCAGTTTTGGATGAACTGTCCTTTTAATGGTGAGTATGGTGAATTTAGGGTGAAATATCCTTTAATATGTTTTATTTAGGGATGCTAACGATTACTTGATAATCTATTGATAGTCGATAACGTTTTAATCGATGACTGATTAAGCATGGACATTTAAAGGTTTAGTTATTCTTCGCGCTGTGAGCATATTGCGGAACGCATAAAACCCTGTTATGCGCAGATCTCCGTTATATCCGCGTGTGTATGAACCAAATGTGTCTGACAGACTGGCACGAATGGGCCTATGCAGACTCTCATTTTATAAATCGCGCATCACGGCGAGAAATGCGGGGAGAATGCGTCTCCATGAAGGCACAACTTTCGAAAATGATGACCTGAAACTCTGCTGGGTAGTTGCTCTGGTTTACCAACACTTGTTTTGGATCTGTAATTTTATTAGCATCTTCATAAGGGTGGTATTGTTTTAAATGATGAAACAGGTTTGTGGTGTTGCCTGCTTTTGATGACACGAGTCGTCTGCGCAGTTTGCAGTGCACGTTGCTCTGTTTTATTTCGGATTGCAAAACTAAGTAGCTCCAGACTGAAGTCTAGTGACTTTGACTTTCTTGTCAACAATGTCTGTGACTCTGACCTTTTTTACCTTATTTTTTTCTTACTCCTCCAAGTGCAACTAACACTGTATGGCTGTACACTTGTACTGTGTGCGGCATCCGGAAGGGCAGGCTACAAAATGCCTGCACAGCATTACGCATAGTGTGTAAATATTATTGAACTGTCATTATCGTTTTATCGAAAAATTATATATCGTTATAAATATAAATATCGAATTATCGCCCAGCCCTAGTTTACCCTATGATTGGTCATTGTCCTCACCCGCTCAACAGAAAGTTCTCTAAATCTGTCAGCGCTGTTTACCGATGATTGACGTGGGAAGAACAGCCGCGGTTACAATCTATATGCGGTTATCACAAGGTGGAGAAAACTCGCACTACAGACACGCTCGTGTCTGAATCCACAAGTATCGCTTTAACAGCCGAGAGGAGAGGAAAGGTTACCTTATGAACACGCCAGCGAGTAAAATGTCTAAAGTGAGAGAGAGAGAGAGAGATAGAGAGAGGCAGAGATGAAGTTTTACTGCTTTCATTTTCTCCCTAATAGTGAAATATCAGCTCGTGTGCTGTACGTTTTTCAGTGTCAGTAAGAGAGTGTCCAGCAAACTCACAAGCAGTGAATTGTGCACAATTATCTGCTTTTTAAGTAGTTGGAGCGTATTATTTACTCGCCCTCATGATAGTATTCTACCGCGGCAAAGCGCATAGGAGATACTGTGAATGACGTCAATACGTGATATCCGGTTATGATCTATTACTAAACTGATATCGAATTGTTTGTGTCTGCATCACGAATCAATTTTGACGGCACTATATTTCACTATATTATACTACTGTGTTTGCAAAGTAATGTCTATCTAGAATTATACAATTATTATTTATTGTCATCAATAAGTCAACACAAGACACAACATTTACCCAGAATATCAAACCAACTTCAGACTCACCATCACTCATGACATTTAGTGGCTCAAATATATTTGTCATCTAAAAATCACCTTCTTTTATCCATTGTGACTAAAAAATGGTCGTGACTTTTAACTGTAAAAATGCTACAGTAAAAATATGTTGCCTGTTTTTTTTCTGTATACAGTGAACAAGTGTAAATTTGTTTATTTTTATGACATTACTATGATCCTTTCTTTTAAATTGCTATCATTTATATACTGTATATTAATGTTAAATAATGTTTATTGCATTACTTTAGTGTGGTGGATGTTATTATGATGGTCTTTAGTGGTTGTCTGAACCACAGTGAGCACCTCCTACATATTCGAATGATTTTCTGCTTGTGGAAAAGCTTTTTGAGATGTGTTTTGGCTCATCGTGTGACTTTTTCCCATCACTGCCAGCTATTATTGGTTTCTTGGTGTTTATATATCAGGAATTCAATGTAGATACTAATACTTCAAATTAGGGATGCTCCGATCAGGATTTTTGCAGCCGATACCAAGTACCGATTCTTTGTGATGGTGATCGGCCAATACTGAGTACAGATTCTGATGCTTCAAGCTTTATAATACATGAAGCACATTTTCCCCCCAAGTATGATAATTAAGTGGAGATCTTGCCTTACACCTCAGAGAATAAATGAAGAATGTTGCATATAATCCCTCAAACATGTCTCTTATAACCATTTAGTGTGGACATGTCATGGTCAGAAGCAACTTTACAAAAAATAATAGATAAAACAGATACAAAAAAAATGGTAAGAAAAACAACTAACAAAGCAATTTGGAAACATTGCAAATGATGGAAGAAGAATTCGACATGTCTCAATCAAGAAAAAGTACATATTTGATGCATAAGATGTTAAAATGCACATCTAAAAAATATATATTTTTTTATTGCAGTAAGTATATTACAAAAAGGTAAATTATGAAATATTCAATTAAAATTTTTTTTTTTTACGTTTTTAATTGCATTTCAGCCAGGTTTTAGGGAACTTGTAAAAATGTCAAAAACACAGAACTCTCAGTTCTTATATATGTAAAAACGTCTAAGACCATTCCAATATTTTGCTCTCCAACTAGCATGTCTGGTTCCTCTGCATATAAACTCGTAAACAGACACCTGTGATCAGTTCATGAGATCGGCCAGATTGGCGAGTACCGATCGAGTCATAAAATGTGATTATCGGCCGATACCGATCTCTGGCCGATCGATCGGAGCATCCCTACTTCAAATTGTATAAATGAATGATATACAGTAGTTTACTGTAAAATTAGAAATGTGTACAGTATTTTTTAAGGTAAAAGTTTTCCCATTTTTTACATAATTCTTCCTTTTTTTGGTTATATTGCTGATTATTGGGATCTCAGTGGGTAAAAGGTGTTGCCTAGTAACATAAAATGCTTAAACGAGGTTGAGAGATGAAAATGAAAGTGCAAAATACAAAGAATTATGGGTAAATCTGACCTGCTCCTGCTTATGTTAAAAAAAAAAAAAATCACCATTTTGAATGTGGATTGTCATTTTTTTTCTTAGTTAAAGTCAATGACTGGGAGACTTTTTTTGGCTGGTATATTTTATTGACATACTATTATGTACATTATTAAAGGAGCTATGGGTATATATGACCATTTGCGGTTCTACTGTTATAGCCTCTACTGTGCCTGCATGGGTTTTTCTGTTATCTGAAAAGTCTCCTGTTCTGCTCTCAGTGTCTGACCTTGACAGTGTGACCTGCTGTATTGTTTGGTTTAAATAACAGGAGAAAGTACAGAGCTCTCATTTCCTGAGACTCAGCGATAGGATTTTTTCTCTTATCCGGGCAATAAAACACCCGATGTCCCAGGCGGAGGACAGCTGAGGAGCTGCTGTTTTCAAAAGGATAACAAATGTTTTGGGAGCGTGTGTGGGATTGTGTATTGAGCTGTAGATGTTCAGGGTGAAGACAGATGCTGGGATGGGTTTCAGAGCTGTAGATCAAAAAGTAAGCTAACGCTGGGGTCACTTTAGCTAACAGTTGCGTGTTTGTGACTTAAAGGGATTCAAGTTGTGCTTCTTTTAATTGAATACATTTTTATTTCAGTTTTTAGGTTTCAGTTTATTTATTTTACTTCCACAGGTTTCTTTTTTAATATATTTAGTAATTTATGGATGCAAACAATATCTTAATTTGGTACCATTTTGAAAATCAGAATTTAGTAAATATTATAGGTTTTTTAGTCTTAAAAAACAAGAAAAATTCAACAAATGGTGTTTTGAAATGGCGTTATGGCTGTTTATCAGCACAGACTGTGTTATTGCTGTCTGCTATTTTCATCTATAATGTAGTAATATAATGAATGTAAAGATTCATAATGAACTAAAATATTTATTGGCTTATTTTATTTTAGTTAAATTATAAACATCTAAGTTTAATAGTAAAATTGATGGCAATTTGCTTAATTTTAGTTTCATTTTTTCACACTTATATTAGTTTTTACGTTTAATTATTCAACAAAAACGATAAATTTTTGTTGCTAACAATGTTTTTTATGCTGTATTTTACCATAAAAGCATGTTTTATTTCACAAACTACTTTACTTTTCATACACTACATCAGAGGTGTCCAACCTTGGTCCAGGAAGGCCGGTGTCCAACATATTTTAGCTCCAACTCCAATTAAAACCACCTGAACCAGCCAATCAATCTCTTTCTAGGCATACTAGAAACTTCTAGGCAGGTGTGTCAAAGCAAGTTAGGGCTGAACTATGCAGGACAGCAGCGCTCCAGGACCAAATTTGGGCACCCCTGCACTACATGGACCGAAATTCATACATTTGCAATGCACATACTTCATTCTTTCACTGTATTTTAAGGAAGATTCTGTCTTATGTGTGTATTCTAGGGCAGTGTCTTCATTTTGGATCGCCCACCCCAATAATCATTTGATCAGTAACTCAGCAGCTGGATCTCAGGTACGCACAATCTCTGACAAATTAATTATCTCCATTTTGATCTCTACTGAACACTGAGTGAATGTGTGATTGCAATATTTCTGTAGAAAGATTCTGTGACTGTCTGGAATTGAATTTTTGCCCACAGCTCTGATACTGATGATGAGAACATCAAGGCAGTTATGCAATCACAGATAGCATCTCCTCATTCCAATCTTTTATTAAAGAAGCGTTTGCCAATATAAATCTCTTCATTCTGGTGGTATTGCTTTGCTTTGTTTTCTTTGATTGAGGTCTTGTGTATAAAGGATGTACCCTCCACCCTTTTTATTAAAAAATAACTTACAGTGAGACTCAATCATCTTTCCGTGATGTATATCATTGAATACATACTATTACAGCACTTTGCACTTTATTTAAAAAAAATTTAAAAAACATTTTTTAGGGTTTTTTCGCCTTTTATTGGGATAGGATAGTGGAGGACAGACAGGAAAGCTTTGGGAGCAGAGAGAGGGGAGGGATTGGCATAGGACCTTGAGCCAGGAATTGAACTTGGCTCGCCGTGAGCGCTATATGTCGGTGCACTTAACCACTAGGGTATTAGCACTGACAACAAAATACCTTGTTTTTAGGAAAATTATCAATAGATGTGGATTTGTACCTTTCAGAAAATGTTGAGGAGCTATGTAATATAATTACAAGTGCATAAAATTGTGAAATATTCATTTTCTATTTATTTTATTTTATTTCACCCAGGATGCAGGAATCTGGTATGTTTTCCACAACTCGTCTACAGGTGACTCTCATGGAATAATTTCAGAGACGAAAGCTGAGCTCACGCCTCTGGGCACCTTCTTTAACAACCGTGTTCATTCCAACTTTAAGGTAATCAAATGCTTCATCTAAGACTCTTAAATCAAATTTGCAGATTGGAGGGCAAAATCAACCCTCAAATTAAAAAAAATGCTTGAGGATGCTTAGATATTAGATAGTTAGTATTTTTTTAAACATATGTTTGGATTTTTACACAGTCAGTGATGATGCTAAACTTACCACCACTTTATTAGATAGAATTATTGTAATGCTCATCAGTGCATATATTTATTTAGCCGATCATATGGCAGCAGTTTTAAATCTTTTTAATTTAAGCACTAATTTAGAATCTGACCGAGCACCATAATGAGGAGTAGGGTTAGGGTTAACTAACGCTGTTGAGCATGTTCTTAAAAACCACTGATTGACCATTGTGTTCATATAGGATTGTGATTGGCTCTGAAGGTCATAGCTTCAATACTCTTCACTAGTTTGCACAGATAAATGTACACTGGAGCACTTGAAATTTGTGTCTATCAGCTGATCTGTCAGCAGATGGCTCATATGTCTGCTCATTGATTGATCAGCTAACACAATGTTTCTCAACCACATTCCTGGTGGACCACCAACACTGCATGTTTTGGATTTCTTCTTTGTCACACCCATTACAGGGCTTTCAGACTCTGCTAATGATCTGAATCAAGTGTGTTTGGTTAAGGAGACATGGAAAATGAGCAGAGCTGATGGTCCTCCAAGAATGAGGTTGAGAAACACTAAGCTAACAGATGCGGCTTTCAAACGTGTATCTGTGTTCATTTTGCTGAACAGTGGTGAAAAATGGCGATGACCTTCAGAGCCAAACACAGTCATATCAACAGCATACAAGTTTTCCTAATGGGAAAGAAAGATGATTTTTCAACACCTTTGAATGTGACATGGTTGTTTGGAGACTCTGAGAGTCTGGTTGGAGTGTTTTAGAAACTGCTGATCTACTGGGATTCCACATACAACCATCTTTATGGTTTACAGAGAATGGCCTGACTCGAAAAAGAAAAAACAAACCGCAGCTCGAATAACCACTCATTACAATTGAGATCTGTAGAAGAACATCTATAAATGCAAAACACTTGAAGCAGATGAGCTACAGCAGCAGAAGAACAACAGCAGTGATGGCTACAGTAAGCTGAGGCTACTATTTGTATAGGCTAACATAACTGGACAATAGAACACTGATAAAATGGTTGTCTTGTCCAATTTCTGCTGTGACATTCAAATGATTGGTTCAGAATTTGATGTAAACAACATGGAAACATTGAACCTTCACGCCTTGCATCAGCAGGTCTGATGGTGTAATAGTACGAGGGAGTTTTTCTTGGGAGATTTTGGATCCCCTAGTACCAACTGACCATTGTTTTTACACCCAGAGTATTGCTGCTAACCTTATCCATTTATGAACACAACATGCCTGATACGAGTAAGTTGTACCTAATAAACTAACAGATGAGTGTATTTCTCCATCTACATTTAAAACCCACGTCCCAGTAGTGAAGTTAGCATTCCCTCGCTCTAGCCCATACACATTGCATTTCATAAATCATTTGGGATTTGTACGATTGTATTAATTGTGCCTTCAGGAAAGACTTATGCAATCAGTTATGCGTTCAAGCTTTTATTGCACATACACGAGGCATCTTCGTTGTTTCCCCCTCAAATGCTTCACTTTTCAGAGTGCTAGTGTGATGGTGTGCTCTCACATGCATTTCCCTATACAATAGTTCTCTGTTATCTGCTTGTTTATGTTGGCGAGCTTGAACTGTGTATTCAGTTTCAAGACCCTCCAGGTGCAGGGAAACTACAGGCTTCACTTTCACTGAAAATGTGTTGAAGTACAACCCGATATTGAACATGTTATTTGAAAGTGAAGAGTGATTGCTTCTCTTGTCCTGCGTCAGGCTGGCCTCTTTATTGATAGAAAAGTCAAGAGCACCAATGCCACTGCAGCAGACCCACGTGAATATCTTTGTCTGGACAACAGTGCTAGGTGAGTGAACATTGTCAACGTTTCTCTGTTGCCAGAGACTATTGATTTTTGTATTGCTGAAAAACGAAACTATATTATATTATTTTTATTTTTTAATTTTCTCTGTGTTACAGACCTCTTGGGCAGGTCACCCTTGTAAATAAGAGCTAGATCGCAGTGTTTTTTTTTTACCTGATTAAGTAAAGAAACAGAGAAAAAAAATAGACATATTCTGGTTGGAACGAAAACGTCATATAGAGTTTCTGTGGTATTTTGGGAAACTGGTAGAGCTATGGGCACTGTTCACTCCAGTATTAATATATAGTTTGTTAAAGTGTGTACACGGAGTAGGTGTATGTTACATCCTTTCTGTTTTTCAGAATCTGATAATAATCATATTTACTGTGATTGTCAATATGTACTTTAGATGAAATATGGGTGTATTTCTCCCAAAATCAATATTACAGCAATCTATCATTTTGGCAATTTTTGAGATGAGCACACATCTATTTCAGGCATGTAATCAGCAAAAAAAAGAAATTTAGTTTAGTTTAGTTTAAACTTTATTGTCCATTTTGCTTTTCACATTAAGGAAATTTGTCACTGGATTTAAGACAACTGCATATACACAACCATACAACAATCACACAGTAGCAACGCTCATCAAGATAAAAACATAAGTTAAAAATTTAAAAACCAAATTAGCCCCATACATATAACTGCAGATCATTCTTGACAACCACCTCATTCACTGTAAACAGTGATCAGATTTAAGACAACTGCAATTGGGATAAATGACTTTTTTTATTAGCATTTCTTCGGTCTTTAGGAATACTAAACCTGCGTCCTGATGGTAACACTTCAAAAGCTGAGTATTGTCTTTAAAAATTGCAATAGCTGTGTTTTCCATAAAGGAGTCAAATAGAATCTGCAGCAAATGTTGTTTGTGACCAGTTATCTTATTTGCCTGATTGATCATTTGTGATAAGGAAAACGAGACTTCATATTTTTATATATTTTTCATATACTTTTTATATACTTATATATATATTTGTATTTGTGTGTGTTTTTAAATGATAAATAATAGAAACAATAATTCTAAAATAATAATAAATATTCTTTATATAAATATTTGATATTGGCCACTAAATATAAGTTAAATTATTTGTTATATTAGTTTACATTTTTAGAAGTTTAATAGTCACCTAAGTAATATTTAATAGGTGTATAGCCAACTTTGTACCTCAATGTCGGGACAGATCCATACATCGCCACTAGATGGCGCAACTAACTCTGTTTATTGCACTTGTGTCCACAGAATAAAAACTTTCCTGTAATTTAGTGACTCTTTATTCCACGTGATATATAAAATACTAGTCAGTCAACAATTGAAACTGTTTTAAGCCATTAAATCGTTTAAAGTTCAGTTAAATTGAGTAATATACTTTTAACATTTCACCCCATATATTGCTAAAAAGAGTTTATCATTTTTACTTTTTTTTAAACATTTTTGTTTACAGATGATTTGCAGAGGATAATAACAAATGTGCGTCCTGGCTTTATTTATAATCTACATAGAGCGCACGTGGTCGTGACATGCAATTGTGAGAGCAGACAAAGTATGCACAGCCGCACGCATTTAAAAGGATTTCATAAGCTTGCATATTGTCAGCGGCTTCCTCATACTCACACATTATAGGACTACACAGTATCATTATGTTATTTAAACAATAGCCTAGGTAGGTCTACAATTATGTCCCTGAATGACGCCCGGAATGAAGCAGTTACTACTCCTTATGTGCACAACGATAAACACTGATGGGGGAAACCATCAGGTTGTCTGCTTTAATGACAATGAACCTCACGATGACCCCCCACCCCCACCCCCACAAAAAACCTGCTTCGGATTTACACTAATTACAGGGGTCGTCCCATTAAGGTTGGAAAATATGGAAATCCTGTTTTTTTATTGCACCTTGATATTTAATTAGTTTTTTTATTAGTATCTAGTTTATACATTTTAAAATTTACCTTTATTTAGACCCTTTATTTACTGCATTATTTTAAAACGTTCACTTTCTAAAAGTCATCCTAAAATAGTATTTTTTTGCACCTTAAAATATTTTGAATAGGGAAACAGTACTCATATTTAACAAGATTGAATTTTTCAATGTTTGACTTCCTCAGGTTCAGGCCTCACGATAGCTCTGACCCCAGCAGGCCACGGGTGGCTGCAGTCATTGACACACTCATCTCCTTTAAAAATAATGATCTGGGCGCATGGATTCGTGGAGGTGACATCATCATACAAAACTCAGGGTAAGAGACAAAACTTCTTCATTCATAGTTTAGCCAAAGATTTGTAAAAATGTAATTCATCCTTTGGCCATCTACATCCAACATGTACAGTGCTCAGAATAATTGAGTACCCCCCATTTTGAAAATGAATATTTTTCTCCATTTCTCAGTAAATATAGGCAATGCATTTTGGTGCATTTAAACAAAACAGATTTATTAAACAAATATATATATATTAAAATAATATTTTAGTCACCAAACATATTTAGAAATTGAAAGATAATACAATTAAATTCAAGCAAAATATTGCAAAAATAAATTACAACCTACAAAATTTCAACTAAATTTTTCATTTTTTTTTGACCGTTATGATCAGATATTTTGTTAGGTAAGCTCCAGATTTGGCTTCAGTACTGACTAATATAAAGTATATGCACAAATATAATATTGTATATCTTCCTATTAAAAATATTAATTTAAAAGAGATTTGTGAGGGGTGTACTTATATATGCTGAGCACTGTAGGTGAGTTTTTTTTCTTCAATAGACTATTTTAAGCTGTAATTGTGGTCCAAGTCAATGGCTATTGGTATTATGAGTTCAAAAAACAACATACAGGCAAAACAAAATCAATACCTGTGGCTCCTAACTATACCTTGAAGTCTTATGAAACAGCCTGGGCAAGAAACTGAATATTAATTACATTATTACCGAATACTAATTTCATTATTACCGTTTATCCATCAAATGTTCCTGAGCATAAGCTTCCTGTTGCATTTAACATGTTTAGGAGGTAATAATATTAAAGGTAATAATGTTGTATTTAATGTTCAGTTTAGTCAAAAGACTAATCGTCTGACTTGATAAGTGTATCATCAGGAGCCATGGTATTAATTTAGTTTTGCCTGCATAGTGGCAGTTTTTGTTTTTACTCAACATTTTGGTAGCCATTGACTTGAATGACTAAGCACCACATATTCAGCTAAAAACATTTTCTTCAGAAGACAAAAACGTTTTTGTTCTACTGAAGACAAAAACTCACCTATATCTTTAAAGGTTTGAGGGTGAATATACAGCACAATTTCAGTTTTGGGTGAACTGTACCTTTAATTTCAAAACATTTTGAGAAATTCAGTGTGTAAATTAATAATGCAATCTCTTAAATGTTGCTTTCTGATAGATTTGCAGACAATGGTGTTGGACTGTCATTCGCAAGGTACCTTTGTCGTTTTTCTGTTCATTAGCCATAAATCTTGATAAAAGTCCTCAATTGAAAAACAAATCAAAGCAGTGCTATGTTATAAATTGCTGTAATGGTAGGAAAATTCTGATTTTAAAATGTACATTGGATCTAATTAAATTACTTAATTGAAATAATTATTTGATTTACAGTATACTATTATATATCTTTTATTATCGTTTTATTTTATCATTCTTTTTTGCCATTTTTTTCATTATCTTTTAATTACTAGAATCTTTTAAAAAAAATAGCAGTTAGACATGTTAATTTGACAGCCATATGATATTTATGTAAGTGGATGCGCATTTACAGGCATGTTCGTACAGTCTGTGCCTCTGGCTGCCGGCAGATTAATTTAAAGAAATAACTT
The DNA here is from genome assembly GCA_903798195.1 of Danio kyathit. Classification (NCBI taxonomy): domain Eukaryota; kingdom Metazoa; phylum Chordata; class Actinopteri; order Cypriniformes; family Danionidae; genus Danio; species Danio kyathit. The sequence goes on from LR812523.1 coordinate 31,752,041, forward strand.
TTTATTATGCTAAAACGGTTACAATCTGATTGGCAACTATGTGTACATTTGTGAGCTTTTCTCTGCTGGTGTTCTGTTTCAACCTCTTGAGGGCAACAGTTAATGAAACAACTAAAGTGTTTCCCCCATCCTCATCCTCTTCCCTGCAGTGATGGCAGTTACCCGAAAGATGAAGGCTCCAGTCAGGAGGTCTCCCAGTCTCTGTTCGTTGGTGAGAGCAGAAATCGTGGCACCAATGGAGGTCAAAACAAATACTGGGGCATCGGTGGAGTTGACGGAAAGATGAGGACTCTTCCTAGAAACAAGTATGTGGTAGGAGAAATGGAGGAAAAATGAGTGTGTTTAGGGAAATATAAATTCTTTAATCTGAGTGTTGTTTCCATACTTGTCAGGACGTTTCCCATCCGAGGTTTTCAGATAAATGATGGTCCAGTGAGGATCTTTGACAGCACTTTTCGGGCTTTCGGTCCCACAGCAGATCGCTTCACTATGGCTGTCGGCTTCAGTCTGAAAAACATCTGGCAGCTGACACCCAGAAATAACCTGTCTGCTCTCGCCTTTCATCCTAGTGTGAGTGAACAAACACTTTTAGACCTGGAAACTGTTCAAATGTTCCTAACATTGCTAAACCAGCTAACACCGTTACATATAACATATATAAGTTACTCTAATTTCACAGAATAAAAATTGTGTACATAGTTATTGAATTTTTTTAAACTTGCTTTGTATTTTAGTGCATTGTTTTATTTCAGTTTATTTGAATTTGTAAGTTCTATGTTAGAATTTTTTATTTTATTTTCCTTCTCATTTAAAACTGTATTGTTTGGTTTTATTTTTAAGTTGAGTAATTCTTGGATTACCAAAGGTACTTTATGAACTTTATGAAAGATTGTGTCATTTGATTTTAGTTACGTACTTAAACATTTTTAAAGACAAGTAAACAGTGAGTGGTAAAACAAGAACAAATAATTAGCAATCTCACAAACAATGGTTTACACTTAACAAATGTTTTTACACTTAAATGTTTGTAGAATTGTAGCTTGATAATATACTGTAATGCATGACAGGTGTTAGGGCTGCACGGTATTGGAACAAATCTGACATTGTTATATTTTTTAATTTTTTGTTTTTCCGCAATAAATATTGCAAAATACAGTTGAAGTCAGAATTATAAATCCCCCTGAATTATTAGCCCCCCTGTTTATTTTTTCCCCCAATCTCTGTTTAACGGAGAAAAGATTTTTTCAACACATTACTAAACATAATAGTTTTAGTAACTCATTTCTAATAACTGATTTATTTTATCTTTGCCATGATGACAGTAAATAATATTTTACTAGATATTTTTCAAGGAACTTCTATACAGCTTAAAGTGACATTTAAAGGCTTAACTAGGTTAATTAGGTTAACTAGGCAGGTTAAGGTAATTAGTTAAGTTATTGTATAATGATGGTTTGTTCTGTAGACTATCGAAAAAAATATAGCTTTAAGGGGCTAATAATTTTGACCTTGAAATGTTTATTAAAAAATTCAAAACTGCTTTTATTCTAGCCGAAATAAAACAAATAAGACTTTCTCCAGAACAAAAAATATTATCAGACATACTGTGAAAATTTCCTTGCTCTGTTAAACATCATTTGGGAAATATTTAAAAAAGAAAAAAAATTCAAAGGGGGTTTAATAATTCTGATTTCAACTGTATAAACTATTTCACCAGATCACTTAGAAATTTAGAAATAATTTATTCATTTAGATCGATTTGACTGATTCTGTACGGAAGTGAATCATTCATAAAAAATGTCAAAAATTAACTAATTAAAACCAAAGATAACAGTGAAATATACAGTGTTTTATGGTTTTCTGGGGAGTCAAATAGTATTCAGGTGTAGAATTTGAATGATCAAATGTAAAATAAACCTGAAAAAGCCGTTACTGTATAAATAATTCAAAATTATTCTTTATTAAAGTTACAAATGGTCAAATTTCTTGTGCCTGAATACGCTGTCAGGCCTTAAAAACATGAAAAACTAATTTCATTTTGGTTAAACTCTGCATTACCTTCACAATTGACATGTGTCCTAAACTGTTTCTCCTGGTTAACTATAATCATAACTGAGCATTGCAGATCCTGTGAGGTGACTATTACAGATGTGCACATTGTAATAACGATGCTGAAACTATATACTATGTTGTGCAGCCCTAATAGGTGTCATAAAAACTTGATTTTAATGTATTTAAATGCTATTTAGGTTTCTTTTTGACAACCCTAAATTTGACAAATTATTTTAGTTGGTGATTTCTATTACTTACTAATTAATACAGAGATATCAATGTAAGAAAGATGATGAAACAATCAGGATGCAATGCTGGCCAGAATTAAAGCTGTGGTTTGCAGCATGTCTGTCTCCAACCTCTCCAACGCTAAACAGTTTAATGACATTTTCACCTATTATAAGGTTTTATTATTTATTTATTTTTGGGAGGTTAGCTTTGATATACTAATTAAAGGCACTGGGGCTGTAGGTCAACCTGGACTTAATTAAGTTGCTTAAGGTCAGAGAGACCTTTTCTTTAGAAACCAAGATGTCCCCGTTTATAATGACACTTTTTCAGCTTAAGAGTTACTAATGCTTGTACTTGCTGCTAGTTTCTCATTGAGAGAGGACACATCTGGTTGTTCTGTCCTGATTGGTGACCATCTGCTCTGCTGCTGCTGCTGCTGAGGAATGAAGTTCTGGCAGCTGGTATTTAGCATATGTTAAAAAGAGCCCAGGAAAGGACTTTGAATGTGGTCTTATTTTGCCTCACTTGTTGTGTCTGAATGTACCACACCGAGTCTGTCTGGGTGATTTCATTCAATCTGTAAAGTTTTGGAGTCTCTTTGTTTAAAGGTCCTGTGAAGTGCTTTGAAATGTGCATTTTTATTTGATGTTTGATATAATCTCAATTCAAACATGAAGAGAGGGTGGGGCATAGTGTTGCTCCTCCCCTTTTCAACAAACAGCCAATAGCGTTTTGCTTTATCACCGCTCTGTCAGTGAGAGTGTTTGGGCTCAAGCGCATGAAATGTGAAGCCTCTTGAAGGGGGCGGGGCATTTCAGATACTAGAGAGCATTTGATTGGCCTTGATTTAATGAGAAACTGAAGCATGAGGTGACGTAAAAAAATGTTGATCCATTTAGGCGGAAGTGACAATCTACAAGCCGTACATGTTTATATCAGCTTTATATCTTCTAAACATGAATTTTGTCACTGGTTTGGAGCACACTAGCTTATATACATCCTAAAAACTAACAATACTGATACTAACATCTAAAAAACTTTATTTTAATTTCTTGGGAGCTTTAAATTAACCATGACCAATGATCTTCTTTTAATCCTCCAGGTCACTCTAAGAGCATTTTTTGGCCGACCAGGTGATTGGTTTGAGCAGAATGATCTGGACGGCGATAAAAATTCAATTTTTCATGATCTTGATGGTTCAGTCAGTGGTTATGCTGATACATATGTGGCAAGAGCTGACAACTTCCTGATCCGCCACCCTCAGTGTGTGGACGTGACTCAGTGGAATGGAGTTGTGTGCAGTGGAAAATACTCTCAGGTACAGAAAAGAAATGCTCCTTTCGCAGTTTTATATGTCGCTATGTGCTGGAGTCGGTCAGACATTTCTGTCATCTCATGTTGTGTGCTAATTACATTTATTTGTGTTGTAAAAGTAGTTTTTAATCATTTTAATGATCTGTAATAGGTTTTTTTGACATTTTCAAAGAATAAAGAGATTTTTTTTTAAATTAGGATATGTGCACACAATGCAACTCAAAATATTGATTGTCAAATATATTGATTATGATATCAAATTACAAATTAACTGGTTGAAAAACAAATGATTAGTCAATTAATCATTCTTACAATGGTTAGATTAATCAATTATCAAATTTATTGTTTTATTAATGCTTTTGAAAGACACATTTTATGCTTACCAAGAGTGTATTATTTGAAATAAATAAAAGGACCATAAAATGGAGTTTTAAAGGGCCACGAAACCCCCTGTCTCAGCAGGGTGTTTTCACACCTCTAGTTTGAAAAAAAGTCAGGAAAGTTGGCGTGTCCAGCTCTGGGAGTGTGGGAGTGTCGGGGGAGGGAAAGAGGAAAGGACTTGCAAAGAAGGGCGTTTCCATTTGGGCACGCGCTGAGTTTCACAGGCAAAACAAACACACAGACGCTGTATGTTTGATACCGCACGGCGAATGGGAGAAAAAAAATCCTCTGCATTTCTCTGTAACTTATGTACTCGGTAGGTAGCATCAGAAAGCCGCGTGTGTATAGACTATCCTGTCACAAAATGCGGCGAAAATCCTGCACGACGGGAATAGTTTGTGTTAACATGTTTACACTCGGAGAGCAGCATTTACAGCGGATCTTTCAGTCTATAATATTGTACTGTAATATTGCAGTGATATTAACATACTGTAAACTTAGTAACTAAATCACTTTGACTATGGTATGTCTTTAAAATTGAAAGAGCACTGCTGGCGATACAAACTAACTTTGCAATCTTAAACAAAGGGCATTGATCACACACACTTACCAAATCTGTAGACAGACAATCAAACTGGAGCTGTGTCTTTTTTAAAAGGAGACGAGCGGCAAATCCAGATTTCATCATTTCCAGATGCGAAAAGCTCTCGGGTAAAAGATGTTCCTTACAAACGCGTTTCTGTCGCATGCACTGTAATCCACACGTGATTCCAGCAGCTCTCTCATTGAGGAAAAATGAAAACAAAACCTTCGTTGCAAAACCGACGACTCGTGTCTCCAAATTTTAGTTCTTTCACTTGTTTTGGCAATACAACGTGGCGTCTCTCTGCCGTCTGAACACTGTAAACAGTCTCCGGAGCTATCATGTATATTAATGAAGTTTCGCGTCATACACAATAGAGCGCGCTGATTGGTTTGAAGCACGTCTTTGTCATGAATTAATGCCGCACACTCAGATACGTCAGAATGTTCTCAAAAGGACAGACAGCCACTCTCCAGGCTGGATTTACACCTAAGTATCTCATGGCCGTGACGCAGCTTCAAAAATTAGTTTCAAACCGGAAGAACGAATTTGCTCAAAATAACGCAAAAACAACCAATTTTCACTTTTTAGTGCAATATATGTGTCCTAATAGTGTTTATAGCAGCGCGGGACACATATATGACTGTCAACAGCTCAAAAAATGTGTTTTGGTGTTTTGTGACCCTTTAAGAAAAGAGAAAAGAAAAGAAATGCTTCTGTTGCATTGTTCTATGTTGTTATGTGCTGGAGTCGGTCAGACATTTCTGTCATCTCATGTTGTGTGCTAATTACATTTATTTGTGTTGTAAAATAATTTTTTAATCATTTTAATGATCTTTAATAGGTTTTTTGACATTTTTAAAGGATAAAGTGATTTTTTTTTGTTAATTAGATTATGTGCACACAATGCAACTCAATATATTGATTATCAATATGTTGATTATGATATCAAATGACTAATTACTGGTTGAAAAACAGATGATTAGTCAATTAATTATTCTCATAATGGTTAGATTAATCAATTATCAAATTTATTATTTTATTAATTCTTTTGAAAGACACATTTTATGCTTGCCAAGAGTGCTTTTTTTTTTTTAAATAAATAAAAGGACCATATAATAGAGTTTTAAGACGAGAGAAAAGAAAAGAAATGCTCCTGTTGCATTGTTATATGTTGTTATGTGCTGGAGTCGGTCAGACATTTCTGGCATCTCATTTTGTGTGCTAAATACATTTATTTGTGTTGTAAAAGTTTTATTAGTAATTTTAATACAGCTGTAATAGATTTTTTGACACTTTCAATTGATTTTTAATAATGTTCAAAATAGTAAAAATTTATAGTTAAAATAGTAATTACATTTACATTTTAGAATATGTACACTCAATGCTGCTCAATATTTGAAGCATCAAAGTACTAATTAACTGTTTGAAAAACAGATTATTAGTCAATTAATCATTCTTATAATGGTTACATTAATCTATTATCACATTAATTGTTTTCTTAATGCCTTTAATTACGTTTTTATGCCAGCCCAAAATGCATTGATTTGAAAACCATAAAAACAGTAATATAATGTGTTATTACAAGATAAGTTACTCTTTACTGTTTAATATATTTTATTTAAAGTAATATTGGCAAAGCAAATAGTTTTTTTTCGCAATAACTCTTTAGTGTCACATGATCCTTCAGAAATCATTCTTATATGTGTATTGTTACAACAATACATTTCCTGTTATTAACTGATACGTTTTCCAGTGTTATTTAAACAAAATTTCCTTTCTCAAGTTATTTGTTGACAAATATTATGAATCTTCACCAAATAATTGTACATTATATATTGAATGTCTTCCTAACACAGTGTTATTTATGCTTTGTGCAGGTGTATATACAGACGCAGGCCGCATCTAATCTGAGCCTGTCCATCAGTAGAGACGAATATGCTGATAAACCCATGGTTCTCAGAGGTATCAGAACCAAGATGTCTCCATCTCAGCAGTACCAGCCTGTGCTGATGATGGGCAAGAGCTACACCATGCACTGGAATGGACCTGCACCCAAGGAAACTGTCCTGTCACTCATTAATTTTGACCAGTAAGTTAAAAAATAAATACAAAATTTCGAAGAATTACCATGAGATTTTGTGTTCGTAAGTTGCCAATGGCTTGCTTGGTTTTGGCTTGATAAGTTGCCACTGTTGCTACTGGCTTGCTTGGTTTGGGATTAGTGGAGCTGTGCATCGGTGAAGTTGTGCTTCATTGTTTGAGCTTTCAGCAGTGACATTTACATTACACTAAACTGAACTTTAACTTTGACAACTGATCTGAAGCCATTTCAATTTACTAGACCTTCAACTATGTTAAGCTGCTTTGACAATCGACATCATAAAAAGCGCTATAGAAATAAAGACGAATTGAATCTATTTGAATGTATATAATTAGAGTAATTTGAATATATATATATATATATATATATATATATATATATATATATATATATATATATATATATATATATATATATATATATATATATATATATATATATATATATATATATAAATAATTGAAGTAACAGATTTTTCATGTGGTAGAGACAGTCTGATGTGCTATTTGCCTGTGTTGCTCATGTAGGGATGATTGGGCTCTTCTCGGCCTCTGCTACCCCAATGAAACAGTCTTCCAGATCACCTCAGACATCTACAACAAGCAGAACAATGGCTTCGAAGGGATAGAGGACTACGGCCCTGTGATGTCCATTGCAGACCTAGAGAAACGACAGCAGGAGAGGAAATACTTCTTCGACAAATCTGCAGGGTAGGAATAAATGTATTTGATAAGCTGACAAGCCTTTTTATCAACATATGTGTTTCATAAATATTGTAGGATTCCTGCTAAATAAATTTTAAGAATAAAACTAAAATCACATTTTCAACCACATAATTATAAATCTTATAAATTCCAAAAAAACAGAGAATTTTCAGCTGGTCATAATTGCAATACTAGTTTAAATTAAATTTTGTAGTTGTTGATATAGTGTGTATATTCCCCTTAATATTCTTTAATCCACCAAAGACCATTTCTCACACAAGGAAGCGTCCTGTAATATGAATTAGTGATATTGAAAATCTTAATAAAGAAGGTACAAAAGACAGAACCATCAATTTGCTGAGATATTGTGTATCAGTGTATCTTAAACTTTAATCCCTTTTAGGCTGACCACTTGAAAACATGCTAAAACTGGTTGGAAACAATCTTGCTCATAATGTTAAAGGATGCCTTGCTGAATAGGTGTAATTAATAGAAATTCTATTGCCCCCAAACTTATCAGGAGTCACTACTCTCAAAGTTTCATTCTACTATTGTTTGGATCAACCAATGGTTTCAACCCAAATTCACAGCATTGGTTGAGACTGTGTTTTTCCATCATTCCCAAACAAAGACAGCAATGTCTGATAGTGGCACACAGCCTCATTGTTTACACGTCAGTAGAATCTACCAATGAATGGCTTAGTTATAGCTGTCTCAAAAAATTAATTCTCTTAGGCACTTTAATTTTGATGTATAGTGTTGTAATTTCTAATTTTGTCACAGTGCTGCTGGGTTTGACATGTGATGATCCATTTCCTTATAAATTATGTTGTTACAGCAAGACACTGCAGGCAAACTCAGTTTTTTCATAAACCTGTCAATTTTAAGATTTTTATTTATTCTATTGCTTTTTTTAAAGTTTCTATTTTTCAGTCTCACAGAAGTATTTGTTCAAACATAATTTGCCTGATTATATACACAAGTTTACACTGGATGTTCACAGATGTTTTTTTCTTTCTTTTTTTTGGGGTGTTCTGTGTTTGTCTTTTTTATTAGAATATATAAGAGGTACACAAATTGGGATCATTCATTCATTTTCTTTTCGGCTTAGTCCCTTTATTAATTTGCGGTCGCCACAGTGGAATGAACCGCCAACTTATCCAGCACATGTTTTACGCAGCGGATGCCCTTCTAGCCGCAACTCATCACTGGGAAACATCCATACACACTCATTCACACACATACACTACGGCTAATTTAGCCTACCCATTTCACCTGTACTGCATGTCTTTGGACTTGTGGGGAAAACCGGAGCACCCGGAGGAAACCCACGTGAACACGGGGAGAACATGCAAACTCCACACAGAAATGCCAACTGACCCAGCCGAGGCTCGAACCAGCAACCTTCTTGCTGTGAGGTGACAGCACTACCTACTGTGCCACCGCATCGCCCAAATTGGGATCACATACAAAGAAATCAACAACAACAAAAAAACAGATGAAAAACAAAAACAACAACAATACAGTCAGTACTGGCAGGTATGTGTGTTTGCGTGCGAGCATGTGTGTGTATGTAAAGGTTACTGGGTGGACAGGTCAGAGTACATGCATAAGAAAAATAATTTTTTTTTTCTGAATTATGGACTGATACAAAGAAGAATGCCCCCCAAAAAAGTGCAAAAACAAGAATTTGTTAGAAAGGTATGCACATCAGTGTATATTTAATAAAAGAATGCCTCATTTGCATATTCAAACACAACATCTTAGAAACTCGTATCTCAAAAAATTGTTTCAATTTTTATTGGAATTAGTCAACTAGGGAAGTATTGTGATAACTGAATATTTCTTACCCTATTATGCTGCAGTGTTTTGGCTTAAATATACAGTTTTTCATACATTTCACAAATGATGTCTTACAGAGCAAGGGATCTATTACCGTATTTCCTAAAATATTTTTTCTTCTGGAGAAAGTTTTTAATTTTTTAAAAAGCATTTTAAGGTCAATATTTTTAACAGTTTGTCAATTTGTTAACAGAACAAACCATCATTATATAAGGATTTGCCTGATTACCCTAACTTGCCTAATTAACTTAAGCCTTTAAATTGCACTTTAAGCTGCATACTAGTATCTTGAAAAATATCTAGTCAAATATTATTTACTGCCATCATGGCAAAGATAAAAGAAATCAGTTATTAGAAAATAGTTATTAAAACTATTATGTTTACAAATGTGTTGAAAAAAATCTTCTTTCTAATAATCAGAAATTAAGGAAAAAATATACAGGGGGGCTAATAAGTCTGCCTTCAACTGTATATAAATGTAAAAAATGACTGTTTATAGTGCAGCCTGGTACATTTAATCCTGTGTTTGACCTCCAGTCTGTTATGGCTGTATGCACGAGCTCGGCACAGACGAGACGGCAACAGCTACTGTTCCTCCGCCGGCTGCGAAAGAGTCAAGATCATCGCCACCATACGTGCCAACCAAAAGACTGAGACCTGCAACTGCACCGCCAATGCCTACCCCAAATACAGCAAGGCTGCCAGCAACATAGTGCCTATGCCAAAGCCCAACACGGAGCCCTGCGGAGCCTGTGGGGCCTCACAGGTAAATACAGTCCAAGCTCCCTATGAGTGGACACCATCATTTGTGTTTCTCTGTTTGAGTGGAACAGGCTTTGAACCGTGTGCCAGAGACCGACTGTCCATCTGCTGGCCTTTTACCTTGTGTCTTCTGTAAGTAGGAGCCGCTCTAAATGACTTCTATTTTTCTACCCCTGTAGTTTGCCTTCTCCAGTGATCCATGGAACAGCTACCTCCAAACACAGATCAAATCCCTCAGTGTGAAAGAAGAGCAGGATAATGACACGCAAGCCTATATTACTGTGAGTCCGATTGTTCAAAGCATCTATTTACAATGTTTATTTATATTACATTATTATTTTGTAGTGTGTGCTGTGCCGTGGTTTTCATATCTTACAGTGTGTGCACGTTTAAGATTTGAGGTAATAACATCGCAATGATGGTCAAAAAAATCGAAACATTCTTTTCACCCCAACGCAATTTAATAGGGCATTATAAAGGCTAAAGAACCTAATTCTTACATTTGCTTAATTTTTGCAGCCTAGGGCTTCATGTCTCACCATGTATTACATCTTTTCTAAAACATACAATATAGTGTAAAAGTATGTTTATTACTAAGAAACCAAACAAAATTATATTTTAATTAAACACATCACATCACTGTCCTACTTAGTATTGTGAAAAGGTAAGTATGGTTAAAGCGTCATCTAGCGGTCAAAAGCTGCTGGTGCACCTACCACTGCTGCGGCGACAACAAGAATGGCGGCAGACATATTGAAGTGGTGACTTCTGTACATTTATTTGCATTGAAAGCTGTTTATAAGTTTAAATGCTTTATTACAGGGGTGCTCGACCCTGTTCCTGGAGATCTACCTTCCTACAGAGTTCAGCTCCAACCCTGATCAAACACACCTGAACCAATTAATTAGGACCTGAACAGCACTGGATAATTACACACAGGTGTGCTTGATAAGGGTTGCAACTGAAATCTGCAGGAAGGTAGATCTCCAGTAACAGGGTTGAGCAGCCCTGCTTTAATAAGTAAAATGTAGGAATGTATGCATTGTTAATATTTCTTTAATAGTAGTTTTAGTATTATTTTAAGTGTTAAATGGTATATTTAAATGTATAGATTTTAAAGTTCAAACAAATTAGGTGAAGATAACTTTTAAATTAGTAAAAAAAAAAAAGCTTTTAATTAAGTTTAATAAAAAATTGTAGCTTTTTATAAAGTTTTAAACTTTTATTATTGAATTATTGTGTTTGTCATGGCTGTGTATTTTATTTTATGTGTATGATGTAAAAATATTATGTATGCAAAAGTAATTAATCATGTTATTATCATGGATGTACTGTTGTTGTTTTGGTAACTGTTCAAATGTTTTTATATTCATGTTTTCTTTTTTCATTTTACTCTTAGTTTTTTTTTGTTTTAGTAATGTCGTTGCATGCTTATTTATTTGTTTTGTTTTTATATTTCTTTCTCTTTTTATTAGTTTTTATTTGAGCTTTTTATTAATAATAAATTAGAATTAAATGGATGATTAAGTTGTTTTTAAGATTATGCATGTTGGCTTTTTTACAGAGACAACTGAGAGATAAAGGAAATTATTATGTGTTTATCTTCATTCAACTGAGAAATGAACCTTTAGATAGTATTTTAAGCCGTCTTTTCCTCTGTTTTTCCTGTATTGAAGGTGAATGCACAGAGATTTGACCTCAGCCAGTCTGGGTTTCTTCTAGTGACTGTGGATGCTTGCTCTGGAAAAGTCACAAAGAACTCAATGTTTTCATCGCTGGACACTAAAATGGAACAGTTTTTTAAAACTGGAATTATGAAGAGGTGAGGGGTGTAAGCTGCGGTTTGGGGTTTAAAGCAGGACGTCTGGTGGTTTGTTTGGAGAATTTGGCACTGCAGTGATGGTCTGGGTAAAGGGGTTGAAAGGTGGCATGCAATGTTTATTGAGAGAGCTGGCCATAAGTATAAAGATTTATGCAATACAATTTTAAGTATACAGAGTTAATACATATTTATTTTTATATATTAAAAACTTTTATTTGTTAAAGACACAATACATTTCTCAAAGGTGACACTAAAAAGCATTTATAATTTAGCAAAATAATCATATTTAAAATAAATGCCATTAATTGCATTATGGATTGAAAAAAAGATATATTCTGCAAAAAGGAAACAAATATTTTAAACCTGAGATTTTTTTTTAGCTAGAAAGGTATGCAGATCTGTGTATATTTATTAAAAGAATGCCACATGTCCATATTCATACACAACATCTTAGAAACTCGTATTTCAAAAAATTGTTTCAATTCCTGTTGGAATCAGTCAACTAGAAAAGTATTGTGATAACTGAATTTATTTGTTTTCCCTACTTGCCTGCAGTGTCTTGGCTTAAATATACAGTTGAAGTCAAATTTATTAGCCCTCTGAATGTTTTTTTTTTCTTTTTCATATATTTCCCAAATAATGTTTAACAGAGCAAGGAATTTTTCACAGTATTTTCTATAATATTTTTTCTTCTGGAGAAACTTTTTATTTTTAAAAAGCATTTTAAGGTCAATATTATTAGCCCCCTTAAGCATTTTTTTCCCGATTTGTCTACAGAACAATGCATCATTATGCAAGGATTTGCCTAATTACCTTAACTTGCCTAATTAACCTAGTTAACCCTTTAAATGTCACTTTAAGCTGTATAGAAGTGTCTTGAAAAATATTGAGTCAAATATTATTTACTGTCATCATGGCAAAGATAAAAGAAATTGGTTATTAGAAATGAGTTATTAAAACTATTATCTTTACAAATAATTAATGACTGAACAAATCTTTATTTTATAATGTAAATAATATTTTACAGTGTTTTTTTTTTTATTTAAATATGTGCAGTTTGTTTGTTTACTTATTTCAGTTCATGTTTAGCTTGTAATTAGTTTTTGAAAATTGCAGTATAATAATCTTAAGTGGCTGAATTTCTGTTTAGGTCAATAGTTCTACTTGCCACAAGAGGTCAGCCTGCTAGCTTTGCAGGTGTCGCACAATACCTGGTGTCTTTGGGATCTGCTAAAACACCAGACCTTCAGAATAAAGGTACAGTACTTTCACAACATGAAAAAACTCATAAACTGTAGAACTCTTTACCTGGTCCAGTCTGATTGCCATTCCCATCTTTTTACAGACGCTATTGCTTTTTTCGGGTTCCTCGGTCAGGGAGGTCCTTCACCTCAGCCATGGTCTACTTTGTTGACCTGCCAAGGTGCCAAGATTTTGGGATTACAGGAACGGTTCATTCCCCTGTCCCTCGAGGAATACTCTTGTCCACCAAAAAAAGACTCTCCCACACGGATGGATCTTGAACTTCTGAAAAAAATCTCTTAGCCAAAAGTGAGCCTTTAGATGTGAATCAACAACACAACCAGCGAATGAATGTGAACTTATGAACGTAATTTATTTTGGCAAACTAGTGTTATTGGACTTTAAACAAGTATTTGTTGTGTAAGTGGATGTGTTTGTCTTTTTGTTTGTCATTTTGTCTTGCGTGATTGTGGTTTGTTGTAAATGTTATCGTACAGCACAAAGTGATGCACTTTTTGAATACATGCCAAACATTTTTTTTTTAACTGGATAACAAATGGACAGCACAAGCTAGAAGTACATCACAAATTCTGTAATTCGATGGCTTCTTTTTCTCCTCAAACAATCTGCAGGTTTAAATGAACCTCCGATTTTTTTTTTCTCCGTTATTTATTCCTTGTGTTTCAGTGGGACATGCTGTTATTTAATTGTCATTCTGCTGCTCACACACCAATTAATCTGCAATATTTACAGTACTTTCAAAGTTGACTATTAAACCGTATTTATGTTTCATTTAACATGAAACAATAAATGCAGGTAAATTATTTTCTCATATAACATTAAACCATTTTCGGTTGTTAGGTATGTGTATGTGTATGTGGAAAAGGCTGAACAGATCAGGTCACTTGAAATCACACCAAAGATTTGTGTATGGCATACTGTAGTTCAACTGATCATTCTGCCATTGCTTATTTACCTTCATGTTGTTCCAAAACATTTGTTATTTACTAAGTGGAACATAAGACAAAATAATGAGGTACCATTTACTGTTATTGTAGGAAAAAACTAAAATATTTATCTCAACACCAATTATTATTGTCAAATTTAATTGGAACTACCTGAGAGTAGGTAAATCAATCATAATTTTTCTGCTCCTTTATTAAAATGCCAGATGTCTGCCTTTGTAATGGCATCACTCGCTTAGATTGATAAATCTATTATGGAAAATACATTTGTCATTGTTGTGATTGAAATGAAAGCCTGAATGTGACGTTTTATTTGAGTTAGTTAGCCTAGGCTATTTCTTAACCACTGAGGTTTTTAATGCTAGACTGAAATGTTGCAATTTTTTAGTGTTTCTTAAAGATGCAAAGTTTCCCCACGTATATATGTGTTGTTTACGCCACATATGTTTTTATTTTTGTCAGACGCTCTCTTTCTTTCTCTTTTAACTAGCTTTGCTTTTGTGCTGTAATTTGATGTGGACTTCCGTTAAGATATAAATTTTATAAAACATGCATTTGTTGGCTGTTGTGTTTGTGATTATTAGAAGGGATTCAAGTGAACACTAGAGGGCAGACATGCTTTACAAGTGTATTGTCATGGAATAGAACTATTTCCACCGTCTTCCCGGTTACCTGACGGCTGTCAGAGACAGACTTGATCCAGGTCATAAGGTTGGCGTGAGAACGTGATTACAGGTGTGACCTGTCATGTCGGATGTAGTGTGAAATATGTACTGAGCCACACATTTATGACAGTCAAGAAACCTCATCAATCACATGTAGGCTTCAACCACACACACACGCGCGCACACACACGATCTTGTTTTCTCATTTTTTTGTTTCTTCTATACTTTTCTTAGCTCATTAAAAGAATATTGCTTTATTAGATCAGTGGAATGACTTCCCTACTGAAAAAAAGACTAAGGTTATAAGGGTTTCCACTATAAACAATTAAACCAACTGCAATATATTGAATGTTAACCATCAAAAAAAACTGTCATTTTGAAAGCTTCCAGGGTAGCTTATTGGTTTTACCATGCCAACAATAGAGGGCAAAATATTACTAGTATACTTTATAACACATAACCATATGTAATTGGTTCACATGTTATTGTTATTTTTATTTTTATCAAAAACTTAAACTGTCAACATTTGACTCTATAAGTCATTGTTAGTGATAATGCGTTTTTAGCAGCAGCAGCAACAACAACAAAATACTTACCATGCTTAGCTGTTGTATCGTTAGTTCTAATAGGACTCTGAACGTTCCTGCCGAAATCTCCCGCGCGCGGGCATATTCTCATTACAGTTAACTTCTGTCACGATGCTCCGTGTTCACACAGAAATCAGCATGGCGCGTTTGGCTGAGCGGTGGGCTGTTGGAAACGAAGTATAAAAAAAACGGCTCACTCCTACACAAATGCTACCCCTCAATCATGTGAAACCTTCTGATAGTCGGTTTGGTCGAAGTCTGGAAACGTGAGACAGGTAATTGGACTTGCCACAGTGAATCTGAGCAGATTGCTTGTGTTTATGCAGACAGACAAACAAACATCGCTGTTTAAAGATTACGGTCATGTTGATTTGGGTAGGCTATCTTCTGAAGCTCATTATATAGATATAACATTACGTAGAATTTAATAGTTCAAGTAGAATTTAAGTTGAAATACAATAATTATAAGGAAAGTAGTTATTTTTGTGAGCCATTGACTTCTGTCAAACCTTCATAAACCAACTATAGACATGGAGTTCAAATGTTGGGCATTTATTATTATTACTATTGTATATTATTTTCTTTATAAATTTACTTGAAGGCTTGTTTTTATAATTTTCTTATTATTTTGATAGTAGCTATGAACAGTCAAGTTATACGTATTGTAGAACAATCTTTTATCTTAAACCCAAAATCGAAATTGTTTTGCAACATGATTCACTGTTTTGAAGTGATTGAAACACCACATACCAAATGAAACAAATACTCAACCAATAGATAGAAAAACAAAAACACCTTGCAGAAACTACTTTGAGATTATTTTTGCTGATTATACTTGTTTACAATGTAATTTATTACATGTGCTAATCATATACACATAGATATGATATGAAACAACATTCATGTTACATTTTGAGCGTGCACTTGGCAGTTGCTATGATTGTTCTGCAGTTCATTTGAATACTTGTAAACTTTGCCATTTGAATCCTAGGGTATACAAAACATGGTCTTATTTCCGCTGCCAAATCTGCAGTCAGATGAAATATGAACTCAGCATGGATCAAAGACATTTACATGTCTAAAAGCAGTTTTTGTAACTGAGTAGTCTTAGTTTGCCCAGCAAATCCCCAGATAGTCAAAAAACAGAATGTATCAAGCATGCTGTTGAAACACATGCAATATGATTGCCCTGCATTATCATAATTGCATAGTAAACTTCAGCATTTGCTCTTTACATGTTAGACAATATATGACTTTCTTTAAATATTAGTATTAAAAGTACACATGAATATGACACAATAATTACTGGATGTGTGCCATTCTGTATGAAGATGTTATTTGTTAGTTTGCTGATACAGTCACTTATGTTTTCTTTCAATATAACATGCATGTATTATCAATATTATAAAAAGCCAACACAAAACATTTGCTTTTTTGTGAAAATACTTATGCTCATCATTTGAGAGGAGGTTAATTTTCAAAATAATGTATTTTTCTAAAATGTAACACTAATATTAAGGTAATATAAAGATCGTTTTTGTTAAAAAACAACTCATTTGTTTCAGCTAGCAGTTTTTGGCTAGTATGGCACATTAACAAAATAATTAAGATATTATATATATATTTTGCCATTTTTTATTAGACGTGGATACAATTCATGAAATTATATATATACAGTAGTATATATAAAAATTTAACCCACATTATGAAATTAACTCAAGATAAATATTGTTAGATACAAGATAAGTATTATTAGAAACTATTAGATACAAATTGATGGGTTCAGATGAACACCCGTTTAATGTTGAATTTTGTTTGAATTGTTAAAGTTAGAAGTGCAGACGCATGCACTTTAATGGACAATGTTACCCACAGCAAAGACAAAGACAAAGAAAGTTTAGATTACATTGCCTAAGGACAAAAATGTACACAGTCAAGCTCGAAGTTAATCATACCACTGGACAATTCTGACTTAAAGTTACTTTTATTCAACCCGCAAGGTTTTTGGAGACCAGAAATGACACAGGCTTGTCCCAAAAGTAATAAGACGATGTACAAGAGGCATCATTGTGGAAAAAATAATTCTCAGCTTTCATTTGCCTTTGAACAAATAGTGGCCAAAATTATTAATACCCTTTGCAAACTCAGTCTATATGAAAATGAAAATCCAAAGTTCTATACATTCCTAATAGTCTAAGTAGTTTTAAATCATCCTAATTATGCTGAATCATTGGAAACAGCTGTTTTAACCAACTCAACAGGTGAAAAACAGACATTCTCTGCTGTTGGTTTGTGGACAGTTATTGCTTAGACCAGGGTCATCCAAACCCGGTCCTGGAGGGCTGGTGTCCTGGACAGTTTAGCTCCAACTCTAATCAAACACAGCTAAACCAGCTAATCAAGCTCTTACTAGATATACTAGAAACTTCCTGGCAGGTGTGTTGAAACAAGTTGGAGCTAAACTCAGCAGACACCGGCCCTCCAGGACCGAGTTTGGACACCCCTGGCTTAGACAAAGGAGCTCAGTGAGTACCTGCGGCTGCACATTGTGGCTGCTCACAACTCATAACTAAAAGTTTTGAATATCCAGTGGCTACAGTGCAAAAGTATTATTAAAAAATACAAGACATTCAGCATTGTGGAAAAACTCAGCCGCCGTGGTCGAAATGCAAAAGTGACACCTGTGCTGGCCAGGAGAATAGTTAAGGTAAAAGGTAAAAAAAGAATCCAAGGATCACCTGTAAGGCCATCATGATGAATCTGGGCTGTGCTGGTGGCAACATCTCAAGACAGAAAGTCCAACGAACACTGCACACTGATGGGTTCCATAGACACAGACTAAGGAGGAGACCACTTCTTAAGAGAAGGCACACGAAAGCATGCTTGGCCTTTACAAATACTCATCTGGCCAAACCTAAGAACATCATCTCCACTGTCAAACTGTCATGGTGGTGGAAACCTAATGTTTTGGGCGGGTTTTTTCAGCTGGTGGACCAGGGAACCTAATCACAGTTAATGGCACCATGAAAAGAAGCAATACATCAACATTTTCAATAACAACAGGCAGTCTGCAGAGAAACTTGGCCTTGGGCACCAGTGGACATTTCAGCATGACAACGACCCAAAACACAAAGCAAAAGGGGTCGAGAAATGGTTAGTAGACAAAAGCATTAACATTTTGCAGTGGCCCAGCCAGAGTCCTGACTCAAATCCAATTGAGAATCTGTGGAGGGAACTGGCAGGGAGTAGGGTGATGGCAAGGACATTCTCCAACCTGAAAGAGTTTTTGCTAATGGCTTGAGATGAATGGGCGAAAATACCAATGGAGAAAAGCAAAAAGCAATTATAGGAAGCTTTTGATGGCTGCAATAACCAATAAAGGCGTTTCTATTGATTATTGAGAAGATTATGAATAATTTTGGACGTGGCACTTTTTATCGGTATTTTTTTCCACAATGATACCTTTTGTACATCATCTTATTATCTTTTAGAAGTAGCCTTTGCCATTTCTGGAAATTAAATACTGGTTGAACAAAATTAATGAAACGAAATGAAGCAAAATATTTGTAAATGATTCAAAGCTTAATGTTATAATCATGTCTTCTGCTATTAGTTAGAAATAGTAATGCAATGGCATAATTGGTTAAAATGTCATTATAATGTAAGTATTTCTATCACAGTGTTGAATTGTGGCTCAAAACACTTCAGTTGAAATTTTAGAAAATTGCCCTACCCTGCTGTATGGAGTATCCATCACACACTGTGGTGCAACAGGCTAGGATATTCCTTCACAGTGCAGGCATGGGGTTGTTAATAATTAAATGACTCAGAAAGTGACATAGGGGTGTGCTACTATGGCAACATCCTCCCCCCACAGAGGTGGCGCTTAGTGGGGTAGTGTAAATGTCGACTTCATCTAATGTCAATGGGGTTAGACAAGTACACCAAACTGCCCGTTTCTAGAGACACCTGCACTTTAAGGTTAGTCGTTTGTTTTTGTTTTTTATCCAGTATACAATAAATAGGTCAGCAAGGCTTTCAGAGTGAATTCAGAGATCTTGCTAAAGGATGCTGAGATTTCTGACTCCTCTTCTGATAAGTGGCCCACAGCTTATTGAACCCCCAAATGGAGCTAGACAGTAAAATGATTTCTCTAGGCACTCCACACCATTTCCCCACTATACAGTACATGTCAGGAGCTGTTCAAAACAGTGCCATAATCTTCTTTCTTCCTTGGTTGGCATGTTTGAAATGTTCACCTTCTTAGTATTCATTCATTCATTCATTCATTCATTTTCTTTTCGGCTTAGTCCCTTTATTAATCCGGGGTCGCCGCAGCGGAATGAACCGCCAACTTATCCAGCACGTTTTTTACGCAGCGGATGCCCTTCCAGCAGCAACCCATCTCTGGGAAACATCCATACACACTCATTCACACTCATACACTACGTCAGTTTTTTGTCAGTTCCTTGTTATTATATCATATTTCGGAGCAGTGTTTTAAACTGATTTAGACAATTGTGCAAAACATATCACTTATTAAATAAAATATATTTTTAGTAAATAAAAACAGCTTATTTAGAGTGATTGCATTGATGGTTCATAAATATGTAAATTATTTACAGAGGGAAGGGAAGTTACATTATTTATGAAATTATTTTAAAAAGTTATCAAGCTATATTGGTTTTACTGATCAACTGTGTGTTCATGCAATATAAGCAATGGACGTCTGTAGTGGTGTCTTGTTGCCATGGAGCTTTTTAGGATTATTTGGATCGTTGATGGACTGTTTAGACCTGATGGATCCAAACATATGGGGCCTTTTCTCTGTATCATCACCTCCCTCAGATGTGCTAAAGATTTTAGATGGATATAAACAGCCGCACTCACAGTGCTGATTGGTTTTCAGGTACTTAAATGAGGATATGAGACCATCCCATGGGGGATCAATCACAACTCTCTTTCTATCTCTCTGCCACTCTCTCTCTCTCTCTCTCTCTCTCTCTCTCTCTCTCTCTCTCTCTCTCTCTCTGGCACTATTCCCCTCATCACTGTTAATTGACTCATCACATTATGGTTATTATAGAGCATGCCCATGGCTGGTTACACTCTTTACTCATGATAACCCCTTAGAAATGGCCCAGCCTTTTGATGGACTACATTTGAGAGAATAAAAGCACAAAAGAGAGTTCAACTTAACCTTGAGCCATTTTAAAAGGCTCATTTCACAGCTGTAAAATGCTTCAACAGTGTTATAACTTTCTTAAACAGTTAAGTCTTAAATAGTTTTATCCAAACATATTTACTTCTGACTTTATTATTCTCACACATGTTGTGCCAAACATGTCATTTAAAACTTGAGTTTTGATTTTCACTATGTAGTGACATAAATTTAATACAAATCATCACACATAGCTTTATCTATCTATCTTTCCAAAATTTGATACATAGTACATAGTAAACATACTGATTACTGGTTTGTGGTTGTTGTTTTTTATTCAAATTTGCAACATAATAATAATAATGTTTTCTTATATTGCTTACACTCACCGACCACTTTATTAGGTACACCTTACACGTACCGGGTTGGACCCCTTTTGTCTTCAGAACTGCCTTAATCCTTCATGGCATAGATTCAACGAGGTTGACGAGACAAGACGAGGTTGATGAGATTTTGGTCCATAATGACATGATAGCATCACGCAGTTGCTGCAGATTTGTCAGCTGCACATTCATGATGCAAATCTCCCGTTCCACCACATCCCAAAGGTGCTCTATTGGATTGAGACCTGGTGACTGTGGAGGCCAATTGAGAACATTGTCATGTTCAAGAAACCAGTCTGAGATGATTCGTGCCTTATGACAGTGCGTTATCCTGTTGGTAGTAGCCATCAGAAGATGGGTACACTGTAGTCATAAAGTGATGGACATGGTCAGCAACAATACTCGGGTAGGATGGGTAGGATGTGGCATTGACACGATGATCAATTTGTACTAATGGGCCCAAAGTGTGCCAAGGAAATATCGCCCTCACCATTACACCACCACCACCAGCCTGAAGCGTTGATACAAGGCAGGATGGTTCAATGCTTTCATGTTGTTGACGCCAAATTCTGACCATACCATCCGAATGCCACAGCAGAAATTGGGACTATCGGGACTTCTATTGTCCAATTTTGGTGAGCCTGTGCGAATTGTATCCTGTTTCCTGTTCTTAGCTGACATGAGTGGCACCCGGTGTGGGCTTCTGCTGCTGTAGCCCATCTCCCTCAAGGTTTGACGTGTTGTGCATTCAGAGATGCTCTTCTGCATACCTCGGTTGTAACAAGTGGTTATTTGAGTTACTGTTGCCTTTCTATAAGCTGGAACCAGTCTGGCCATTTTCCACTGACCTCTGGCATTAACAAGGCATTTGTGCCCATAGAACTGTCGCTCACTGGATATTTTCTCTTCTTCGGACCATTCTCTGTAAACCCTAGAGATGGTTGTGCCTGAAAATGCCAGTAGATCAGCAGTTTCTGAAATACTCAGACCAGCCTGTCTGGCACCAACAACCATGCCACATTCAAAGTCACTCAAATGATCTTTTTTCCCCATTCTGATACTCAGTTTGAACTGCAGCAGATCGTCTTGACCATGTCTACATGCCTAAATGCATTGAGTTGCTGCCATGTGATTGGCTGATTAGAAATTTGCGTTAACGAGCAGTTGGACGGGTGTATTATAATATTTTTTTATTTTAATATTTTTAATGTAAGCTATATTATGGATAATGTCCTAAATGGGACATTTACTTCAAATATATATTTAAACCAATAGTCAAAGTCAGCTTTATTGTCAATTCAACCACATGTACAGGACATACAGAGAATCGAAATTCCGTTACTCTAAGACCCCTAGGTGCCCAACATATAATATTAATACAAAACACAAAAATTAGAGTTGAAAAAAGAATTTACAATAAATACAATTATAGAATGTAGTCTAAAAAACACATAAAAAAAAAAAAAAATATATATATATATATATATATATATATATATATATATATATATATATATATATATATATATATATATATATATATATATATACATACATACATAAGATGTAATCTAATCTAAAAATATACGTAAAAAATAAAAATTTGCGAGCAATACAATTACAGTTAAGGGCATATGGCAATGAGTGCAAACCAGAGTTGTGCAGATGAAAACAATATATAGTGCAAAAGGTCTTGTAAACATGTTAGCTATGATAAAGTGTCATAGTGTATAGGGAGGTAGTATGATGTGACAGTGCAATGCATCATTTTAATTATAAGTAAAAAAACAAATCTGTAAAAAAAACATTTCTGAAAAATGAATACATAGTAATATAGTACACAGGGGCTTTTTAGAGTGTTTACTCTGCTACATAAGAAAGTATTAAAATTTCACAAAAACAACCTGTGTCATAAGACAAAGAATTATGTGATTGTGAGTAAATAACAACACAATAAGTGAGTTAATTAGTAAGTACTGGGTAAACTATTCTTTTACACTTTTAAAAAGACTTATTAAAGTAGATTGATATATAAATAAAATTGTTATGTACATCTGTATTTGTGTCTGACTGAACCTTTGATCATTGGTGATCATTTTTTTTGTGTGATCTATCAAATATCCATGCTAGTCTGCTAGTTTTTTCCCTCTCTCTTACACGTGATCCCTTTGATGGAGGAGCATGGAAGCAAATGTGTTTTGTTCATCCGGCTCCTTCTAGCCATGACAGCCTCAGAGACAAGCCAAATCAAACCCGACCCTCAATCCAAACTGCAGACAAGCCATGAAAATGAGAAAGATTAGAGAGGCTCAAAGAGAGAGAGGCATTACGACGATGAACTTGAAAGCTGCTCTGCTTTTATTTCCAGTACTTCAAGGTAGAAATATAGTAGAAGAAATCTGTCAATGTTATCGGTATATCGGCGGCCCTTGATCAGTGCATTGCAGTCCTCAGTCTCCTGTCATTTCTAGCGCTCGCCATTTCTGTCAGTGGGGTGCTCGTCATTAATTCATTACGTAGAGCACACTAAATTAGCCCTCGTTAGCTTCCAACTGTTTGCTTTATTTTATTTGACATCATTAGCCCCTCAATAAGAGAGCATTTATAGCCCCCTCACCTAGCAACCTGCATCTGTGAGCAAGCAGGCAGGCAATTCTACCCCAGCCCCCCTCGCTCACCCTCGGCCCACACGCCTTCCCAGACCCCCCCTGCCACCCTCTGGTCCCCACACCTCCCGTATCTCATTCGGAGAGTCAAACGGATGTCTGTGGCCCAGGTGCCTCCCCTGATGACGTGTGTCATGCGTTGGTGACAGGGCAACGACAGACATACACTCTCCTTCCTGCGCTCTCTCTCTCCGTAGACACTTATAAGTTCGGACACTTTTCCCCAATGAGCCACCTAGATCAGAGTTCAGTTTGCGAAGCTTGACTTAAAATGGATGCTAACGGACCTTGCAAGCAACTTTGAGGTAGGCAGCGGCCACATAGTTGTGTTGGGGTCTGACGCTGGGACACAAGGACAACGCATGGGAGATGTGGATGCCATGAACGCAGGGAACAGACCCAAGGGAGAGACACTGCTGTTAAATGAGTCACAAGGTCAATGAAGGTTTTGTCTGATAGACTCTGTCTTAGCGCATGTGATTTTTGAACCAAACTACACTTGTTTGGTTCCTAAAACTTTTATTTGAGGCCTTTTGGGCTTTTTGTGGCCTCGCTGCCGCCTTGAAACTTTGAACATCAAATCTTTTGCGATAACAAGCTAAACCTTCTTGAGGGGGAAAAAAAACAAGAACTGAGAAGGAGGAATCATCAAACTGGTAAGAGAAAGACTCTTTTTATTTTGAAATGTTACAAATTTAGCACTTTTTACGCTTTGTTAAAAACCAGCTTAACTTTTATCACTCGAGTTTTGTTCCCTAATTTCTGACTAATGCTCTTACAGTTTGGTATGGAAAGATGGCTACTTCTTTTGATCTTCAAGCTGATTAATAATAAGGCCAATTGGTCACCGTGGTATGCATTTGACTAGCGCTATGGTAAATAAATGATAGCTGTTACTCATTCACCATCTGTTGGAAACTGCAGTGAGCACAGAGCAAGAAGGCATTCTACCATATGTCCTAAAAGGAGAAATCACTCATGGCTCCTCTTTAATCACTCACTTTCCCAGATTTCTCCTAAGGCACCTTATTACATGTTGTGACACATTGACATACTTTTCATCCACTCATTTTTTAGAACTGTGATAATTGTACAATCTTCTCAGGTATTTTAAAGGGTAGCTGTGATATGTTACAGCAACTAGATATATTGTCAAACATTTGGCCTGACACTGTGTGTTTTTTTTGCTTTATCAGTTTAATGATTAACTTCTATGTCATAAAAATAGATTGTGGTTTGAAATGATAATTAGGAAGTTATAAAACCACTCACATTTTAAGTTAAGTGTCTGACAGGCTGTGATGTTTGAGTGCAGTTGATTTCCTACATCTTCAGTAATCTACTCATTCTGATCCTGAATATAAAATTTAAATATTACTAAAGAAGCCACATTGAGAAAGCACTAAACACTAAAGCAAAACCGGCTCTCTATGTTTAGTTGTCTGACTTTAAACCAGTTAGAATGCATGCCTACATTTGAAATATCAGTTTTTATCCAAATATGTGCTGCTAGTGTAGCTAATATCAGGCTTATGCAAACATCACTGTACACACACATACACACACACCCACCTACTGACTTTGTTGTTGTGGAGCTTGAATTATTGATGGCTCCAGACTGCTAAAAAATGCATCCACAACCTTTTTATCATTCAACAATCAAGGGCCAATTAGTCAGAGCAATCTGAAGTCTTCTTTAATCTTGACCGAGAGAGTGAACCATGTGTAATGAAGCTTGAAAAATAGACACTGCGATATGATTATCAGTTTTAGCAGGGAACACGGTTTTGCATATATTAGAGAAATTCTGTCAAGTGTTTTATTTCAACATGATTTCTTTCTGTTTTGGAGCTTGACAGATAGCAAATGAGCATGCACACAAGAACGCACAAGCTTGATTTGAGAGATAGGTGAACAGCAATTGTATACAGGTAGCTTTGTTTTGTCAGATTTTTGGCTAACAGAAGAAAGTCTGCTCCATATTGCAGCCTATTTTCAAGCACTGCCATCCACCCCATAAAGACGCTGTCTGGCCAATCAATCAAATTCATTAAGCTTTTTAAAAGCAGTTATATCCAAATGAAGTCACACCGCTGTAACAGTGAAACAGCTGGGCTCTGAAATTAACAATTCCATTTTTAACCATTAATTGCAAACCTTTGAAGACAGACCTGCTGTTAGCTTAGTAGTTGTTAAACAATGATGTTTCTTTTGAAGCCTTTGTCATTTTAACGTTTTTGTTTTTCAACAGATGACTGTGAAAACACAGAACATTGCTCATTAAAATATTTTATAGAGTATTCAAACTCTTTAAACTTTAACCTTTTATGTTTAACTTTGCAGTTCTTCATAAAGAACTATCCTACCTATGATTCATGCACAGAAAATATTTCACTCTTAAAAATAAAGCTCATTAAAGCATGGTTTTGCTCTCAAGCCATAATTGAATTTGTGTATCCCAAAAAGAATCTTTCAGTGAACAACTCAAAAAGAGCTATTTGCTTGGCATGTCAAAAAAGACAAAACTTGTATACATGTATTTAGTCAGGTTTTATAAACTAATTGCGAGCTATGATTGATTGCGGCTGGTCTTGCATCAACAATCATCGATATGCCAATCAGATGAATCAAAGCCTATAAATAGCCCATTTTGTCTGACCTTTCTTATCTTCATTTTTGACGAATCCCCCCATCCACCCCATCTCCCCCTTATCCTCCTTTACCAGGGTGAGCTCTCGAGACCTACCTGATTTCGGACTCCCTTCTATGCTAAATGACCAGGTGGTAACCCTGGGCTCAAGTATCTCTGAGTTTAGGGTTCTCTCCCGGGACAGCATGCCAAACTGCAATTAGTATCAAGCAATAGCTAAGTGTGAACTCTTGAAATACTTGTATAAAACTTGTATACTGTACATAATTGCATATCCATCCTTTTCTGGAGAAAGCTACAACTTCTGTTTGCTAGAAGATGTCAGAGCAAGGTAAAAAGATCAAATTAATTAAACAAAAACCTTAGCATTTTAAAAACTAAATAACTCCAATAACAATGAGCACATGGTTAAGCTGTGCTGTTGTTGGTTGCCACAAACACAGTAACAATCAAATTCCTGAAAAGTAAATTCCTGGTTTCAAACACCAACAGATCTGTAAAGAATGTCCAAATATGGTACCTTGTTACTTGCAAAATCTGACAAGAGGATTGCAGCACTTAGGATGAAATACTCCCTAAAGAAGGATTTTGTGGACAACCCTACCTTACACTTAACATGGCTATAGTTAATGTGCACTCATTTGTTTTCAGTGCAGACTGAGACTACTTTGTCACCTACCTATATTTTTAGTGAGTGAGGCACCAAGGGAAAACTGTTATTGCAACACTATAGAGTGATAAAACTACAGAGTCAAATGCTTTTTTCAAAGCTTTCATGCTAAATTATTGGCTCAGAAAATGCGCTATTTGGACTGAAAGGGTGGAAATAGAAAAAATTATATCAGTATGAGTTAGGACGGGCATCCATATTCTAAGCGGGTGAATATAGAGAATGTTTAGCAATAAACAGCTTTTTAAATACACATTTATTCATTTGATCTCGCAATTTGCAATGATACATTAAATGGTGCACAGCCTTGTAAACACAACTTGCTTTTCTAATGGACTGATTAGAAGTGTGCATTTTTGCAGAAGAAGCATAAAACCTGCCAACCATTTTAATGCTTACTAGATAGAGAGTCTATCGGAAGTGCATATGAAGTGCAAGGCCAAAACTCACTAATTGAAATATAAAATGATTAAATCAACCACACTCATATTTCTTAGGTATCCACTGTGATGCACATAGATTAAATGCAATGCATGTTCTTTCTCTATCCCTCTTTTCTTTGAGCTTATTTTACTTTAGAGGATTTTTCAGTTTCTGTAAAATGACAGTCTTATTTCTTCTTCGAGGAAATTTCGACTGGGATTTAATCAGATGAGTAGTTTACGTCTTCTCTTCCAGTTAACCCATAATGCTCCAGAGATTTCTGCCATTATAATTGAATCATTTAACTTTTCATTAGAGCAAATAAAATTCAAATTCTAACCACTATAAGTATATCTTCCTCAGTTTATGTGTCTCTCTAAAGTCATTGCAGGCTTACACATTTAAAAGCTGACAGATACAGATGATAACTGCTTTTTATTGCACTGCAGCTGCAATATGGTCATTACTTACTCCCGCTTTTAATAATACAGGCCAAGATTTACCCTTGCCTTGTGTGATGATTTTCCTTTACTATCCTTCTTTTTCCTTCTCAATCATCTTGATTAAGCCTGGTTATGGACATCTTTTTTAATAGCATTCATGCATTTATTTGGAAACTAATATAAAGTTGTTGATTTTTTTCGCAAAGCGTCCTTTCATGAATTGCTCAACACACAAAAAAAGAGTTCATATTTTCTGATCTGAATTACAATAATATTTTAAAGAAAAGTATGTAGAATAAAATTTTTTAATGTCGTTTATTAAATTAAAAGTGAATACTCTGTGTGTTCCTCATTAAACAGGACTCCATGACAAGGAAAGTTCAAGCCAGGAGAGTTTTGCAACCTCTCTGCACAGAAATGAAGGTAAGAATTCAGCTCTCTGAAACTGTACACATGCTTCAGTAACCTTAAGTTTGAACCAACAACATTTATATTATTTAAACAAAATGTATCTGTCTTGTGTGAATGTAGTACTTGCTGCTGAAATCTCTTAAAAGTGGAAAACAACCTCTGACTGGTTTAATCTGTCACAAAATTGCTGGACTGAGCACTTAGTAAAGGGCATAATGGATAAAATGACACAGCGAATAATTGGAAATGATTGGCCTCTGTGAGTCAGATGTTCACAGGTTGGAGACAGATTTTCTATCTTTTCAAGCAGTCAGTGTAATATTAAATAATACATTTCACAAAAAGCTACAATGCATTTTGTTGTAAAGTTGCGAAGTAAAAGCGAGGTCTTAAAAAGTATTACAAGTTGATAAATCGATGTAGAGAATTATAAGGCCCCTAAAAAGTATTAAAAAGTCTTAAATGCTTTTTTGCAAGGTATTCAATTTCATATCATTTTTGATCATGCAATATATGGTTGTATGCTAAATCTGCGAATATCAGGATGCCGTGTAGTTTATGAAATCAATAAAATCATGCTAGATTTGACATCATGCTGCTTTGTTTACTGCAGTAACCAAGGCAACACTATTTTTTGCAGTTGTATATGCGCCAACCTGCTGAATTAGCTAGATTTTATATATATTTTTATTTAGTATATGAATAATGTTTTAGTTTTGGATTAGTTTCTTACATTAATATTTAGTAAACATACTGTAAGTTAAAAACTCGTCAGTGTTTCCGTTTGAAACCTAAAATGGTTATAAGGTTTTAAAATGTATTGGAAAAGCCTTAAAAAAGGTCTTAAAAGGAATTGAATTTCACTCTCTGATTCCTGTATATACTTTGAAAAAACTTACATTTATATAAGTAACTCTGAATTATAGTAGCTTCACATTTTTGTTTCGATTTACAAACAGAAACAAGAGATGTTTTGGGCTGCTAACCAGCCACAAGCTGTTGTTCTGGTCAGTGAAATTGCTGGTCTTATTTGTTTTCTGAGATATAACAAGCAGCTTTTTTAATAAAATACCACGCTTACTTCCAAGGGTGATGACTCAGTATGTTGTGGGATTTACACAAGGTTACATGCCGAGTCTTTTCGCTTAAACTTTTAATTAAACTCTTAGAAAGTCTTTAGAAACACGTTACTTTCTTACAGCTAATCAGACCAAGTTCTTTGAAATATCCAAAATGCCATCACTAGAAACTTCACCTCTAAATATAATATTATAAGTCTCATTTTACAAAAACAATCCTGACTAATTTTATTGCTAGAATTCTAATTGTCTTAACACTAAGTATTTTTATTTTGTAGTTTGACCAATTAAGAATATAGCTCTGACAGGATGTGCTATAATTGCTGCTTTGGTATATGTTTCACATCTTTGTATAGGTTAGGCGTTGATGTAAACTGGAATGATAATGAACCAGCAGCTTTGCTGGACTGGTGTTTTCTTGTGGTAACCTTGGCAACTATGAGTGGGTGGGACTTACAAAACACAATATACAATATTCTAGATGTAAATAGGATCCATGGATTGTCAGGTTTTTTTTTTTTTTATCATGATTCAGTTTGTCTTTAATTATTAGTATGTATCACTTTGCCATAATAGTACAATATTGCTCTGATTTTTTTGTGGATATGTTATTATACTTAGATTTAATTAAAATATATCATCGGCTGCCTTCATTGCCTTGATTTGCTTGTTTCTACTGGGTATAGTCCAGTTGCTAAAGGGTGGAGCTAGACTCACTTCAAAACATTGATTACCTGACATGGAATCATCAATCGTGCATCCTCCACCGATTGCAATTTTCTACCATTTACCATGACTATTGACTGCATCTGATTGCTACTTTCCAGCATACACCGGTTATATTCAGGCTTTCCTTTTTTAAATCATACCATTCACTACTCCACGCAGTGGAAATTAGGCTTTTATCAGATCAGTAGGAGGATGTTCCTCACTTTCTATATATGTAAAGTAGGTCTGTTTTCCCCTGGTTGTACACATGACAGTGCAGAGATGTTTTCAAGTGAAGAGCATCAAGTCTCTGACTATTTGGTATCAAATATCACAAAGTAGTTGGTAAGGTATTAATTATCTAGGGGTCACATGTCTGTGGTGACAAAAAGGGACTCAATATGTGCAGATCCTGGTAAATCACATTTCATGTTAGATGTAGTAAAAGTTCGTAGCATTTTATACTGCACCAGAGAGTGCATTCTTCTGTCGATTAAAACCAGTGTGTGACCACAGGGGAGTAAGAGACCTGTAGAAACCTTCAGCTTCTGTTCTGAATAACTCTTTAATCTCCACAAACAGTGTACGTCGAGAGTGGGCGACACGTGAGCTGTGAACTCTGGTAGTGAAGCAGATGAGAGAGAGAGATGTAACAAGCAAAGAGGGAGGGAGCAAGGGAGGGAGAGAGTGTGAATGAGGGTGGGGAGAGAGCGTGAGGATGAGAGCTCCGTTCCAGAGTGACTTGCTTTGCCTTTGCCCGCTCAGTTTGAAGACATCAGGAGGCTGAGACCGGAGAGGAACCTTGCAGGCGGGGCTGTACTGGCTACGTATGAGTTTTTTTTCTTTAGTCTCTCTCCTTCTGCATCTTTCAACGGATGAAACCTTGTAGATTAACTGAAGCAGCGGGACCACATGCAACAGTGTAGAAGCCAAACTCCCTCCATTTCTTTTGTGTCTCTATTCAAGAAAAGCTCAGAAAAAAGATGACCTGACAACTTGCGGAGAGTTTTAGAAGACGAATCATCATAGTTTAGGGTTCCTCGTTTCCGTGGGTTTTCAATTCAGAGTCGTCAAGAAAATCTTCAAAGTTATGACAAAAAGAAAGTGGGAGGGGAGGAGAGAAGGCTTCAAGGTGAGCTCCACGCGGGAGGAGGCGCAGGGGCCCGGACGCCCCTCCACCAGAGGGCGCTTCTCCGAATCTTGGAAAAGACTGAGCTCCAGACAGGGGTCTACCAAGAGGTCAGGACTGGCCTCCCAGCAAGCTGCGGTAAGAACATCTGTGTGTGCTCTGTCCTCTCTGCTTTCTTGAATTCAGAGTACGGAGGGTGGGTGCACAGGGAGGGACTGCTGGTGAAAGAGAATGAAGGCATGGGATCACACAGAGATAGAGAGAGGGGTGCAGGAAGAGTCTGGCTTAAGCAGGTGGGAATCTAAAGGTCCCCTTCCGCCTCAGAGTATGTAAGTGGAAAGTTTTTAGGATGATGCTTTCAGATGCACAGAAAAGCATTAGCAAAAAAAGGGGAGGGGTGAAGCTATTGTTGCCTGGATGTGTGTCACAATGAGGTGTTCTCCAAGAAACGCGTGCCAGTTTGGAAGCTTTATTAGTGTTGTCTGATGTGAAATTATTTGTTTCTCCAGGCCATAGAAAACTCCATGTGCTATGTTGGGAGAATTCACATTTAGTTTTTCAGACATAGCAATTCCAGCAAGAAAACTTCATCTGTAGTTTATGCTGATTTGGAGTCAATAACAGTTGATTAGCACAGAATGAGGGAAAGCTCAGTGGGTCAGTTGTTGCTAAGCACAAGAGCTTGCCCTGAAGCACGCTCTAAACCATCTGTCACCCAGAGGACTGATTCATTTGCTGTTTTTTTTGCCAGATCCAGTTGCAAAGTTTAAATTACTTAGCTAGAGGGATAGATTCCGTTGTTTACTAAATTTATTTGAGTTATTCTTGTTGTGAACATTCTCATTTTGAAAAGAAAATGTACAAATGTAAACAAGGAATATCCCCATGTATATATCTAAAAAATGTGTATCTATTTTTGAGTTACAGCACAAAAAAGTGACTTATTATACAGGATTATAAATTTGCTGATCAAGCATTTACATTGTACATCCATTTTTTTCATAAAAATGTCTTGTTCTTTGTTATTTTATTTATTTTTGTGATGTTAGCTTTTTCTATAAATTATGCACATTTGCTATCAAGATATTGTTATCAATTTGGCTACATAAAGGTTTTGTTAAAGTTGCAAGATTGATGAAAACTGCAATAGGGATGGAGCTGAAACAAAAATTTACTGACAATATTTTTCTCCCATTGTATTAATGTGTATCAATTCATACTGTACATTGATATACTGTACAATAAATGGTGATATGATGTGAAATTGCTTAAAAGGATAGGTTCTGTCATCAGTTATTCACTCTTTACTTATATCAAACCTGTTTTTTCTTCTTTTGTTAAATACAAAACAAGATATGTTGAAGAAAGCTGCAAACCTGTAACAACTGCCTTCCGTAGTATTTGTTTTCTTACTATGCAAATCAATGGTTACACATTTTCAGCATTCTTCAAAATATCTTCTTTTGTATTCAAGAGAAAAAACTCATAAAGGTTTGAAATAAGTAAAGAATGAGTAAATGATAACAGAACCTATCCCTTTAAGCAAATTTCACACGTCATTTTACTATTTATTGTACAGTATATCAATGTATGAATTGATACATATTAATATGATGGGAGAAAAAAATATTGTCAGATATTTTTCTATCGGCTCCATCTCTATTATTGCAGTTGCTCTATTATTGCAGAATTACATCATTCTTGCAACTTCAACAAAACCTTCATCTGATGTACGAAACCTTCAACTTAATGTTTATCTGTAAAAACAAATAGTTTAAAGATGATCATATATTAGAGTATATCCACGTCCCATATGGCAAGTTTATGTTTATCTAAATTGTATTTGAATTTGAGCAATATATGTATTATATATCCATACAGTAAGTATTTACTATGTGCTTCATGTCTGAACTCCCTTGTAAAATATTACAATAATTATAACAGTATTGTCTTTAGGTGGGAGGAGGTGAGATATTTGTGGTCATGTTGCTATAGAAACGACTCTGCTTTGTGTATCATATGGATTGTTTGTGATTCACACCTTCATCAACTTTAAAACACATTTTTTTTAAGCTTACAAAATTCTCTAGTCTCTGAGACTTTGACTTTGAGGTGTAAGCCATGTCGACAAATTTAATAAGAGCCTTCTTGTAAGGCAAGTAATGGAGAGCCAGGGTAAATAAATAACAGACAAATAAGACACAAATGGTCCAAAAATGGAGCTGGAGACATTAATGTGTCATGTACTTGAGTTACACTTTGATGTTTGACATTTGTGCAGTTATGTGCTACTGTTCAGGTGCTTTCACAGTTTGTTTCAGGTCAAAGAGGATGAGTTTTACATTTTTTACATCCCAACTTGGAGGAAGTTTGCTTTAATGCTCAGCAGGACAGACATTAAGTGGCAGTACAAACATTAAGGAGCATGTTTGTACCAACACAAATACTCAAATAGAATAATTGTTCTAAAACATGGTCTTGTTCCAAAGGAGGCTGAGAAGAATGTGTGGACACACACCTTGGCAACTGTAGCTTAGAAACAGTCATTGGTTTATCTTTGTTTCTTTAAATGGATTTGTCTTATTGGGAGGTGTTAAGAATAATAATGCGCTAGTATGTTGTACTTCTGTACAGTGCAGTAAGTACTGTATAGAAGTTCACAATCGATATACTGTACTTCAGTAAGCTACATGCAGTTTGAGTCCTTATGAAATTTTTGTGGAGTTTAGGTTTTAAGAGATAAGTGTAAAGTGTACTTGTGAATGATTAAGAGTGGGCTTACAGTAGTTACATCCCTGTTCACTGTCTGAAGTTTTTCTACCCTAGAGTCACCAGATATGTGTCCCATAGTGTTTAACTACAAAGACTAGTTTATGACATTCTTGTTGTCCATAAACTTCTTGTGCCCGGTTGGTGTTAAGGCAGTCTTAAACAGTATTATGCTGGGCAACTGAAAAAGGAGCGGATCAGAGTTTGGAATGAGCCGTTATAACCTCAGGGGGCTGATTTTGTGCTACCACCACAGGGCTTTAAGCCTGGCGGATGTGGCTTACTTTGGTTGTTATAGCAACTGTCGCACATATCGCCCTGCATGTTTACAGTCGACTTTTCACTACAGTTACAGATATGTCAGTAGAGTTCATATGCTTTTTGAATTAGCATAAATTATCAAAAACCTGTAAATTATAGTGATTTCATCACTTTCTGTCACCTCAAAACCCATTTTTTCTTTAATATGACAAGGTCACAAACCTGATTAACCTTAACGAAATGTTCCATATTCAATATAAAGGTTAGAGCTAGGATAATACAGGATAATATTTTTCACAGAAACAATTTATGTTATACTATTTGGAAGTTTCTTCAGTACAAAAATCATCCATTAAACCTTTTATTCAATTCTATTAACAACTGTAATTAAATTAGGCATCTTAAAATAAATGACTTCACTATTTATTCTGCCTTTCTTGTAAAACAGTAAATTCTTAAAATTCTTGGATAACACCAATTATATTTTAGCATTTGAATTACTACTGTTACTAAACGGCTTACCCACAGTTGCAGGAAC
Source organism: Danio kyathit (assembly GCA_903798195.1). Classification (NCBI taxonomy): domain Eukaryota; kingdom Metazoa; phylum Chordata; class Actinopteri; order Cypriniformes; family Danionidae; genus Danio; species Danio kyathit. Next base: position 31,786,586 of record LR812523.1, read on the forward strand.
ATGAAAAATGTAAATTGCCATTGTGTGTGAATTGGAAAGTGTGTGGGTGTTTCCCAGCATAGGGAGTTACAGGTTAGATAAGCCGCATGGCTGGGTTGCCAGTAAAACGTGTCAGAGTAATTTGTGGCTCATTCTGCTGTGGCAACCTCTGGTAAAGAACGGAATGAGCTAAAGAAAAGTGAGTGAGTGAGTGATTAAGTGTTTTCTTTTGTTCATCTGGGTTATTCCACCAAATAGAGGGTTCTTAAATTAGCATTATGTTAGTATTAAGTTAGTAAAATAGTATTGTGTTGTCTAAAATGAATACAAAAAAGTAACATGTAGTTTTTTATTTTATGCCAAAAAGCTATGTGTGTGTTTTGAAGGAGATGTACCTTTAAGGAGAGAGCTCTGATTGGCTGTTCAGCTACAAATCAGTGTGCAGAAAAACAAAAACAAATGACAAAAGTCAAGAGAGAACACAAACATGCCAGCTGTCATTATATTGCACTTCTTACATTACTGCAAATTATAAGGTTTTTCAGATTATCAGACATATTTACACAAGCAAATCATTTTGTGGTGAGCAAGAAGTACTGTGAAAAGGTACACAAACGCTTTGTTTACTATTTGTATGTGTGCAGCACTAGTTCTGGTTTCACTTTGTAGATTGACAGTATATAGCCTACTAGTGGTTGACTGATTCAGCAAATTTATTAATTAATTTCGCAATCCTTGTAAACTTAGTCAGATCCAATGTGAGATATTATAAAGTGTGAATTTGTGTCCCGTATGATCATGTGTTCTCTATGTGATGGTCTGTTCGTGCAAGTTGTATGCTGACATTAGAGTTTAGTTTCACTGGAGACGTGAAATCGACAAACTTTAACCTCCTGATTTAAAAATGATTCTGTGCTTTATGCATTTGTCCACTGTCATATTCATATCATTTTTAATGTGTTGAAAAACAAGTGGCTTAAATACCTTGGATTAATATGAGAAAAATATGATTTCCAATGCATAAAAAACTTCCTAGAATATTAGGTGCCTTGTTGGTTACAGTTTAATTACTTTTTAATTATATTATTATTAAATATTTATTAACTTGATGAAAAAATTGTGAATCTCTTAAAGCAGTGTTTCTGAAATAGTGGGTCACAGAACTGTTCTGAGAGACTCACAGATGACTCATGAAGTGTTTTTGTAATGCATGTCTCTACTTTGAAAGACATTTGTTGACGCTTCTCTAATAGGCTTGAGAAAAACTCTATTTTATATAGGACAAGATATGTTCGTCTAAGCGACTAGTTCTTTATCAATGAGAGAAATCCGGAAAGCGATGAAGCTCGACTGGTTTCTATGGCGACGCATCGCAGAGGACCTACTGTAAACCCCTCCCGCTTTTATGAGCAGGACATATGAATGCACTGTATGCTGTGAGTCGGCTTGCCAGGTAAACACATCTCAAATTTATTTATTATGTGTTATGAAATAAAAAAATCTCTCACCAAAGGAAAAATAAACTTTCACAACCTGTCAGCTGTTACTGCGCTCACAGCAAAGCAACATACTGTAGCACATCTATGCAGCGGTGCACACTGTACATCACTTTATTATAATTGAAGAGCAAAGGAAATACTACCATGCAACTTACTTTTAAACACATGGTGTCGGCTCATGCAACTTTACTATACTGTATTATCAACAAAAACAAATTTTCTTTTAATTTATGTGTGTTTTATATACTGGTCCTGGCTTAATGACCAGGGAAAATGTGGCTCCATGCTCAAATCAGTTTATGTTTGTTTACTTTGGACATTAATTTTTTAAATCATTTTTAAATTAATAAATTAATTTTATTTGAATTAAGATCAGATGTAATTCTTTGCGCTTCTTTATCATCGTTGCAGAATAATTGTTGAAAAATAGAATCCTCTGACCTGTGTCTGCGTTTCTCTCTGGATCCGTGCCACATTTACGTGCTGCGTTCAGCACTCACTGCTTGTCTGTAAAATTATGAAACTTTGCGATGACAGGTCTGGGTCTTTGAGCAGGTTCTGGTACCGGTGCCAAAGAGCGATGAGCACATTCAAGCTTGATCCATCCGGCTTTCGTGGCGATCTTCAAGTAATCGTGGAGCCATTTTTCGAAGAAATGAACCGAATCACTGCTCTGTTTGCTCTGGCAGTCCGATTAAACACAAATTACACCTGCACCCTCGATTCTCCAGATCATCAATACATTTCGCCCACTTTTTTTTGAAGATCAGCAACCGTAGTCTGCAGAGATTTCGTTGAATTTTCCACACAAATTTCCACGTGAATTTTCCACAATGATTTCCTTTATTCCGCCTGGCCCACTCGTTCAACCAAGGCTTTGAACTGAACCGTTTGGACGCAGCTAATCGCGGCTAGGACGGTATCCACTTTTTCATCTATTACCTTCGTAATATTTTCAGTTAATTTGTCCAAAGCTTCAAAAAAGTTGGACACTTTCCTGCTCGACGCCGCTAATGGTAGACCTTTTCGACGTTGTTTTCTTCGTTTTGGGCATTTTGTTAGATCCTTTTGAAAAATATTGATCTAAAGACATGACACACTCTCTCTCTAGCCAGGCAAATTGATTTCACTGAGTCAAAGTATATTTTATTGAATATTTGAACTAATGCCACATGAGCTCACCAAAACATGTGCTCACTCTGTAATACCATTTTCTTTCCCCCAGATGTAATTATTAATCAATATAAGTACAATTATGTCGACAAAATATCGGCCATTGGCATCAGCCTTCAAAAAACCCATATAGGTCGACCACTACAGACTACTGTCACCTGGGGGTATAGAAAGACACATCCTCTCATTAACGTGCAGAACGTGTATTGTTTTTTAGTCAGCTGTCACCCATTTGGTGTGTTCACATGCAGCTTTTTGATCCAGACACAGCCGATGCAAGAAGACAAAACAGTCTGTTTTGGTTCTTAGATGTTGGATTGGTGTGTCCTGAGCTTAAAGGTTTTAAATCTAGCTTGCTATTGCTTGCTCTTCCAAAATTGTTTTAAAAAAAATATTTTCTTGCTATTTAATACCCCTAAAATGAAATAAGACCCAAAAAATGGATGAAATGTGGCTAATTGAATGTGAAAGTGTGCTTATTTTCTAAAAGCAAATTCAATTTTCTGTTTTAATTTCTGTATTTTTTGCTGTAATGTTTACAAAGATATTTAAATATTATGACAACTTGGTAATACTATACAGAGAAATGTTAATAAAATAATTTTTCCCCACAATAAAGTTGTTAACATGCACATTGCTTGTGTCTTGTGACTGCACCTGTGAAACAGTATTTTGCCTTTTACATACTGGCCAAATTAAGCTTTCAATCATTCACTTTAGCCCCTTTTTATTACACCTTCAGGATAGCTGTATAAAAGGGAGTCTGCAGCCTTTAATCCTGTAAAAGCTTATTTCTCTCTTATACAACACAAGATTTCATTTTTCCGCTTTCCATGACCCACTATACCTCTTTCGAATAACCCAGGTGCCTAGGTCTCAAATCACCGTCCCTCGGCATTAGATGAAATAACAGGCGTGAATTGGAAAGGTCCTCCCTCTGGTAAAGCCGGCTGGTCTCGGGAGAGGGAGAGTCTCTGACAGCTGAAAAAGCCTAACAAAACCCCACTCTCCTCTCAGCGGATTAATGAGCTCACAGTCCTGCCTGTGTGTATTTCTGATAAAAGCTTTTTTTCTCAAAACCCAGTCACCGCAGGGACCTAGGAAGCCTGTTGCTAGGATGGACTCAGACGCAACATGATTTTTTTTGTATTTAAAAACACACACAGTCATAATCACAGTTTTGAAAATATGCTTTTTTCAAATAATTTAACATGACTATATTTAATCTCAGCCCACAAAAACATGCAGTTACCTCAGCTGTCTGTACACTGTGATTACGTCTTTTCACTTTACAGTCTGAAAACAACGGCTTCCAGCTGTTGTGAGTTGTGAGTTCTGCTTTAACTTCAAGCAAAAACATTCAGAAAAAAAAGGTATATTGAAGAGCAACATCACATGAGTATACTGTATTGTAGCTGTGCCAAATGTCTGTATATAAGCACAAGAAACTCATCTTAAGATCAATTTCATCTTAAAGTATCAGTTTAAATGTTTTTTAGCTACGTTTCCATTCATCTATTTTTTGCGCATTTTGGATATCCCCAATAAAAAATGGTTGATGGAAACGCCAAGATGCACATGAATTTTGAAAATGCACATAAAAACGCATGCGCATAACTGAGTAGGATTAACTTTTCATTCAATAAGAAAAGATGCTCATAAACTACAATAGACACACTTTTACTGAACAAATTTCATTATGTGCATTAAAAAAGTTGTGTGATTCTGTTGAGATCATGTGATGATAAAAATATGCGTGAATGGACAAACCAGCAGGCTGAGCACACTGTAAACCATCTAATCATTCTAAAACTCCTTAACCATTCCAGTATTAGTGTTATTATATTATTATTGATCTTCAGAACTGTCAAGAACGTCTGTGCTCTGCTTCTCACGCCTTCAAAAACCACCACGTGTTCATTGTGTGTCTTCTGAGGCGCAAGTTGTTTATTAAATAAAGAAAAAATGCATGCAGCTTCTCCTACCGCAGCAAATTTTGTTTTTACTGTTGATATTTGGCGCCAGTTAATCAGGAAGTGACGATTTTGTTCTCTCTGACTCGTCGGATGGAGAAGCTGCTTTGCTGCTTTCCAGTTTTGCGAATAAAGTTAATTCGCATTTTTGGATAGAAACAGCTATTGAGTAAAAGTTTTTATCCTTTCAATAGTTTAGAGAGATACATCACAGCCACAACAGTTGTTTAGGGTAAGATTGCTGTATTTATATATGAAACCACTGAAAACTATAGTGAAATGCGTGAAAATGTTGTGCTGACAGTTTAAATGTAATCAACAAGAAACACACTATATATACATACATACAGTGAATCCGGAAAGTATTCATAGCGCTTCACTTTTTTTCACAATTTTTTATGTTACAGCCTTATTCCAAAATAGATTAAATTCATCTTTTTCCTCAAAGTTCTACACACAATACCCCATAATGAGAATGTGAAAAAAAAAGTTTTTGAAATTGTTGCAAATTTATTAAAAATAAAAAAACAGAAAAATCACATGTACATAAGTATTCACAGCCTTTGCTCAATACTTTGTTGATGCACGTTTGGCAGCAATTACAGCCTCAAGTCTTTTTGAATATGATGCCACAAGCTTGGCACACCTGTCTTTGGGAATTTTTGCCCATTCCTCTTTGCAGTACCTCTCAAGCTCTATCAGGTTGGATGGGAAGCGATGGTGTACAGCCATTTTCAGATCTCTCCAGAGATGTTCAACAGGATTTAGGTCTGGGCTCTGGCTGGGCGACTGAAGGACATTCACCGAGTTATTGTGAAGCCACTCCATTGATATTTTGGGAGTGTGCTTTGGGTCATTGTCCTGTGGAAGATGAACCGTCACCCCAGTCTGAGGTCAAGAGCACTCTGAAGCAGGTTTTCATTCAGGATGTCTCTGTACATTGCTGCATTCATCTTTCCCTCTATCCTGACTTGTCTTGCAGTTTCTGCTGTTTAAAAACATCCCCACAGCATGATGCTGCCACCACCATGCTTCACTGTAGGGATGGTATTAGCCTGGTGATGAGCAGTGTCTGGTTTTCTCCAAATGTAACCCCTGGCATTCACTCCAAAGAGTTCAATTTTAGTCTCAGAGAATTTTGTTTCTTATGGTCTGAGAGTCCTTCAGATGCCTTTTGGCAAATTCCTTACTATGAAGTGGCTTCTGTCTGGCCACTCTACCATACAGGCCTGATTGGTGGATTGCTGCACAGATGGTTGTGCTTCTGTAAGGTTCTCCTCTCTCCACAGAAGAACACTCAGCTCAGACAGAGTGACCATCAGGTTATTGATCACCTCCCTGACTAAGGCCCTTCTTCACTCAGCTTAGATGGCCGACCAGCTTTAGGAAGAGTCCTGGTTGTTCCAAACATCTTACACTTACGGATGATGGAGGCCACTGTGCTCATTGGAACTTTCAAAACAGCAGAAATTTTTCTGTAACCTTCCCCAGCCTTGTGCCTAAAGACAGTCCTGTCTCTGAGGTCTACAGACAATTCCTTTGTCTTCATGCTTGGTTTGTGCTTTGACATTAACTGTCAACCCTGCAACCTTATATAGACAGGTGTATGCCTTTTTCAAATCATGTCCAATCAACTGAATTTACCACAGGTGAACGCCAATTAAGCTGCTGAAACATCTCAAGAATGATCAGTAGAAACAGAATGTACCTGAGCTCAATTTAGAGCTTCACGGCAAAGGCTGTGAATACTTATGTACATGTGATTTTTCAGGTTTTTGTATTTTTTTATAAATTTGCAACAATTAAAAAAAAAAATTCACATTGTCATTATGGGGTATTGTGTGCAGAATTTTGAGGAAATAAATGAATTTAATCCATTTTGGAATAAGGCTCTAACACAAAAAAAATGTGGAAAAGTGAAGCGCTGTGAATACTTTATATATATATATATATATATATATATATATATATATATATATATATATATATATATATATATATATATATATATATATATATATATATATATAATTGGACAGTACAACGCTGACAGTTGTTCTTATTTCTCTTAATTGAACAGCTTTTACTGTTAAATCAGCCACTTTATGCCACCACACACTGGCACAGCAGATTGTCTCTGAACACATGATGGTGTATCAGTAACAGCCAACAAACCAACTAATCAGTGTACTTTTGGTAGATTTATTTATCTTGGCAGCATTTACCCCCATTTTTTATCCAGTTCATTTCATAGCATCAGTCTCAGCAAGGAATACAAAGCACACGGTGCCTGCCTCAACCAGCCCTCCACATTAGCATTTCCCATCTCACGGTGACTGGTGTGCCCCAGGTTTGATGCATCTATTAATTTCAGTGTGGATGTCCCTTTTAAAGTGGTCAAAGGGAGGAAAAGAACTGTAATAAACACCATTATATTTACACAGTGCAGTGCTGCTTTTATTGCGCTATTCCTATTAGCCGCTAATTGGCAGGTTGCCTTGGTAACACACTTGGCACAGGGAACTAATGTAAAATTTATGTCAAGCGAGTGTGGCATTTCCTCCGCTCACTCTCTGTTAGCATAGTTGCACTCAGCTCAGGGATCATGGGTGCCATACTATGAAAATAGATCCATCGTGTAAACTGTGCCAAGATATTGATGTTTGTTGCTATTAAATGCACATTATGGATCTGCAGTTTAGTTGCAGTTAAAAGTTACATAAATCTGTAAAATTGAGTTTTGTAGTATTAATGGATGGTTTATGGATTATATTAAGTACTTAATTATATTTGCATAAAGGTTTTTTTCTTTTTTTTTTTTTACAAATTTATCTGTAGATGACTTTTGTCAGTAACAGACACTTGTGTTTAATTTATTGCATGGTTATTTGTAATAGGTTACAGTAATAGTCTATATATGGTCATGTAGATAGATGTAGACAGGTTTTTATTATTATACAGAAACAAAATCCAAAATTACCAAGCCCTGTGTGAAAAAGTGTTTGCTGCCCATTAAAACTTAGCTTCAGTTTCTCTAGCCACAGCCAGGCCTGATTAATACCACAGTTAAGGTGAGTGTTCATGACTCCACAATAAGAAATAGACTGGGCAAAAGTGAATTGCATGGCAGATTTCCAAGACAAAAACTACTTCTGAGCAAAAAGAACATAAAGGCTTATTTCAGTTTTGCCAGAAAACATCCTGATGATATCCAAGACTTTTGGGAAAATACTCTGTGGACTGACAAAACAAAAGTTGGACTTTTTTGAAGTTGTGTATCTCATTATGTGTGGCATAAAAGTATCACCACATTTCAGAAAAACAACATCATATCAACACTAAAATGTGGTGGTGGTAGTGTGATGGTCTGGAGGTGTTTTTGCTGCTTCAGGACTGCAATAATTGGAACCATGAATTCTGCTGTGTACCAAAATATCCTGAAGGAGAATGTCCAGTCATTTGTAACTGACCTCAAGCTGAAGCGAACTTGGGTTCTGCAGCAGGACAATGATCCGAAGCACACCAGCAAGTCCACTTCTGAATGGCTGAAGAAAGAAAATTAAGCCTGTGGAGTGGCCTAGTCAAAGTCCTGACCTGAACCTATGGCATGACCTTAAAAAGGCGATTCATGCTCAAACTCTCAAATGGGGCTGAATTACAGTAATTCTGCAAATATCCTGGGCCAAATTTCCTCCACTGTGCTGTAACACACTCATTGCAATGCTACGAATGGTGGCTTAGCCAGTCATTAAGTTTAGGGGGCAAACACCTTTTCACACAGGGGAATGTATTTTTGTATTTTGTTTTTCCTTAATAACAAAAACCTTAATTTTAAAACTGCATGATGTGTTTACGTGTGTTATCTTTGATTAATATTTACATTTTTTTGATGAACTGATATTAAAGTGAAACATTAAACAAACATGCAAAAAAAGCTTTATTTTATCAGGCTTTATTCTACAATAACAACTGGCTGGATGTATATTATGCCTTACTCAGTCTTGAATATAAAAAAAAAAACATCAAATTAAATGTTCTTCAACTGAAAACCATTATTAAAAACATTACATGCACTGTTTTGCATATAATCATCAAAGGAAAAAACCTTTATTCTGATATTTAGTTTTGTAAGAAAGAAAGCATCAAAAGAAAAGAGGGAATCACTCGCTGTCCTTTTACTATAACATTTCTGTATTCGTGCTTGGATGCTTTTTTAATTATATGTAAAACAATTTTGGTATGTCTTATTTTTTTTTTTTACTTATTATAATTGTTCTACTGTTTTTAATTTGCATCTTTTCACATTTAAATAACAGAAAATGTCTATATGCATTTTGGACATCTGCTGTGTTTTTTATCCAAGAAAAGTCATTTTTAGAAAATGAAATATATTTGCATATTTGCTAAGAAGTCATTTGTGAAGCAGTGCATTTTTCATGATGACGGTGACAGGAATGTCATCACGTTTAAATTATAATTGTACCAGTCCTTTTTTTACATTTCTTAATCAGCTCATCTGCTCCAACAGGACAGAAAGTCTTGTATCATTCAAAGTGGCCAATTAGTGGTCTTCATATCCTGCCACAGCCCTTATTAGTCCTGCAAAATTTCAGGCAGAGGGAGATTGATGCTGGAATAGGGCAGGCTTCAGTGTGAAAGCCTGCAGAGTTGAAGAGCCAATAAATGTGCTAAATCATCAACACAGGGCCACATGAAAACCGTCTGTGCAGTCCCCTGTTAAGATGAGCAATGCCTAAGATGAGTATAAAGCAATAACTCAGTCATTTAATTCTTTATTAATATCAATGCTCTTTTCTGGAGCTGTAACATTTACATAAAATGTTTGCCTTGAAGTTTTGCTTTTAAATGCACATAATATTTATACTGTGAAGAGATTAAATGTATGTGCACTTGCATATATTAAAAACGTCATTCATTATCTTTTTAAGATGAGTGGAAATCACTCTTTCTTGTTCAGACCTGCCAGTGTCTAGTCATTTGTCCCTGTGGAGACCCCTCACATCCACATATAATCCTTAGGATTTTCCTTTCTGCTTTCAGTTCAGATGAGACTCACAAAACTATCCTTTCTGTCTGCCACTGTTGTTTCATTAAACTCTTTGTCTGTCTGTATCGTTTGTTGTGTCTTTGACCTCATTGAATTGCATCTAGGGACTGTTATATCCTACATGTCTCTTTTTATCACTTTCTCTTTATGAAAAAGCTGTTTTGATCTCAGATAGCATCATCGGCATTTAAAAAACAGAGCCTTTAATGCCGGCACCTTTGACTGGCATCTACTCTAATCTGAAAACCTGTGTGGGATGCTGTGATTTCTGGGCTTCTGATTGGGCGGTCTGTAATTTAATTGCTTCGAATTATTGAAACTAATCAGAGAGATCTCTGGCAGTGGGGGAGTCTTTATTAATTGCACTGCAGCTATACAGTTTATTTTATTCTTAATATTTTCCCCTTTTGTCCATGTGTGAGGTTAAAGGTGCTCTTTGAGACTTTAATTGGTTCCTAAAGGCTGAAAATCTCTTTCCTTTCCTCGACAGAATGCCACTGTGAGATTCGGGCCACGTATGTAAGTCATTGTAGTGTCATCTGAGACTTGCTACCCTGTCTGAGGCAGAAATGAAATGAATTATAGTTAAAGGAAGGAAAGTTGCTTTTTTTGCAGGCACATTTAGCAGATGACAGCATGCCAGAAAAAAAGTTTCATTTTATTCTAAGAGTAAAGTAAGTCTTACAAAGTTTTCTGATGTTTTTTCTTCCTAGCATCTTAACAATTGCTGGTCTTTAGCAACTTTTAATGATGACCAATTTTAAGCCTGCTGATTAAGTTGCACTAACTAGCACAAGTTAATTTGGACCTTGCATCAAAATAAAACAAGCTGAGTAGTGCATACAGAATAAATTGTTTAAAAATGAAGTGTTCAGATAGACATGATGTTTTTAGACTAGTTATTTGGACAATTGACAGTGACAAATTGCATTTATTGTTTTAAAAAGTTCCCTCAGGCAAAACCAATTTGAAGTGTATGAACACAAGAAGAAAAGGTAAGATACTGTAAGAATTTATTCATTTATTCATTTTCTTTTCAGCTTAGTCTCCTTATTAATCTGAGGTCACCACAGTGGAATGAACCGCCAACTTATCCAGCAAATGTTTTACGTAGCGGATGCCCTTCCAGCTGCAACCTATCACTGGGAATCATCCATACACACTCACTCACACACATACACTACGGTCAATTTAGCTTACTCAATTCACCTATACCACGTCTTTGGACTTGTGGGGGAAACCGGAGCACCCAGAGGAAACCCACGCCAACACGGGGAGAACATGCAAACTCCACACAGAAGCGCCAACTGTCCCAGCCGAGGCTCGAACCAGCAACCTTCTTGCTGTGAGGCGAACGTGCTACCCACTGCGCCACCGCGACGCCTACTGTTAGAATAAGTAAATAAAATGAGACAAACCAAACCAAATGAGATATAAAAGGTGAAATGAAATGAAAAAACAAAATGAGAGGAAAAAATGGAAAACAGGAATGGAAAGGAAATTAAATTACGGGAACTAAGAAAAAATGTAATCATATAAAGAAAGGAGACAAAATGAAAGAAAGGTGTTAAAATAAAAGGAACTGGATGACTGGAAACAAAGTAAAATTTAGTAGTAGAATACAAGAAAGACAAGAATGTTAAAACAGAACGAGTTGGTTCTGTCAAACGTGCCCATTTGCATTTATCTGTGTTTGATTATGCTTTAAAAGCTGTCTGAACTGCTGTGTTTTTTTCCACCGAGGAAAGTCATTTTTAGAAAATGAAATATATTTGCATATTTACTAAGAAGTCATTTGTGAAGCAGTGCATTTTTCTTAATGACGGTGACAGGAATGTCATCACATTTAAATTATAATTGTACCAGTCCTTTTTTTATATTTCTTAATCAGCTCATCTGCTCCAACAGGACAGAAAGTCTTGTATCATTCAAAGTGGCCCATTAGTGGTCTTCATATCCTGAACTTGACTGTGTGACAACCAAAAAAAAAAAAAGAGAAACTTCCGATTCAGTTGCCTATGGGAGAAATGACTAGGAATAATAAACGGCTAAAAAACGGTCAAACTACTCGCTCTACAAACAAGTGTTTGCATGATTATACAGACAAAATAGAATAATATAATAAGAAAACCTCAGTTTGCAACATCAAGCAGCAGAAAGAGCTGTTTTTAACGTGTAAAAATGAAAGGAAGTGAATGAGACCGGACGTCTCGAGCCAAAATGATTCAAATGGCTGCGTCCGCTCGTACGCGTAGAATGAGGTGAATAACATAAAGATATCTCAGTAAACAAGGATGTGCCACAATCACTGGATTGGGAAATGCTCTGTTGCCTTCCTTCATTTGAATCCTAGAACCTGCATTTGAATGCATCTTTTGAGTCTTTAATGACAAACTGATGAGCTGATTATGTATGTGTGGTTAGGGAGACATGTGAGCAAACTAGCAAATTGCTGCTGGGCTGCTTGAATTAGAAATTCCTCATTGATTTTATGTTGCTAGGGTGTTAAATTCTTGCTAGGGCATGAATTGGAAGTGGTGATGGTAATTTTTGATTGGCAGACGGTGGCTCAGGCCTCATGTTTCTGCCATGCTTCAATTCAAGGATTTACCTTTTAGGGTCTTTGAATGGAAGTCTATGGAGCTTGTTGCTAGGGAGCTCCATAGCTGTTGTTAGGGTAGGGTTAAAGAGTGTCAATGAAGTTTAAAGATGAGTCCAACCCCATGTTTCGTTGCCATTTGGTTTCAAAGATCAATCAATCAATCAATTAATCAGCTTTATTTATAGCACCTTACATCCAAGGGGCTGTCTAAAGTGCTTTACAGCAATAAAACTAAATTGCACATTAAAACACAGAAGATGCTTAAGAACATAATCAAATCAAGAGTGTGAATAATAAAATAACAAAAAAACAAAAGCAAAGACATAATCTGGGCTTTTAATATGGCAGTCTATGGGTTTGCATTACTAGGGTGATTTAAATAGGTGTTAGGCCGTGGCTCAAGAGCTTCTTGATGATACGGAGAGACCAATTGTTTTTTGCATCAAATAAGTCACCCCTGTATCTCTCTCACATTGTTTTTCAATGATAATGATCAGTGGGATTTATTATGGCGGACTGTGGGATCTATTCACCAGTCTAGGTCAGTTGCGTCATCAAATAATTAATTCCTACGACTTGTTAATTTGTTCATAAGATTAGTCATTTATTCGTTTGTAATGAGAAAGGGATTTGATTACTTATCAGAGAGACATCTTAAATAATGTCCATTAAATCTTTTAATTTCCACCCTGCGAAATAATAAACCTGACAAATGTAAGCGTGAGACTGTGAGGGTTTGGTAAAAGAAAATATAATAATTAAATATGCGAAAAAATTGTGACCTACCGCTTAAACATAACACAAAGCCACGTATATCTTTAAATGTGTTAGGATTAGGGGTGTAACGATACACTCTCCTCACGATACAATGTGTATCACGATATAATGTTCACGATTCGATATGTATCATGTATCATATGTAAATGAAACTGAAATGCAAATGAAAGATTACCAAAAAAAATTACCAAGTTAACAATTTTCAATGTATTTCTTTTTTTTAAACTTCTTTAATTTAAACTGAACCTTCTTTTAGAAAATAAATTAAATAGACCTGTCTCTGGAAAATAAAACAATTTTAAAACTTTTTATAAAATATTATCGAAAATGACACAGACGACAAAATTAAGGGACAACTTGCTAGAAGTAAAGGTGCAAAAATAAAAATAAAATATAGCATTCTGTTCAAGTGAATTTAACAGTAAAAGCTTAAGGCTTTGCTTGGTCACTTGCAGGTTTTTTTTTTTTTTGCAAAAAAATCAAAATATCTACATTTTCAGGTAGTCAGCAGCACTTTCTAGAAGATAATCCTGAACTTCTGTGTATCTTTCTGACAGGGTGGCCGTCTTTTCATCAGACAGGACAGTAGTGGCCTTTGTCAGCGGTTTAAGCAGGTTTACTATTTCTTCGGCGTCGCTGATGCCGGCGCTATCAAGTGTATTAAGTTGACGTGCATTTTTGCGTACCTCTGTGCTCAAAAGAGTTGCCGTTATTGCAGCTTGTTGCTCAAGGTAGCGCTCCAGCATATCCATTGAACTGTTCCATTGTGTAGAAACATCCATGATAAGCTTGCTGCTACGTCCATGTTGTGCGTGTTGTCAGTAACAACAGCAATGCTACGATTAGCCCTTTCAAGTCCCCACTCATGAATAGCTGCTTTTAAAACTTTTAAACTATGTTTGACCCAGTATGCGTGTCAAAAAGTGGACGAGTCTGACTGTAAAACCGAAATGTTGCCAGACGTCCGACTTATAAGAGGATGGGGCATCCTCTATTTCAACTCCACTCATCTTGGCCTGCTAACTTTACTGCTGCTAGTTCAAGCAATCTGAACTCACGTGTGAGCAGGTGGAACGTAGCTCACGTGCAAACAGGTCAACCAATAAGAGAAAATGGATGTCATATCGTAATAAAATCGTCATAACGCCACAATGCGTATTGTGACATTTTTGCATCGCAATAAAACATACCACGATAAATCGTTACACTCCTAGTTAGTTTGTAGACAAATTATGTAACAGTTGTTTAATAAATAAACTGAAAATGTATTATTACATACATTCTTCAATTTTCTTTTGGCTTATTCCCTTTATTCATCAGGGGTCACCTCAGCGGAATGAACCACCAACCTATCCAGCATATGTTTTTACGCAGCAGATGCCCTTCCAGCTGCAACCCATCACTGGGAAACATTCTCTCATTCACACACATACACTACGGACAATTTTAGTTTACCCAATTCACCTGTACCGCATGTCTTTGGACTGTGGGGGAAACCGGAGCACCCGGAGGAAACCCACGCAAACGTGGGGAGAACATGCAAGCTCCACACAGAAATGCCAACTGACCCAGCCGAGGCTCGAACCAGAGACCTTCTTGTTGTGAGGCGATAGCACTACCTACTGTACTGCGCTACGTCGTCGCCTTACAAAAGTAACGTTATACTATATATTTTTTTTCTAGGAGAGGTTGGATGTCTGTTATCAGCATTTTCAATGATTTAACCTTTGTTTTGTGTAGCAGACATTTGACCACACATATGTTTAAGCAGAACATATTTTATGAAATACTTGCGTATGTATATAGAGATGGCAGTGATAATTGTTTTATACACCTGAAGATCTTTTCTGTTTGGGAAACTAGAAAATTTACTACATTCCTCCTCCAGTTAAACAGACACGTTCGTTTTGTGAGTAGTTGATGAGTGTGTGTGAGTGTGTTGTAAATCCAGCAGCTCTAATCTCTACTGCATTATAGCGCATCAGCCATCATACATCAACTAATATGATCATAAATAAAATGTTTAAACAACAAAATACACATTCTTACACATATTTTAGAATCTGAATATCCAATTTTTCACTATATAATCAATTTGAGCTGAGAATTTTGGTCAAGAGGATCACACAGAACGTTTGAATACATACAAAGACGTTGCAAGACATATCAGAGAGATTTTTTTCCCCAAACTAAATATATTTATAACTTATAAATTATTTATAACTCATAACTTTTTTAAAAATGTATAACTTACAGATATTTGTTTATGCCCAAACATACACTCCATTGACTAACATATTCAAAAAGGGAAAAAGCATACAGATTTCTTTAACTGTAGCTAAATCCGTTTTGCACCCTTATCTCCTCCATTCTCTCTATCACTGACATATGAACCAACCTGAACACAGGTCTTGCCTTCACTAACTGCAACATTATCAATATTGAAATGTCATTTAAACGTTAACTTTATTCTTCAAAATTTGCATTGACATACTTATTAGTTCACTGGAAAAATACTATTAGCACTTATCAATTAAGAATTTCTTTCGAAAAGTGAAATACCTGATTTTTTTATGTTACGTGAGGACACTGAAGTCATCGAGTCTTCCTGTATATGCACATTGTAACAGTTCTTGACAATTCACACAAATTGGCATCAATGACAAATGAGATCCCATCATACGACATGGCTTCTAGCTGGGAATATGTTCAAATAGTCTGACAAGGAACAATCATATTGTTAGTTATGAACTCTACATTGTATATCTAGCTTAAAATGTGCAGTATTGAGGTACTTCAAGATCAGGAACCACTTCAAAAGATGTTCCAACTCATCCTAAAGATATATACATTTTTTAATTCATGCTTGGGTTTCTTTTTGAGTCCACATTACAGTGTATGGCAAAGTACAGCAGACATAGTTAGTGTATAAATAAAGTGTGACAAGTTTTGGCATGTTGAGGTTGGTTTTGTATGGCGGCTCACTGGGCTCTATGGGTTTGATGGCTCCACATGGGGCAGGGAGAGATCAGCCAGTGGAGGTCTTCCTGAGAGAGGGAGGAGACCCAGTGGGAGACACATCCCATCCCCTGACTCCTCCACAGCCCCACAGAGCTGCTATTATCCTCTTGCTTCCAGCATCACAGGCTTAGAAGAGCACCAGTGGCCATTGTAAACACACGCACACACACATGCATATTTCAAAATATTCAAATATTCATACCAAGTGCACACTCAAATACTCCAAAACATAATAAGCATGCTTATAGAAAACACACTTGTGTAAAACCCAGCACACCTGGAGTTAAATAGGCCTGCATGCATTTGTATGCACACATAATTGTTTTCATTCACAGTGTATTACACAGTTATAGGGTTTTGAATATGCATAAAAAGAACCTGCTGTACTGCAACATTTTTACATGGAATGAAATGTGATTTTAATGAATTCATACTTTTCAGAACCATTTCACAGTGGGCAATACAATGTCATTTGCTGACTGGCAGGTGGGAATTGGTTTCATATTCACACTCGTCAGTCTGCAAATCAGATCTGGCACAGGCACAGCAGAAGAAAATAGCATGAACCTGCAATGCTTCTCAGCTTCCTACTGCTTCTTAACCGTCTATTAGTTTTTAATATTTCAAATTAACCTAACTACTGCAGTTCCTTAGATGTAATTTTACCTTTTTGTTGCCGTTTTGTAAAAAAAAAAATGCGCTCAGTGTTGGTAGTGATGAACATTGCCATTGTAAATGTTACTTTTCGGTGCTTTCTGTTCAAGAATTGGATAAAGGTGCCTCGTGCTTTCAGGAATCTTAATGTAATTCAGTGTAAATTGCCTTTCAATGGTTTAAATGTAAATTTCAGTCATTTATATGCAAGACATTTAGCAGGCTTCTTATCCAGAGTGACTTACTAAACATGCTTAAATCATCTCCAGCTTGCAAACTACAGAACCTCTGCATCTGTTGTTGTAGATTTAGATTTTGTTAATCATCCTGCTTGATTTATTTATTTTTGCATTTGCATATTTGCACATTTTCAATTCCAAATAGCAGGTCAAAATCAAATAAATACTTTGTTCCTACTTTATTATTAGACTGAATGTCTGTTTTACATTTATGTCATATATTCAACTTGCAAAAAAACGTGCTTTCCTGAGCATCTTCTAAAGCATATGGCGACAAACAGCATGGCTATATTTGATTTGTTCTGTATAAAGAGGGTCAGTTAATTTATTCCATGTAAAAGCTCATAATTAATGCTAAATTAGTTTTTTTTCTACTGACGTCTTTTTTTGAGCATTATTTATAATATTTTTACCGATTTCCTGCGGTTTTCTTAATGGATTTCAGTAGTCTGTTTTAAGTCTCAGACACATCATCACCTGTAACTAAACTGAAAACAAAAAGGTCCACAAAATGTAAACATTTAAATGCACATTAATAATGTTTACTTGAATTTACTGCTATTTATTCCAGATTTTCTTAAATAAGTGCAGCTGTATATATAGTAATTATTTAAAATATTACTGTTAGTAAGTATTATTAATGTATTGTAAATTTGAGTATTAAACTGACATGAATCAGTTCATTGAGTGCAGCACGCTGCGTGCCCCTGCATGGTAAAGTAAAAATTTGAAGTTGAAACCTGATAGAGATGACTCTGAAAGGATTGCAGATCTCAGTGAATGCTGAAGATTTATTCAAGCTAACAAGTAATGTTCCTTTAGACATGAAGTACAGTCTGTTCAGCAGACTTTTATATTAGAACGTTATTTCTTGCTTTTTGTGAGGATTTTGACTTGCAGAGTGTGGAGGTGAAGGAGCAATGACTTGCATCAGTAATTTTAGAAGAAGTCTTAAAGATGCAGTGACTTGTTCTTTATTGAAGTGTCAGGGCAGCTACATGAATTCAACTCAAGCGGCTACTAGCAACTAGTGAAGCGAGACAAAGATGGCGTGAAGTTGCGTTCTTTTGCTGATTGAAGATCAGGCACTGTGTTCTGGATCATCTGTAGTTTAATTGCACATGCTGGAAGGTCAATCATAGTCAAGCCTAACTTAACTACATGTTGTGCTGAATTCAGTGACCTGCTGAGATGACAGAGGAGCCCTGACTGTGAAGCTCAACTCAATAAGAAATTTCTGGTTATTATCTTCATATCTTCAACTTCATTTTTTAAAACAATGGTGAAGGCATATTTTTACTGGCAAGCTTTTTAATTGGTATGTGAATTTTCATGTTTTTGTATCAGTTTGTTTCATTTAATTTCAATTACATTTATAACTGAATATTTTAAAAAATGGAACCATATTGTATCTGATCATTAATGAGCGAAAATTTAAAATGTTTGAATCCCAAAATGCATAACCCAACATAGGCTTATTGGAAATATGTGCTTCAGCTTATATTTTGTATGAAAAAAAATACTTCACCATATGTTTGACTGCAGTTTCTGGGTAAAGTGAACATTACGGTTTGTTCCTTTTCACACCAATGATATTTATGTGGATCAATAAATAAATTAATATTTTCACACCACAAAATATCTTAACGATGTCTATGATTTGTAATCATAGCCTCACCTATCTATCTTCTTATGGACAACTTTTCTTGTGTGGTCAAGTTGCTTTGCAGCTCAATTTTTTTTTAACTTGTGATGCAGAGCGTTTGAATCCAGTGAAGCACTGTTCCACAAAAGAGATAAAAGCAATGAAAAATCAAGGTAAATCTACATGGTTGCAGCGCACTTTTGTCATACATTTGCTTTTCAAAACATTGTTGTTTGAGTTAGGGGAATGGTTCAGTTCAGTGATTTGCTACGTGAAAATGTACCCAGGCAAGTAGCAAAATTTACAAATTTACAAAAATATAGACAGCACCATCTAGTGGATTTGTCATTTGAAACGTGTACCCAGAGCAATGTTTTTACATTTTGCAATGATCCTGGGTTGCCATTACCAGTGTTGGGAGTAATGAGTTACAAAAGTAATGTATTACAGTAACGTATTACATTTTCCTGTAACGCAGTAGTGTAAGGCATTACTAATAAATTTTCAGTAATATTTTACTGGGTACATGTTCAGTACGTTACAACAAACTTTTCGCCCGCAAGACATTAACAAATAAAAAATACCGCAGTTCTTTTTCCTGTTCGTGGTGAGTGAACATACGTGTGTGTTGTCATTATTCTCCCTCTGGCTATTGGAACTTTTTACTTTGAACGCGGAATGATTTCAGCCTCAGAGCTCGAGGTCCGGGGCTGTTCGCAGTAACGTTAAGCCCTAACGCGCAGTGGAAAAGCGGCAAATAGATGAAAATGGCAGAAGACAGTACATTCGCGAGATGGACGTACGTGCATATGGCTTTATTTCACTGACAAATGTCGTAAGCGCAGTATTGAGTCGAGAGCGCATTCATGTAATACGAGCGAGCGAACGCGCCAGTTTCCTCTGTGCGTGGACAAAACTCCTCGAGTGCACTCAAAACACTGGCTGGTCTGCTCACGTGTGAATGATCTGCTCTCGCTCTGTCAGAGGATGCAGACTCACAACTTGTGTTTCTTCCTCTTTTCGTGCTTTTGCTCTCAGAGATCCTCCTGTTAAATTGTTGTCCCAAGAATGTTGGTATGGTTTATATATTGCTACACTATTTACCTACAGGTTAAGGTAAATTCTATAATAAATACTAGTGTTTTTGAGTGTTAGGTATACTGCCTATGTTTTAGGCTAGTATTATTTACAACTTGTTAATGAATGCTTCAGCATACTGTAGTATTATTAAGAATAGTGAACTCATAAAATGAAATACAAAGAGTAGTTTTACTATATTAAAGTGTGGTGAATTGTAGTATATTACACCATATATTGTAAAAAAAAAACTACAGCAAAGGGTCATTTGTTTATATTACTCTTGTGTTACCATAACAACTATAGTATTACCACAACTGATTAATTGTAGTACTTTACAGTACTGTTCTAAACACATTACATGCCAATGTGTGTGTTCAGGGGCCCTGTGGAACAGCTTTTCCTAAAAATGAAGAGGATGACAGGAAAAATGTCCTCTAAAATCTCATCAACAATGTGAAAGACAATAGAGACTATAGTTCACTTTATTTTAGTTGCCATGATAAAATGAGATTGATAGTGAGATTTATTTGAAGAGTGAATAGTACAGTAGGCTATAATACCACATCAAGTTTTTTTCTTATTTTTATTACAGTTACATTTCTGCTTGCGTTTGCTATATTTTAGTTTAAATGGTTTTTATTTGATTAGTATGGTGCACCTTTTAGGTGTTTAATAAATGTTTTTAAAATAAAACGTATTGTTTGCATCCAACATCTATTCTCTGTCTTTAAGTGTTTAAAACTGGAAATATCTCATCATATAACATACAGCCAAAAATGTTAAGGTTTATTAGATTAAAAATTATATTTATTTTAGTATTTTGGTTTTTGTTAATAAACAGTGTACTAATATAAATCATATTAAAAAGCACGAAAGGAAGAGGGAACACAAGACACAAATTGTGAGTCTGCATATAATCTCACTGAGCGAGTGTACTGAGAGCGCGCAAGAGCATTTGTGTGTGAGCAGTGCATATTTGAGAGAACGTGAGAAAATTTGTACGCAAGCAGCGTATATTTGAGAGCTCGCAAGCAGTTTTGTCCACAAACTGAGGAAATGGGTGCACGAGCATTATATTGAGAAAGCTATATGTTCATCATGCTCACTTTGTGCATGACAGTTTTGTGTTGTGAGCCACTTGAATTTAAAGTGAATACTATAATGGCAACAATAAGAAGAGAAAAGAAATCTGCATTTTGTCATGGCATTGGAGTTTACATAAAGGCCTGTTGTGTCTAATATGAATCTAGTCCAGCTATTCACAGATATTGCCAGATAACCACTTTACCTCTACCATACTTTTAACAGATCATTTGTGAATCTGACTGTCATCCTTTCTTGCATTGTCTTGAGCCTTCATGTTGCCAATTATATACTATATTGTTAGTAGCCTGGATAGGTCACAGTCATTCTGCTACATCATATCGCTTTCTACTGGATGTAAAATGCTCTGCAGTACATTTGGTAGTTTTAGAATGTTAAGTTATTTTGGTGAAAGTAATTAAAAAGTAATATAAGAGTAATGTAACATATTACAATTTTGAGACAGTAATATTGTAATGTAAGTGATTACTTTTAAATAACAGTAACAAGTAATCTGTAATGTACAGTTTGGAAGTAACTTGCACAACACTGACCATTACCGATGTTGATTTTTTTGTGTTTTGTTCCAATTCACTTGACCCCTCTCCCTATCATTCCATTAAAACATAGCCCTATATACTTTTCTGGAGAATGCAAATTATGTAGCCAGAGGTATGTTCTGTATGGCTGCATTTTGTCATTAAAACAAACGCTATGTGGCGGTATGACAGCGTTTCTTTTTGCACTTACCAGCTGATTGCTTATCTCTGTATGGATGGCTTTTCCGCTGTCCAGTGGCTCTCATGTACGTTGGCGGACTTGAGACGCAGAGTGGAGTTGACGAAGAATGGTTTCAGAAAGCCAAAATCCGGGTCAATCCGTGCTTTTGAAAACACTATCGGTTGGGTTTAGGGAAGGGGGTGGGTGGGTCAGTCAGTCAGTCAGTTCACAGCAGCCTCTGGTGGATTTATATGAGACGGGCAGGCATGAATGGCACTCGCGAGAGACATTTGAAATCTCAAAAAGCGTACACAGCGTACAAAAACTGCAAAAAACATACCTCCTGGGACGTAATTGGCACTCTCCAGAAATATATATAGGGGTCATACCTGTCAACCCTCCCGTTTTTCCTGGGATTCTCCTGTATTTTACAGTTCTATCCGACTATCATCCCGTAAAAGTGTTTTCCTGTATTTCTCCCGTATTTTCAATCTTTCTATGAAGGGTGGCAATAAACATAAAAAAGCCAATCCTCCCTATACGCAACCCATATCGCCGAACCGCCAGGGGACGCCCCTTGCTCTTAAATGTGAGTCTGTTCTGTGCTTTCACTTTGTTTAGGCATGAAAACTCTGAAATAAATATGAAAATGGTGGGATTCCTTTAGTTTCCATTACAGGCGCCGTTGCTTCTCCTATGCAATCCTCAAAACAGTCAGGTAATGTAGTGGTGCGTGACTGTCAGACGCGCTCTATAGTGATAAACAGATGCTGTTTCCCAAACAGATTCTGCACACTCGATTTGAAGTGGAGCGGAGTAGGTTTTGGGTGCGTGTTTGAACAGACATATACTACTACTACTACTATTACTACTACTACTACTACTACTGTACTACTACTACTACTACTACTACTACTACTAATAATAATAATAATAATAATAATATTATCTAAACATGTCGATCTTGGTGGGTTTTCTTTTATACACAACAAATTTTGTCTTAAATGACCATAAACAGTTAGTAAAGCAATCGAATGCTTTCATTATAGATCTGTGCATTTTTAAAGTGTCACCTCTGTTATTTAATGTGATCAAACGAAAAACCTACATGAGAGATATATTCGCTACTTTTTAATCAGAATATTTAAATTATACAGAGAAGAAAAGGATAATGAGATTTGATAACTTGATTCAATTTCTTTATAATAGCTATTAATTTTAATAGGCTAAACTTTAATTTATTCACAGCTTTTTGTAATATATACTATTTATTCCATCCTTTGTTAATAATATAAAAACATATAAATGGCCATTTCAACTGTGTATTTACAATAAAACAGCTCCAGATGAACATTTATTAATGAGTTTTTTTGTATCCCTTACTTTCACATCCCAGTGTTGACAGGTATAGGGGTACGTTTTCAGAATTAGCCTGGGTTGTCTAATTCAGTTTCATGTTGTAGCAAATTTCATTCAAATTCACTCTGAAAAGGGAACCAATTGTTTGATTTTTGTCTCTATAAACAGCAGATGATCTGGATGCAGCTCACATTACCTTTTAACAACAGTCAGCAGGTCAGTCTTCGTGAAGTGGACACTTGTGAAGCTTGATTGGCGTCCAGCAGGATGTTCTGAATGAGTTGCTTGTATCAAGTATTGTGTTTAGCACAGGAGGACAGTGTTTGACCTGTAGTTTCCTGCTGCCTTTTCAAGTAGCAAGTTCAAGACTACTTAAACTGAGACTAGATCAGGAGTTGTTTGCGATAAGTGATGCACAGTATTTCTGATATCTTTGAGTCAGACTGGAGTAAATGAGGATGTTGGAGGTGAAAATTTAAAGTGGTGGCATGTAGTAGATGTCAGTGGATGGAGTCCAGAGGGCAGCGGGTAGATCAGTTGGAACTGATTGGGAATGTGTGTGCTGTGGCTACTGAATGCTTCCTTCTTTTTAGTGTAAAATATTAGTTTAGCAGTGGGATAAGTGGTGTGAGGAGGTGGAGGTAGAGAGAGGTGAGAGGTGAACATGGTGTGGCAGTAAAGTGGCTTTGCAACCTTTATTAAAGCCCTGTTTATTAACATGCATTTTCAGTCATCTGATCACAAGTTGTCCACAGAGACGTATTAACATTCAAATGCGTCTCTTGAGACCACTTGTGTTTGGATTTAATTAAGTACCTTTCCTTTTATTCCACAACGTATAATACCTTCACAGGAACCATCAATAACACGAGTGCTACAGAATTAACAAACACATGTAATGCAGCTTACAAGTTACGGAGAAAGCAAGCAAATTAGTACAACAAGGTACATTTTTTTTAATATCTTGTTTTGATGAACATTCTCACAACATCCCAAAAATCTATTATTACCGATACTTTTAATGACAGTTTATTATTATCATGCAAATAAAGCAATATAAAGTCAAACAGTGGGAGAAAAACATGCAGTAAACATTGAGTGAATACTAATGGACAAAACAAAACAATCCAAAATACACATGTACATTTATAAATACATTTATACAATATACCAACCTCAAAGGAAAAAGAGAAAATATTTGTAACCAGAATGTTTGAAAGTGTCAAATTTTGAAGGACAAATATATTTATTTTAGTTTGCCTGTCTGTATTGCTTTGTTTGCCTTATATAAATTATAATAATTACAGTTTGTTAAGAATCTTTTTGAGTTACATATACACGTGTTAGATGGTTATTTGCAGATTTATAGCCAGAGCTTCATAATATGCCTCTATCATTTTGTACAGAATGCGAAATGACTTAATTTACTCTAGAAATAATCATTTTAAAATATTTTGTGACCTTTCTTTCTGACTATAATATTCCACATTTCAGATATGTAAGATTTTGCAAACATGTAGAGTTTTATTTCAATCTATGTGAACAAACTGTTTCCCTTTTAGCTTCAATACAGAGGACATTTTAAGTCAAGTTTGCATCATAAGATAGTACTAATATTTCTACTGATACAAATATTGATAAGCAGATTTATTTATTTATTTTATTTATTTATTTATTTATTTGGCGGGGCCTCATGGTGGCGCAGTGGGTAGCACAATTGCCTTACAGCAAGAAGGTCGCTGGTTCGAACCTCGGCTGGGTCAGTTGGTATTTCTGTGTGGAGTTTGCATGTTCTCCCCGTGTTTGTGTGGGTTTCCTCCAGGTGCTCCGGTTTCCTCCACAATTCCAAAGACATGCGGTATAGGTGAATTGGGTAAGCTAAATTGTCCGTAGTGTATGTGTGTGAATGAGTGTGTATGGATGTTTCCCAGTGATGGGTTGCAGCTGGAAGGGCATCCGCTACGTAAAACATATACTGGAGCTGGTGGCTCATTCCGAGGTGGCTATCCCAGACTAATAAAGGGACTAAGTCGAAAAGAAAATGAATAAATGAATGTTTATTCGGCAGGGACAGTATGTACATTAATTAACATTGCTGCAAATGCACCAGAATTTGCCAGAAGGCTATTTTTTATCTGTTTTTCCCTGGACAGATTAAAATTGTCACCCTAATTTTTTTAAAATACAAAAATTATACAGTCAATTAAACATAATTAAGAAGCACTAAAATAGACATAGTTAAGTAGATCTTAATAAAAACGGTATATGAGCAAAATAAACTAAAATCACCAACATTATGTGATAGAGATAAGAGTAGTTAAAACATATTTAAACAACAAATCTTTAACATGGCGGGCACAAGTGGTAACATGATAGGTAGGTACATATTGTATTTGTTCCATTTCCATTTGTTCCAACAGCCTGATGAATAAGACGTTGCTCTGTTTCTAGCAGCTTTGTTAAGGGATGCATGGATTCGTTTTATGTGGTGGCCATCTAGTGTTTGAATTGATGCATCACAGACAGAAATTCTTTTAGTGCTTGCTTTTATAAAAAAAAATCTAGAAAAAACAAGGTGAGGAGAAATCTGTTTACAGAGAAAAATAAACCTATAAAAGAAAACACAGGGATGTTTAAATGAAATGGGGGTTATGGCGTAGCTGCAGGACGGATGTAATAAAACATGTTTAGAGTTAACACAAGGAGGGAATGAGGAGAGCAGTGAATGGAGTTGATGTCAGGGTTAACATAATAAAACAAGCATGCAAGCGACACTTTCCTGAGTTCAGAATCACAACAAGAAGTCTTACGGTGCAAATTTAAAATATATCAGCAATCAAAGTGGCAGAGAAACATGGCGAAGGTATCTTCAAGGTTAAATATGCTTTAATGATTATTCACTTAAATGGGCTATTATTGTTAAAATGTCAAGTAGCATCACTTATAGCTAGGCCCACACTGAATCTGTGTGCACAGAAATCCGCAGATTTTTAGCCCATCATTGAATTTAAGTATTTACTTGTGTAAATGTGTGTAAATTTATATTTATTCAGTTTTTTTATTTATTTCACTAATATTATTATGAAAGGGACTAAACCAAAAAGAAAATGAATGAATGAAATAATTAATTAATCAATTAATATTATTATGATATAATAATACACCGTAAAACCCAACAGTCAGCTTTTCAAATGACATGAGTGATTAACTCAAAATTGACTGAAAGTTAATTCTACTCATTTGAAAAGAGTTTTGAACTCAGAGGTAAGTAAATACCTCATTACTTCAACTTAAATGGAGTAAGTTCACAGTATTCATATAGATTAGTTTTTTAACTCAAATAATTCGTAGCAATCGCTTTCCTCAAACAGTTTGAGTTGCCTTAACTTGTTGGGTTTTACAGTACTCAGTTGGTTTGAGTTCTCTTCATTTATTGGATTTTACTGTGCTCAAATTGCTTCATTTACTCAAATGGATTAAGTTCACAGTACTTATTATGATTAGTTTTTGAACTTAAATGTTTTGTTGCAATTGATTTCCTCAAATGATTTGACTTACCTTAGCTTATTGAGTTTTACAGTGTAGTAATATTAAAATGTTCATATGATTTATGTACAATACAGTCTTTTAGTAGATATATTATACGAGAGACTTGCTTTGTTTACCAAAATAGTGGATCTAATTGAATTTGCATTGTAAACATTAAACAAAAGTTAAAAATGTAGTATGTTTTTTATTTCATATATTAAGTTTTTAGTTATAATACGAAAAATGTCCGCAGATTCTGTCTGGCCCTACTTATAACTTATTTACATATGTACAGTGTTACATAAAATGGTACTGCTAGTTCCACAGTGTATAATACATCACTAGGAATACCTTCAACCTTTGCTAAGCATGGCCTTGGCAATAAAAACACACAAAACACCCAGTCAGACACCCCTGGTACATTAGGCCAGTCACATATAATCACCGGCGCTCTTTCAAACTAAAGAAAGCAAACTGCTCATTATCGTGATGACCAAGAGGAGCTTAATTTTCACTGCCCGCAACGGCACAGCATCCATCACAATAAATAAAATCTCAGCGGCTCTAACAAGCATACATTTCCTCACATAATTAGAGCTACTGGTGGCAATGCAGTGTTGCTTTATTAGCGATTTGCTAGAATGCACTCTATGTATATAGGACAATGCGCACATATGCAAAAGCAGATGCATATAGAGAATGTGTTTGACAATGAGGGTGCAAAGTCACAAAATCATTCTGCGGAGATTAAAGGATGATATATTGTGCTAGGGACATTCACTTCTGTGACTGTTTCAAATTGCCTGGGCCTGTCATGCTCCTGAACTAATACGGCTTGCAACCGGAGCTCATTACAGAGACCGTTCTCACTCCATCATCCCTTCTGAATAATGATAAGGGTGTTTTGTTAGTCTTTACAGGTTTGGCCTCAAACGGAGCACCCTGTAGGACCCCATTGATTGTGTAGTAAATCGTATTGTTTAGACCTGATAATAGAGCCGTTTTGTTGGTGGTTCTGGGTATAATAAGCAGTGTGTCTTAAAGTCGTAGTATTTTTTTCTTGTTGTTTTTTCTTTCTTTGGACTTCGGGAAAATCTGTTTGTTTTGTTGATTTACTGTGTTTTGTTTTGGTTCAAATAGTGCAAATTGTTTTTTCCGAGTGCTTTTGCAGGGCTTAGAGCCGCACAATGACAGTCTCAATGAGTGTCTGAGGATTGTGGGGATGGTCATTACGCTGATGATGAGAAAGAGAAAGACAAAATCCTAAAGCATCACATCCTCTGTCCGCTTTCCGGAGAGGCTTTTGTTACCTCACGACTGGTGGGAAGGTTGGGATGCTTTTGTTAAATCTCCTCACTGTTGTATTTTTGGACCTTTTTTCTAAATATCGACTTGACATTTTCTTAATTCATTCATTCATTCATTTTCGGCATAGTCCCTTTATTAATCAGGGGTCGCCACAGCGGAATGAACCGCCAACTTATCCAGTATATGTTATTATGCAGTGGATGCTTTTCCAGCTGCATATTTTTCTAATTTTGACTATAAATAAAATACACATTATTACCGCCCTATATTATTCATCCAAAAAGCATTATTTTATACCGCTATATCACTGCTAATAATGAGATCTGCCCTGAAACTGGCAGATGATCAGTACTTGTGGGTGTATGTCGGAAGATGTTCCTTACATGTTTTTGCGTGACTAAATATATCTGCATGCAAACACACAAACGGATTGAAAGCACATACTGTGGAGCATTTTTTCCATATGTTTGTTTTGTAGCGACGTGTAAACAGCAGTGTGTGATTGCTTTTGTGTAGGTCAAAAAGCAATTAGATGCAGCTGTGAATGAATTATGTGTGTGTGTGTGTTTGTGTGCGCGCACAAGAACCTGATCCTGATTGTGTTGTGCAGATGTTGTGTGATACGTGCTGAAGTTAAAGTAAGTGCTGCATTCACTTATCACTGGTCTGATATCATTGAGTTCATGGGTTTGTTGTGTGAGTTTATAAATAGTTTGCTGGGGCTTGTCTGGTCACATCTGGTCACATTTACAGCATCTACATTCACAGCTCATTTGATCCGAAATCTCAGCTGCATTATGAATGCTCATATGACTGTATTATGAATAAGCTCAGTATTTTATTTGGACAGGATCAAACTTGTTGTGCAGGAAGTTTTTAGTCATTAGTTTTTATGGTTTTTTTTTTCATTTGTTTATTTATTTTTATTTAAATGTTTTATTATTTTATTTTTTTTATTTATGAATTAATGAATGAATGAATGAATGAATGAATTAATTAATTAATTAATTAATTTATTTATTTATTTTAGGCCTGCACAATAAATCATTTCAGCATTGATAGTCACATTGCAATACTGACATCGCATGCAATGTTGAGTTTTAAATTTACATACACAAAACCATAATGCATGCACTGTTTATTTTACTTTTATCTTTGCTTTGTTGCATTTATATATCCTTGTAGTTTGTTTATTACGTTATGCATGATTCACTCCTCTACAGAATCATCCTAGTCAATCAAAATTAATACATTTGGTAACACTTTAGGGACCAATTCTCACTATTAGCTAGTTGTTATTAGCATGCATGTTTTTGTGATATTGGCTGCTTATTAGTACTTATAAAGCACATGTTCTGTATGATTTTATTCTACATCCCTAATCCTACACAATACCTAACCTACCTTAATACCTATTAATAAGGAGCAAATTCATTAAAATAATAGTCATATTATTATTAAATATTAAAATAATGATCACCTTACATCTTTAGGAATAGAAAGATAATACATTTAAATTCAAATGAGTTATTGCAAAAAAGCTACAAAATTGCAATTAAATTTGTTATATTTATATGTTTCTATTGACTTTTCCTGTTTGTAAAATTTTAATTAATATTTCCCCCCAAACATATCAATTTGGATGTACAGATATTTGGACTGTAATCTTCATTTTTTTTTCGAATAGTTCCAGTTTTGGATTTGGTACCGACTAATCTAATGTGCAGCATTTGCACAAATATATTATTGTAAAGAATCCTATCGAAAATATTATTTAAAAGAGAGGTGTACATAAATACTTTGAGGGGTGTACATAAAGGCACATATACATATATATATACATAATTGAGTACCCCCCATATTGAAAATGAATATTTTTCTCCATTTCTCAGTGAATATAAGCAATATATTTTGTTGCATTTAAGCAAAACAGATTTATTAAACAGATATATTTATTCAAAAAATATTTAAGTCACCAAACGTATTTAGAAATTGAAAGATAATACAATTAAATTCAAGCAAAATATTGCAAAAATAAATTACATCCTACAAAATTTCTACTAAAATTTTCCTTTTTTTTTTTGCTTCTCTTGATTTTTCTCTTTTTAAAATTTGTATTTATTATTCTTCTATAACATAGAAATTTGGGTGTACTAGTTTTTGGACTATTATCATAAGTTATTTTGTTAGATAAGCTCCAGGTTTGGCTTCAGTACTGACTAATCTAATGTATATGCACAAATATAATGTTGTATAGCTTCCTATTAAAAATATGAATTTAAAAGAGAGATTTATGAGGGGTCTACTTATATATGCTGAGCACTGTATCTTCAACAACAGTAATAATAATAATAAGAAAAGTAAAATAGAAAGCAAAAAAAAAATAAAAAACATGAACTCAATTTTAAAATGATTTTTATTTGAAATCTATAAGAATAGGATGACTTTATTAATTCTAGCTTTAATATTCACATAGTTCCATTTAATCAACAGAGTAGAACAGGACATGAAGACACTGATTGGGAAGGTGTATATAGCATATCCTAGATGTTCTTTATTGTATGTATATTTAGAATCTGCTAGATATACAGTTGAGGTCAGAATTATTAGCCCGTGTTTATTTTTTCCCCAATTTCTATTTAACAGAGAGAAGATTTTTTTTCAACACATTTCCAAACATTATAGTTTTAATAACTCATTTTAATGACTGATTTATTTTATCTTTGCCCTGATGACAGTACATAATATTTGACTAGATATTTTGCAAGACACTAGTAAAAGCTAAAAAGTTTAACTACAGCTTAAAGTGACATTTAAGGCTTAACTAGGTTAATTAGGTTAATTAGGCAGGTTAGGGTAATTAGGCAAGTCATTGTATTACGATGGTTTGTTCTGTAGACTATCGAAAAAAAATTTAGCTTAAAGGGGCTAATAATATTGACCTTAAAATGACACTTAAAAAATTAAAAACTACTTTTATTCTAGCCGAAATAAAACAAATAAGACTTTCTCCAGAAGAAAAAATATTATAGGAAATCATAATTTGGGAAATATAAAAAAAAAATCAAAAAAATCAAAGGGGGTCTAATAATTCTGACTTCAACTGTATATACCTCATGCAAGAAAATTTTTAGAATAGTGAAATTACATTTTTGTTAAAAAAATATTACATGAAATCACCCTGTTGTATACTTATCACATTGTGAATTGTTTTATTGTTCTTTTTCTTTTTTTTTATTTGTTGACCTGTGGGTTGTACACAAAAAATGCACCACATAGTAGAACTGACCCTACATACTGTATGACACATGGTTTTTGCTGTCACATTATATATGATAAGCATGTGTACAGTGTCCTCCTGCTGTCTCTGTTTAAATCCCGCATCTGTGGGAGGCTCTCTCGTGGTGTCAGATCAGTTTGGAGGACAATCCTCTTTCCACATACCTGCACATTAAACCCAATCTCCTGCTGGCACCGGTAAACGGAGGTTGCTATGGATACACACCTTGCCTTGAAGAGTAGCATAATCTTCTCACCATCTTGAGATGCCTAGAGTGACAGGAGAGCCCCGCATCCAAGGGGAAGCAGGAAAAGGAGGAGCTTCCCACTCGGAGAGGTACTTAGTATTCCGTCCAGGTCTGTGTGACATCGCCCACATCTGCATGGCCAGGTGATGCCTGTGGAGAGTGGGGATTGACTGCTGAGATCCATTATTACGATCTGCTCCTAGGGGAAGCCGACCTAGTGACTGCAATGCACAATGGCCAACTCTTCTACTGTGCTCTCTCTCTATTTCTACTGCACCATTTATTTGTTTAAACACTTCTCCCTTGGGGAATTTTTCCTCTCTAACACGTTTTCAAAGAGAATGGCAGCCCGTATAACAGAAAATCTATTATTAAACCCATCCAATAGATGGAAGCAGTTCAATCCAGTGCACCGAAGAGACATTTTTTGTTGTTGCCCTCTCTCGCTGTTCTATTATCCTTTTCGGTGGTCAATGCGTCATATGTTTGGAGAGGATAGAGTGTGCAGGGATGGAGGAGGAGGAGGGGGAGGAGGAGGAGGAGGGGGCTTCGGAGGAAGAGAAAAGAGAGGGAATAGAGGAGAACAGGTCATAGAAGACACTGGAAAGGAATCAGGGAAATCTTTCCTCTCAGTTTTCATCTGTGACCCGAAAGACCTAAAACAAGAGAAAGATGTGGTGTTAAAATGAAAGAACCAATTCTGTCTTTTTTTCCATGTGCTTTCTGTTATTCCTCATCAGTTCCAGCGTTTTTGCTTTTGCGGCAACTCTCAACCTCTCATTCTACAGCATGATCTCCTGTCTCTTTTGTTTTCCCTTGTCTTTGTCAGTGCACACAATCATTCATGTTGCTTTCTTCTATCCATCTCTGTTCTTTCCCCTCTCTCTCTCCCTCTCTCTCTCTCTCTCTCTCTCTCTCTCTCTCTCTCTTCGGTTCTTCAAGACAGTGCCGCTCTGCTGCTCTACATCACAGCTACTGTTTCCCACTCTCCTCCACTCAGCTTCGCTCCTCTTCTCTCTGCTCCTCTCCACTCATTCAGACCGCATGCTCCCTGTCATCTCTGGCACTGTTGGGTCTGCGTGGGCAGTGGAAGTGGACCCGGACACCCTGTTTGGTCTGAAGGTGCTTTCCCGATCCTGTGGATCTGTGGGGAGGGGAGGGAGGGCAGGGAGGGGGTGCAGGTGAAGGGCTTCGAGTCCGTGGAGAAACAGGTTGTGCGGCTTTGCGGCAGGGGCTGTGGAGGGTCATGCTTCATGAGTTAAGTGGATTTCGGACAGAGACCCCTCGTGCATCGCCGCCCCAATGTGGGGCCCTTTTCCGGATGGCGGGAACGTCCGGCCGGGAGCGATGAACCAGCTGGATGCTCCTCGGCCACTCAACTGGACCATACGGAAACTGTGCCATGCAGCCTTCCTCCCGTCTGTGCGCCTGCTTAAGGTACCCGTGGGATGGGAAGATGGGGGGAGGAAAGAGACAAAGAGGTCTCTTTTTAAAGCTTAGCAAATAGTCTTTTAGGCTTGAGATAATTGTTAACATGATGATCAAAAGACTAGATGTAAGAAGAAAGCTCTTTTTAAGCAGATTTGAGTTTTTCTGATGCATTGTCGCTCATGGAAGGAGCGCTGTGACTTACGGGATTGATTCTCTGAAATATTCAGAGCTTCATAGAGCTTTTTCTTGCAGTGCAGTGAACCAGCTAACTTCTCAGTCTTTTTTTGATAAGGACAGGTACTCTGCTCATGTGGAAGTGTATTGTCAGAGTCTGAAGTGTTGTGGTCTAGCAGCTAAATTAAAAATCGCATCATGTGGTTTGCTATAAGTGCTGTCAGCCTCTCCAGAGGCATGCTTTATTGCTTTCACTCAAATCATTTACTACTTGCACATGCCCTTCATTACCAGCAATACGCACAGATCAAAAACTTATCAGTTGTCAGAGAGATAACGATTATTACCTTTGTTGTGATATTTTGCACAGAAGTGATAGCTAATAGGTAGTAATAAAGCTTTACCATACACTTGGGACAACGTTGATAGTTGCTTTCTGAGAAGTAAAGCTCCAGAGAGATCTCTGCTGATAGTAGTATAGTAGTGGATTTCATGATCGTGTAATTCTTTTCTTGTACTATTGTCACTGATCATACATGTTTGCTCATATTAGCAAGTTCTACAGTAATAATAATGCAGAATAGATTTCACAGACATACATTTAGCGCTCTTTAGGAGTGAAATCCTCCTCAGGTCATGACTCACAGTGCTATCAGTGGATCATTCTGTTCTTGCTTCTGTGTTTCCACACTGGAGGTGTAGTATTACAGAAAACTGTTACAGAATGTCGTGAGCTGGCTGCGAAGGACTGGATTATATTTAGATTTCCAGACAAAGAA
The DNA here is from genome assembly GCA_903798195.1 of Danio kyathit. NCBI lineage: Eukaryota > Metazoa > Chordata > Actinopteri > Cypriniformes > Danionidae > Danio > Danio kyathit. Next base: position 31,820,205 of record LR812523.1, read on the forward strand.
ATTAGCAGGAAGTCATTGGCATCTAAAAATGAAACACTTAGGCTGTTTTATTTATTTATTTATTTTTACATTTTATATATGTCTTTGATAAAAATAGTCTTTCAAAAGTCACATTTTGTAACTCTAACTTTTCTGCTGTGTGGTGTAACAAAATGTGGATTTTATTGTGTGCAGATTTGTTATATTCATTAATCTGCTTGGGTGTTTTCTATTTGTATTTCAGCATCATTTTGTTATGATGTCACACCTTATAAGTAGATAAAAGTAAACTTCTGCGATGCTTCACAAAGTTCAGCAGTTATACCAGTTATTTATGTACAAAAGAGACGAAATAGCTTGTCTAATGTGTGTCATGGAGCACAATAGTCAGATTATAAAAACACAAATTCTTTTCTCCATAGGAAAATGGATTTTTAACAGTAACTGATCAACTTTTATTGACAGACCTGTTGTGAGCTCCTTGGTTGTTAATCAATTGCATATGTGCATTTCGTCTAATCCAACTTGGACACATCTTGGACTCAATCTGGACAGTCGTGATATTATTGTTGCACATTTTTAATTCGGTTATCATTAGCAATGTTTTAGTTGCATTTCAGCGACACAGTGGCACAGTGGGTAGCACAATCGCCTCATAGTTCAAGCCCTGGCTAGGTCAGTTGGCATTTCTGTGTGGAGTTTGCATGTTCTCCTCGTGTTCGTGTGGGTTTCCACCAGGTGCTCAAGTTCCCCCTACAGTCCAATGAAAATGCACTATAGGTGAATTGAATAAACTACGTTGGCCATAGTGTATGTGTGTGAATGAGTGTGTATGGATGTTTCCCAGTACTGGATTGCAGCATGGAAGGGCATCTGCTGCGTAAAACATATGCTGGATGAGTTGGCGGTTCATTCCGCTGTGGCGACCCCTGATTGATAAAGGCACTAAGTCAAAGGAAAATGAATGAATAGTTGCTTTTCATAGCTGCAAGTGCTTTTCAGTAAATGCCTCTTCTCTTGTGCATCGGAATCGTAAAAGTGTGTGAGATACGCTTGTGTTTTGCATAAAACATTATCTATTGCCGAGTTACATAACAGTTGTGGGTGGGAATTTAGATTGATCACTGTGTACCAATGCAGCATATTTGACCTATTGTGGACTTGTTTTTGACCTACAGGAGAATGTTTTTGATTGCGCAGGGGATAGAGCGCAGGTGTGTTTTAAGCCGCAGGTGATCTGTGTAGGTGACTGACCAGAGGAGTTGAGGATTACAGCAGTTGAAAAGACTCCTGTCCTACATATGAGATTATCTCGGGGATGAGTAAACAGCTGTATATTTGTCCAGCTCTGCCGAGGTGTACATAGGTTTTCAATAGAGCACAGAGGAGGTGGGAGGGTGTTTCACTATTTGTGCATGTAATCCTATGTTTGTGAGTACATTTGTGTGTGTGTGTAAGAGGGATAGAGAAAAAGATAGAAGTTCAACAGCAACACCGTCGTCCTTCTGGAGGTAATGAAAACACCTCAGAGCAAATGAAGGTTTGTGACTGATGTGGCTCTGTCTGTCATCTCACTGGAGCTAATCTAATTTGCTGATGCCTTCGTGGGTTATCAGGGAACACTGGTAATGAATCAGACGCTGTGGCAGGTTGCACCAATTTCACTTGGTTTGCATTCACAGGTTTCTGTAGGAATGGATGTGTAGAAATACACTCCTACCTCATTTTTTGTTGTTGTTGTTGATCCAAATCTGTTTGCTTTTGTTTTTCCATATAACACAATAGGAGGACTCTTCTACTTTCTGCACATTCACAGTTTAGAATGACTCTTTTTTTACCTTATTATCATAAAAAATAATCCATACAACTATATCCAGTGTGTTCTGAAGGAATAGTTAGGTTCCGGTAGGTTTTTAGTTTTATTCTCCATCCTATATTAGAACTGGAACGATGTTGTCCAATGCATGTGCAACATATAAAAAAACCCTGTGGTGTTAAGTCAGTGAGAAGTGCCAGATGTGTGTGGTGTAAAATGATGTGGTGTTTAAATGTGAAATGACTTCATGCTCGGTAACCAACAGTCAACTGTGAGTGTTCTGTGTCATCATGAAACCAAATCATTCATTCATTCATTCATTTTCTTTTCGGCTTAGTCCCTTTATTAATCCAGGATCGCCACAGTGGAATGAACTGCCAACTTATCCAGCACATGTTTTACACAGCGGATGCCATTCCAGCCGCAACCCATCCCTAGGAAACATCCATACACACTCATTTACACTCATAAACTACGGACAATTTAGCTTACCCAATTCACCTGTTCACATGTCTTTGGACTGTGGGGGAAACCGGAGCACCCAGAGGAAACCCACGCGAACGCAGGGAGAACATGCAAATTCCACACAGAAACGCCAACTTACCCAGTCGAAGCTCGAACCAGCGACCTTCTTGCTGTGAGGTGACAGCACTACCTACTGCGCCACTGCGTCGCCTTGAAACCAAATCAAATAGATAGATTTTTACTTTTATAATTAAGGTCTATTAAGGAAAAACTTACATATATGCACTGTTAACTGTAGAATTTACAGTTTGCCAGTAACACTGTAAATCAGTTACAGCAAAATACTGTATTTACTAGGGGTGCATCACGGTGCATTGACAATGCTTTTTATACATAATTAGATTTTTTCTTTACAAGACAATAATTTTTTTTATTAAAATCTATAAATCTATTAATATTTATATATTATTTGTAATACAATTTTGTCCTTTAATACAGGCAGTAAGATATATGAACTGTTCTTTTAATTTGACCTGCCAAAGAAAACACTTTTTTTGAATGTATCAAACAAAACTCTAATATATGCACAGAACAACATGAGCATTTATAGCAAATAAACTAATGTAAATATTATCCTGCTTGCTTTTTGAGCACTGTCAAGCAAGGTCTTACACCCCTATTATTGGTCATTGTCTTCACCCGCTCAACAGAAACGGCTGCGATTAGCTTTAGAAATGAAAGCAATGTTCACCATTGAGTGACGCGGAAAGAACATCCGTGGTTACAGTCTATATGCGCATAATACACGATTATCACAGATAGACACAGTGGAGAAAACTTGCACCTCAGGCACGCTCGTGTCTGGATCCACAAGTATCGCTTTAACAGCCAAGAGTAAAGGAAAAGTTACCTCACGAACACGCCAGCTGGTCAAATGTCCAAATTGAGAGAGAGAGAGGGGCAGAGATGGATTTTTAGAGCATTTCTTCCTAGTAGTGAAACATTGGCTTGTGTGCTGTGCCTTCTTCAGTGTCAATGAAAGACTTTCCAGCAAACTCACAAGCAGTTGAACTGTGCATAATTATCTACCTTTTAAGTAGTTGGAGCGTTTTATTTACTCGCCTTCGCCTCCTTCGCCATAGTATTCCATGGTTTTCGCTACATTCATTCTTTCATGGTGGGGTGCCACACCAAAATTCACACCACATTACTACTCATTCAAAACATTCAGTCATTGTTTTTTTTTTAATAGCAGGTTATAATCGCACCAAAACATATTAAAAGGTAAGTGAATTATAACAGCGCAAACTTTTCTGTAATCGTAGTAGTGCTGTGCGTTATTTGTTTAACCCTTTAAGGTGACATGCTGACTGACTGACAGGTGCGTGATGCGTGAGGCCAGCAAACACGATGTAGCTTTCAGTTAAGATGAACACAGTTTCCATATTTATACTTTATAGATAATAGATAATGCTTTTATAATACTTTAAAATGTAATACTTTAAAACAGGGGTGCTCAACCCTATTCCTAGCGATCGACCTTCCTGGAGATTTCAGTTGCAGCCCTTATCAAACACACCTGCCTGTAATTATCAAGTGCTCTTCACGTTCTAAATAATTGGTTCAGGTGTGTTTGATCAGGGTTGGAGCTGAAATCAGCTGGAAGGTTGATCGCTAGGAATAGGGTTGAGCACCCCTGCTTTAAAAGATATGACTTTATTTTGCTGGAGTTTATGGCTATTTCAATTTACTTCAGGACGCATTAATGCCGCTCGGTAGGTCTATTGGAGACATTCATAAATATTCCTAGCAAATGTAATAAATGTTGGAGACATACTCGTTACATAATCGCACTAAATCGCACTTCAGCAGTGTATATTTGAGGGCGTCCAAAGAAGTTTTGTGCACGAACAGAGTAAATCGGCGTTAAAGCAAAGAGATTTGCATGCTCGTGTAACCTAAATGCGATCTCAACTTGTAATACTGCGCTCACAACATTTGTCATTGAAATAACGCCACAGCTAGTTGGTAGATCTGTGTAAACGGCCCAACAGAGTCTGCCGCCACAGCTGGAAAAAATCCTAGAGGAAACACTGGTATTCTACTGCGTCATCGCGCATAGGAGATAAATGACGTCAGTACGTAATAACCGGTTATGATCTATTACTGAACCGATATCGAATTATCCCATCTGCATCGCGGTGCACAGAAGAAACAATTAATTTTGACACCCCTAGTATTTACATGCAAGCGCCATTTCTATTTACAGTATTGTATATCTTTACTGTAAAATACACAGTAATTTAACTTTTAAATACGTTAACATACTGCATAACTGTCCTACAGTAAAATACATTTCATTTTACAGTAAAATACTGTGTAATTTACAAAAATTGTTAACAGTGGGGTATTTATGTCTGTTTTGCAGCCCGACAGCTGTGATTGCTTTAAAATGTACTATGGCGATGTTTCTTACCATTTTGTTCCATCAAATAAGAAATAACAGTGTACAATTTCAAGTTTTTCTCCCTTTTGTGCATTGGGATGATATACATCTTTATGCAGGGAACATTTGACATATGTTTTTGCAAGTGTACTTAATGTACAACACTTTTCTTTTCTTTTTTTTTTGCGCTGACATTGACCATCAACCAGACAATAAAGTTGTTTACCATTGATGAGTCTATATTTGTAAATGAATGTAGCAATGTAACACTACATCCTCAAATGAGCATATTCATGTTGTGTGTTCTTGTCAGGTGAAAAAGACAGTGATTAATGAGCTGTATAGCATGAAATGAAATTATATTTTGGCGTGCATGTTTAACTTTAAGTATGCTCTCTAATCCAACAACTGTTGAATACAGTATTTCCACAGTATTTACATAAGTGTTTATGTAAAGTTTGGTAACAAATTTCACGATTCATATAACATTGGGATGTGTGCAATTGGATTAGCATTGTTTAAAGACATCTGTCAATTATGTGGTAATTAAGATGAATTATATCCGGGCATGTTGGATGCTGGAGTGAAAGCAACAGGCAGAATGAATCCTGTGTGTAAACATGTACATATATTACTTACTATCTATTTTTTGTAATATTTTTGATGCATATCTAGTGTTACCGCATGGCTATTAGGCCTGTCACAATAATCAATATATCGACTTATCGCACAACACATGGACATGACCTCAATCATTTTTAGTGATGCAATATATATCACCCATACATAAAAACAATTCTAGCAACATATTAGTTGATTGTGCAACATCTCTATCTCTATTTGAGTTTGTATGGTTAAAAAACACTATAGTATTTACTATAAATTACTTTAGTATTTTTTCATGTGGTGTCTGACAATCTGGCAGCAGATATCAAAGCCTCTGTTACTTTTTACCTTGCACTTTTTTGTTAACATTTATTATTATTTATTTAGCATATGCATTTTCATATTCTGATTCCAATGCCTAATTATTAATTGTTAAAATGACTAATTAAATTAAATGTTAAATAAAGTAAATATTCTTAGGAATGAAATATGATGTGTTATTTGGAAGTGTACTTGCGTTGTGATGATATTATATTGTCACACTCATTATATAAGTGGCATACAACGGTCTTAAAATGACGATAATATTGTTTATCGCAATATATTTAGGTGCAATATATCGTACAAAAAAATTTGATATCGTGACAGGTCTAATGGCAATCGCTGTGAAAGACTTTGTATGTGGATTTCTCTTTTTTACTTTTTTTAAATTTTGCACCATTTATTTAAGTGTTCCATGACTGGAACTTCATATATATCTTATATATTTCTCATATCCACTAGCCTGAGTAAACTCATTATGTCAGATAGGATATTCAGACCGCACGTCACTGAATATTTCAGTCAACTTCAATTATTTATAGGCAGTTTATTTTCAATTATGTATTACCCTTTGCTTTAATATTAAAGATTACAGGAGTTACTTGTAATTATTATCAGCATTAAAAAAAGCATTTAATCTGCTTTACGATAACCAAAGTCTAAAGACAAATACAGCCTCCCTGCTGTCCTCGTAGAGCTTCAAAAAGCTGAAACCACTCATCAGAGCAAATATCTTTAGGCTTGGTGGCAGGTGTTGAGACTACATACTGTATATTGAATATTATCACTTTGACACACTCTGACAATCTCATCTTTCTCTCATCCTTTCTCTCTCTCTTTGACTCCCTGTCATGTCTGTTGTTTCTCTTTTCATTGTGTTCTAAGGTGATTTTTACTTTAATATACTAAAAGAAATTGCTTAATAGGATTAATTCACACAAACATATTTTCACTGATATCAACCTGAATTTGGAGATGTATGACTCAATTAAATTATAATATTATTGTATATAAAACAAAGTAATAATGTATTAGTTCCCTAACAAGACAAATGCAAAAGCAAAATGCATCAATTTCACAAAGGTCACTTGCACGTTTGCTTATGTCGTTATGCAGTAGTGTGGTTCATGTGAATTTTATTAAAAGACTAATCTGAGAAGTACCTTGATTTTGATTGTGTTGGTGGATTTCAACTTCTAAATTGAAAGTGCGCTGTTTTCTTTCACCACTTGAATTTTCTTTGCCGTTTATCTGTTAATTATTATTTTGTGTGTTTGGGTGTGTTGTGTGTGACAGAAATAATATATATTTCTGATTGTTGCCAGCTCTTTTAAGTGGAAAAGTGGGCATCTTATTTTTTGTGTGATTGTAATAACAGCTAAAGTGGTGTCTGGAAATTAACTGTAATAGTTATGCTTCTGGGCTTATGCAGAGTTTGCAGCTGTAATCTTGGGTAAGTCTGACCCAGATATTAGACTTACTGAGCTTCCATTCTGGCCTCCGCTGTTAGTGTACTGAGGGCTTATTTGGCGGTGTACTGTCTCATGATGCGTTATTAATAATTCACAGGTCCACCTTAATGAGCTCAGGTGGGACTACTACTATGATTTTGGTTGCATAATGTTATTCATTTAAAATAGGTGTGCAGCTCATTATTGACAGTTTTGTACTTATTCAGTCAATCAAAATAAAAGACAGGCTGGTAAATCTTCCCATAAAGACACTTGAGGAGTGACTTTCTGAAGTGACTTTCTAAAGCCTCTCTTTGATCACGGAGACCTTCGAAAACAAAGGCCTGACCTTGCTTTGATAAATGATGCACGGCTTTTAAAAAAGTTCAGGAGAAAACATCTTGATGTCTGAATAAATACATTTTACATTGCTTTCATGAGTCAAATCTGTCGAATGTGCAAATCTGAGCAGAAAAGAGCACCAACTGCTTGAAATGAAACACTTCTGTCGGACTTTGTGGTTCAGAAAATGTCTGTTAAAAGCACGAACAGTTTCTCTGTAGTCAATCCATCTTTAGTTTTTGAGCGCTAAAGCAAAACTTAAAGTGACTGTTGACCCAGAAATAAGAACTCTCTCGATCATTTACTCACTCTCATGACATTCCAAACTTGTATGACTTGCTTGCTTCTGTTGACCATAAAATATTGTCATATAATGAAAGCAACTAATGAATGTGACTTTAATTGATCCATAACCCTGATATATAGATTTTTTTTTTTAAGAAAAAAAACTAAATAAAATACACTTTTAGACAATCCTTTTATCATAATTTAAAGGAGAAATATGGAATATTCTATTCATAATATTTCATCAGATTTCATCACAAAGACAACAAAAGCTGTTCTACATGTTTTAATCATTTTAGTGCTGTAAATTTGTTTGATTATGTTTGATTGAATAGTAAAAAAAAAAATTTTAGGGTTTCTCAAAGATATTAAAAAACTAATTGGTAAAATAATAAGACAATAAGTCACTTTTTTAATTTTCTGACGTTAAAATAGGATCCAAAACTCTCCTCTTTTGAGGCTCACCGCAACGTGATGTAGGAGTGCGGTTTCCCCACCCACCGATTTGATGGACAGCCGTGTTTTAACATGTCTCCGTAGTAACGCGTATAATCATATCAACAAGACAGGACGTGCGCAAAGCAACTGGGATTAAAAGATCTGTTCAGCTCTCTGTGATCATCAATCATCATCAAATGTGATCAAGAATGAGTTTTACAAGTTTAAAACGTTTTTAAAGCAGTGCATGTTTGTAATTACAACAACTAACTGTCTTTATCACCACAGCCGTATGTCAGTACAATTATAAAATATGGCGCTTCAGTCCCGGTTTGTGGACGTTAAATCAGGTTTATTTTGTACATTAACATAACGGATATCCATACAGCAGTGGATATTAACATGTATCCTGTCACATTTGCCATGCAAAAACAGTGCAAAGTTAACCTGCACGCTGTGTGTATGTGTGTGTCCGCTGTGTGTGTGTCTGTGTGTTTGTGTGAATTTTGTAATGACATTGTGTGTGACTCATTGTTGCAGAGAGACTTGAATTAACAACAACAAATACATCAAATAATCATTGGTAAAGTTCTTACTGTAGTATTTCTCACAAACATTACATTACATTACTTCCTTCATGTCTGTCACTGTGCTGTTTATCTGACTTGTCTGGGAACGGTGGGCGGGGAGAGCTAGCATTAAAGGCATAGGCAACAAAAACAGCTACATTCTGTTCAGAAAATCCAACATTCTGAAGGGTATAATAAATAATCTGATGGGTGTTTTGAGCTGAAACTTTACAGACACATTCTGTAGACACAAAAGGCTTATCTTCAATCTTAAAAATGGGGTAGAATAGGTGCCCTTTAATGTAAATTGCTTTTATTGCCTTAAATAAATCTGAGCCTGATGAGTACCATGTGCTTTTATTACTGGAAAGAATATTGAATGGAAGAAAAAAACATTGCATCACTAAGCAGCTCCTCCTGGTTTGCTGCAATTTCCCTGGAAAACATTCACAGTTTCAGTGATTAGGCGAAACGGGGACAGTCTTCCCTCCCTCTTTCTAAATGGAGGATTTGGAATTAGCCTCCTACAGTAGGCAAATCATGAATGGGCTCTGAACGGGACCGACCCTTTGAAGTTGGCCAGAAGTAATAAGCTTCCCTCATCTTTAAAATGTGCGGTAAAATGTGCCGCATAGCCATGTCAAAGACGTATGCGGTGAGATTCTCAGGGACGGAAACCACTTTTAATCTTTTTTTCCCCTTTGCTCTTGTCTTTGCTCTTGCAGATAGTCTCTAGGCACCTGATCCGATCAAGTATATCCTCCTCATGCATGCCCTGTCAGTGCGTTTGATAGGTGTGAGGTGTGTGTGTCCATTTACGCTGTGCGATTTGTGTGGCCAGAATAAATTGAATATGTGAACACAGAAAATGAGAGTGGAACCAAGGGCTATTTTCAGGAACCCCTCTCTTTCTTATATCGTTATATTGAGTACACGCACACACACAGTCCCCACGTTTCAGATTTAATGGATATTGGACCTGTGCTCCAGTTTCTTTCTCATTCTTTAAAGTGAGCTATTTCAGTCTCTTCACCCTTGAGTCCCAGATCCAGCCCTCCGCCACAGCTGTCCCGACTCACCACACCTCCTTTTCACTCAATCACTCCCTAACATTCCCACACAATCGTCCCTATCTATCCACGTCCTTGATTTATTCATTCATTTCATCTGCTTATGAAGCCGGACAGCAAGTTATCTCATTTGTCTGCGGCGCGAATGACTTGTCTGCGTGTAACCCGGTCGAGCTCAGAATAGCTTTTACAGTTTCAGGAATAGAAAACACATGGGGCTTCACCCTGTCTGCTAAAAAACACCTCCTTTTCACCTCACGAAACAGAAGTTCCCATCTGAACTCTACTGTAAGGGTGAGCACAGGGCACGGCTTGATTGTTTCATGGTGACAGCATACAAGCTTGTTTCTGCCTCCCTGCCTGTTTCTCTTTCTGTCTGTCTGTCTAGAGTATTTTCTGTAAGTCGCTATTGTGCGACTATAATACATCGGCTTCTATCTAGTGTATATATTTTTATCTTTCCATTTATTGATCTGTCATTTAATTCATATGTTGGTGTATATCCAAGCTATTTTATATGCAGTTTCCCTCATAGTAATATATGGATGGAATCCTGGCTTGTGGCGCCTTTTGTAATGTAAATTTATCTCTAAAACAATCTTTGAAAATGAGCTGACTGTGTGTGTTTGTGCATATATAGCCCATGGCTATGTATGTGTGAGTGTAGGTATTTTTTTTTTTTTATGTGTGTGTAGGCTAGATGTGTGTCCATACCACTACCTCTCTATTTGTGGACATTAATTTGAAATAGAATACAGTATTATCTTGAAACCTGAAAGCAGAATCTTCCCACTCAGTGCAGAGCTAGTGGCAGTGAACCATTATAATCCTACGCTAAAAAATGACACATGAGCAACAAAAAAGCTGACAATGAAGGCATTTCCCAGATTAACTGTAATGGGGTGTTGGTATAAAGAGTTTTGGTTGGCGTATACATGACAGCCTGTTCGTGTTTCTCAGTTGGTTTCTTCATTATAATTCACAAAGAAAAAGAAAATGAGCTCATAGGGAGCTAAGTTAAGTTAACATATTGTATTCAAAATAGAATCCTATATGTAATGACGAGTATTCAGTTCTGCACAAGACAGTAACATTACTGACACTGTGAGTTTGGGACGACACTTTCTGTGTCATGACCTATGGCAATGTTTGAGAAATCTGTTTAAAAGCACTAGTTTTGCTTTTCTGTTTCATGACACTGATGGCCAGAGTTGGGTGTAATGCATTTCACAGTAACATGTTACTGTATTCTAATTACATTTTTGAGAAACCCAGTAATGTAACAAATTACATTTTAAATTTGTGTAATTTGATTACAGTTACTAAAGTCAATGTAATTGTGTTACTTACGTTACAAATATAGTTTTTGGTAGAAAAAATGCTTCTTTTAAATCACGTTTTCTGCTGCAACGTCAGTCAATAAGCATGCACTTTTAAATAGCTGGAGAACTAAAGTTGGAATGGTTGCTGTTGAGAATGGTTGCTACTTTAAGTGGAAATACAGACATTATTTTGATTTCATTGAGCGTAAAAACAAAAATATTGCTGTGAAATGCAATCTAAAGAACTGAACTCCACCAGCAACTTGTTCAGCACTAGAACAGAAAGCATTCTACGACAATACTCGTAACCAAGGAGGACACCGGCACCCAAAAACACAGCTGCCCAACTCGACTAAATAAAAACTTCCACTAAATTGAGTTTTTGTGCAGGATCTTCTGAATGTGAAGAGAAGCGTAGCTGCTTATGGGGCTGTTCACATATTGCTTTTGCACATGCTCATATTGGGAGCGCATATTGTGCACGCGCATATTGGGAGCACATATTGCGCACATCCACATTTCCCAGGCTCACCCAGTTGAAAACCGTGAGTCACGTGACAAGAACTGACCGATCAGCTTCATACTTTGGAATATACAAATTTCGATAGAGTAATTTCTTCAGACAACCATAGAACACCCAAACACTGCAGTCCTTTTTCATACAAATGATGTCAATGGTTACAGTTATCCACAAATGTTTTCATTTAAAAGTGTTAAAAAGACAAACTGGTTTGGAACAAGTGAACGATGAGAGAATTTTAAGTTCTCTTTAGCTCTTTTGAATATGTCAAGCTGCTGTGATCAACCCATTGGAATGTTTTTCAGTGAATATTAAATTACTGAAAGAGCTGCAGTTTGTTTTGTATTTTTATAGGTATATTTTATCTTTTAAAAGTAACTTAAAGTAATTAGTAATCTGATTACTTTTTACATGAAGTAATTAGTAATGTAATCAGACTACAATTGTCCAGTAATAATCAGTAATTTGTAATCTATTACTTTTTTAAAGTAACTTACCCAACACTGCTAATGGCATAGCAATTACAATTTCAACTATAATGTATCTTGAGTCTTTACAGAGTATAAAACAAAACCATAAAGAGCAGACAATTTTTTTTTATATCAGCTGGCAACAACTTCAATAATGGATCCATCAAGCGAGGGCAAGCGTTCAGGCATCAAGATTGAGATGTCAACCTTTGTGAAAGTGTGTGCATGAATCTGATCAATAAAAAAATGAAATGGTTGTGTTGGACACGTTTCAGAGGCTTTCCCTCGTCATCCTACCTCCTCATCATTCATTGCCACATTCATATCAGCCGCTTATCGTGTAATACATCAAACAAGCTTGCCGTGGGCCTGCAAAATTTGCATGTATTATTCATTAGAGATACATAACCGGAAATCTGTGCCTATCACAGGAGCTATTGCACTTATCTGGCATATCACAGAAAGAAGGGCTCGTTTGGGAGACATTCTGCATTCCATTAATGTGGCACATGTGCAAAGAAGGGAATGTGTTCAGCGAATGCTGTGACAGTCATGAGCGTGCTCAGTAGGAATTGCATCTAAATTTGAGCACAGAGATGCCATCTCCTCCCCTTGGAGAGCGAAGACACGCTGACATTGGGTAATGACCCTGAGGGCTTCAATAATTTGGTGTGCGGTAAATGGGAAAATCATCTGTTTGATGAAAAAGTTTGGAGACGTAACAACTTAGCATTTTTTATAAATTTATCATAGATGTCATATACAATTTGTTCAGATATCTGTAAACCGTTCTTGTTTGTGCCAGGTAAACAAATAATTTGTGAAGCTTAATGTGCATCGGTTTTGAGGCTGAAGCATAATGAGGATTAGATGCTACTTGGCGATAAGACAGAAACATAACTGCAATCTTTTACACAAGTAATTGTCAGACACAGACAAATTTCGTGGATGAGTAGTCTGTTAAAAACATTTTATGAAATACCTTTGGCCATGGATAACGTGATAGTTCACACAAAATGGAAATTCTGTCATTGTTTAGTCACACTCATGTCATTTCAAATGTTTGTTTGTTGGGAACATAAATCAAGTTATCAAACAGAAGCTGCATCCCAAATGGCACACTATACACTATTCACTTATGCACTTACACACTCAACAGCATAGTATATGTATGTAGCGTCGTCCCAAATGGAACACTACTCTTTTTTTACTTAGCGGAAATTCAAACCGTTTCCCAGATGATGTTTGATGGTTGCCAAATTAGCGAAATAAATGCCCAAACTACCAAATAATACCAGCCATGAGTATAACCACATTCATCATCAGGAGGCTTGGGAGAATTTTGAATTTTTAGGAGTATTATTCCTAAATACATAAAGTAATCCAACATCAATGTCTGCAAAAAATGCCCCTTCCGTTATATGAGCAAAGCAGCGGCCGTTGGGTGCTTGAAGTGTCCAGCAATCCACACTTAATTTTACCGGTTGAGTAACTGCATCATCTGGGTATTTAAAGTGCACTGATTCTTCTTAGAATTTTCAGTGTAAACACACTACTTACACTATTTATTGACCTTATTCTTCAATGCGGAAGTGCGCTCGTTTTTGCGATTGTTTTAGAACTTCTGATTCAGTTGCCTATGGGAGAAATAACTAGGAATAATAAACGGCTGAAAACGGTCAAATTACTCGCACTACAATCAAGTGTTTGCATGATTATACAGACAAAATAGAATAATATAATAAGAAAACCTCGAGTTTGCAACATCAAGCAGCAGAATGAGCTGTTTTTAACGTCTAAAAATGAATGGAAGTGAATGAGACCGGAAGTCTCGAGCCAAAATGATTCAAATGGCTGCGCCCGCTCGTACGCGGGGAATAAGGTGAATACTACAACATGGGATAGAATAGTGCATAACTATGTGATTTGGGGCGCACCTTGTCCAAGTTTTATCTATGATATTCATAGCTTTATGAATTTTATATATTTTTAGAAGGTCTTGTATGGGAGGGTAAGTTTGTACCCAAGCTGGTTTGCCTTTTCTCTTCCCCAATTTATTTTGGTCAAGGTTTTGAAGCCCTTGCCTGGGTCCTTTACCCCTGAGTTTATATTTAAGTTAGAGAGTCGGAGGCAGTTTTTATGTTTGCACTGCTGGATTTTGGTGCTGGTGGTCATTTGGTGTGTAGTAAAAGTAGTGAACCCTGAATCTCTGGCAGTGTATATTTTCTGTTAATCCTTCCCTACCGCTGAGGACTGAATGTTCCACATACTGCTACCGTACATGCACATACAGCATTGGGTAGATAGCTTTTGAAACACATCCTGGTATTGATTGAAAAATAATCAGTTAAAGTTTTATCAGTGATGCTGTGTTGGGTAGCCTGAAATCAAAAGTTGAAGTTGAAATGAGAGGTAGAGTTGAGTGTCAAGAGTATAACAGCGATGGGTAAAGCCATGTGTCTGAATGACAGATCCTAGTAATGAGGTGTATATATACATAGGTGTATATGTAATAGTCTAAAGTGCTGAGTCTTGAGGCATGCCAGTAATTAGTAGGGGTGGGGAAAAAATGTATTCATCTATCGTGATTCTTTTACTAGAATGTTTACTCAACAATAGGGGTGGGCGATTTGGCCTAAAATCAAAATCTCAATTGAACATTTTAACTCAGATTACGATTAATGAATGATTATTTTATTCATTTATTTAATTTTTCTGTCCTCATAGTTCACTGACAGGTTTTGTACAGTATATAGGCTCACGAATTACAAGTGAGAGACTTCTGAATGAACGGAGTATTACTTGATTTGAAAATAATTAAAGGAAACACTTACAGGTACTATCTACTATCTATGATTATTTATTGAACATCAACGTTGAACAACTGAAATTAAAACACACATTGCCTAAAACGAACAGTCAGTTTTTTCTTATAAAAAAAGTTAAAGTAAATAACTTGCTCTTTTGGAAACAAAATAAATTATTTTCAAAGTTTTTCATATTTCATAAAATATCTGTTTTAAATAAAATAACTCTTGTATATCCTGTATATAATATTTTAAACAGCGCATTTCTTGCATTTTCTCTAAACAAATATTTTAATGTAATTATTAATTTTATTTTCTGGCAGAGCTTCCAATCGTCATCAATGTAGTGCAAACGTGCGACGTGTAGTTATATTTTTTGAGAGGTGTGCAGGTTTACGACTGCGTGAAGGCTGTGCCGGACCACACCAGTGCATTAAACGCAGAAGTATAAATCAGTCTTAACAGAGCAGGGTCACGTGACTCCACATGCAATAGGGAAAGTAATAGAAAAATTCCTGGAAAAATTAGATCGATTATAGGTTCTGAATGTCGATTTCGATTACTTTTTGATTAATCACACAGCTCTACTCAACAGCCACTTACATTCATGTATTTTTGGGAGAAGTTAATCAATTTACATTTTGTAAATTCAGAATCTCTAATGTCCACTGTAGAGCAGACGCCCATCATAGATCAACTATGATCATTTTTACACTGTTTAAATGACCAATTACATGTTCTTACTCATTTGAAAACCAGAATAACAGCTATTTCATAGCTAAAATAGTTCAATTTTATTGTGAGATTGGACTGGAGAGACACTTTCTTCGACATATATAGTTTGTTCAAGTGCTCATGGGAAGTTCTTAATTTGTTAGGATGTTATAATTACAAAGGTGTCACTTCGATGACTGAAAGATGTCGAATTTTAAGAAAACGTCTTGTAGATTTTTAGCTTATTATGTCCTATTTAAAATTTTGAAGGTGCTATAAATTATTGTTTTATGTGTTCTATTGTAATTGTAATTATAATTAAGTTTCTGTAGTCATAATTATGACTGTATGGTTATCTGCGTGTGTGTTCAACTGATCGATACAGACTTTCAAGTGTGACTTGAATTCACCATTGGTTCCACCTATAATTAAACCTTAAATGAACTGCTCAGTGTTTATGAGCCCTGAGTAATAAGCACCCAGGTGTGTTGGAATTGAACTCTGCTGGAAAGTGGTTTTCTAGAACCAAGAAGGAAGAATTGTGCCCTATTAGAACAGACCTGTGACCCAGTTTCAGGCTGTGAACCACTGCTTCATGATACACCTAAAATTAAATTACACCTTATCCACTCATAAAGGTACAAATATACACCTCTAAGTTGCTAATACGCTGCCTTTAAAGATAGATAAGGTTCAGAGGTGAACTTTTAAAGCCACTTCCTCAGTGAAAAGCAGTTTTTTTGTCATGATAAAATCCAGATTGCATATAGTGTTACCACCCAACATGACACACACACACACACGCAAACACTGATACCGTAAGCATCATGTCATGCCACAGGGCTTGACTTTATCAAACAAAGGAGAGAGATAAAAACAAAGGATTTGTGAAGGCAGAGGTGGAGATGGAATGAATGAAAAGAGTTTGTGTTGATAGCTTGAACCAGAGCCAAAGCGGGCAAAAGGAAAGAGGATGTGTCGGATGTACCGGGGCTTTCACTGGGACCGTGTCTTATCAGCTTTTCCAGACTCTCCCAAAGTCACATGTCCTAGTGATTCAGTGAAGCGTCAGTCTCTCTGGTTGCTGGATGGCTCTTAACCCTGAAACCACTGATCCCTGATCGCCGCCCAGCCGGGGGTCACATGATCTGCAGCAATCGCTCACGGCACCACACAGGCCTGTAAATAGTCCTGTCTTTCAGGAACACGGTCAAGGCTCCCTCGGGTGCTTTTTGACATCCTTCATGTGGACACCTTTGAGTCATGCCATTTCAGCACTGAGCCGCCCAGTGCCCATTTTTTTTGACACGTGCAATAGATGCAGTGTAAGAAGAGCGATGCAGTGTCAGTCAGAAACAGTTCTTGTTTTTCATGTCACTGTTTGAGTTGGCTTCGATGAAGGGACTCTTACCAGCAGACATTTCCAAGTGGGTGGATCTCTATTCTGTGCCGGCTCTCTAATTTCATCCTGATAATTATAAAGAGTACTTTCTGAGCCTTAATGAGACAATAGTGCCATTCCAAAACCTAGCGAACTGCCTCCACAAGCATTTTATGGCATCATGATGTTAAGGCTGTTCCAAATAGTGGGTAGTTTAATCGTGCTTCCTCTTTGGCTACTTTCTTTGTCACTTTTAATACTCTTTAGTCTAAATTCAAGGGCAAGGGCAAATACATCAGGCATTGTGAAGGCAGCACAAAGGAAAATGTAGTTAAGAAACATTTTTGTTGAAATGAGCTACTTTTAAAGGGGTCGTCCAGAGTGTAATTTTAAGGCTTGGTTGTGTTTATAAGATGCAAAGCAATGTGTGCTCATGCTTCACTTATAGAAAATCATGTTATGTCGATCAAAGTAGCTGTTAGCCGTATCAGTTTGAGCCTGAATGACACCGTGGACACAGCTGAACCTCACGCCTGCTCTCTAAAATAAATTCTGACAAGTCTTTTTCACATATTCGGAATAAGCATGTGTAAGTAAAATGAAGCGTTCACATATCTTTTGTGAGTTCGTTATTTGAGATGTATAATGCAGGGAAAGCGGCCGCATAGAGAAACACTGCAGTGCTGGTAAAGATTGTGGCTGTTTACAGTGGTTTGACTGATAAATATGAATTTGTAGCTAAATTGTTAATGGTGCCAAACAGCATTTCCTGTTGTTTATATCCGTGTTTACGTCCTCGCTACAACATACCATGAAACTATGTAATAGATCAATTAAAAAAAAATTAAAATACTTACAAGTTGTGGTTCAAAATCCACAACTTCTGCTATTATGGTTGTAACTGTTCCTTCTTTGAGGAGTTTTTAGCCGAATCCAGCACTAAACTGGGAGAGATTCTGTAAGCTGTCCTTTGTCAAATGCTAGATTTAAAAAATATATATTAAAATGAAATTGTAAGCACTTCTCTCTTTGTGTCGTGTCCTTTGGAAGCCCAATTACAGAAACAGAACAAGGTCTGTGGAAATAGCAGCCTTTGGACAGTATTTTAACTTTCTCTGCTATAACATTACAGCGCCTCTGGCCACACCCCTTCGCTGTGGTGGTGGGGGGGGGGAGAGGGGGTAGGTGCGTGGTGAATGCACGTAACCGGAAGCGTTTGTGATCTCACTAGCCTGGATGTATTTTTTTGTAGTCCCCAAACTTCGTTCACTGTAGGCTTTGCTAAGCTAAAGGGCGTCACACACCGGATGCGCCGCAACACGGCGCGCACATAACAGTTGAAAGTATCGCATACCAGACGCGCACATTCGCATGCTATTTAAAACTAAATTAATCAGATTGCGCTCTGTGGCGCGGCTGAAATATGAACAGTGTCCTGAGTCATGGCTGGGCGCCGTGGACAGCTGCCGACTTGCGGCGCCAGTGTGTGTTTACCCTGATAGAAACCTATGTTTAGAATTCTAAAATGCGTGCCGCTGTGCGGCGCATCGCCGAGAGGCTCTTCTGGTGTGCGACCTGCTTAACTCTGTAAAAGCCAATGTCTCCCGTTGCATTAAACTTTGAGCATATTACATTCAGAGATGTTGTTTATGTTCACAAAGCTACATTACACATAAAGACTATAGAATACACAAGATATGTCACTCGTATCTTTACTCAATATGGTGAATAAAGCCCCGCCCACTAGTACCTGGGGCCAATCATCGATCGCTATATGGTGAAAAAAGCCAACCTTCTAGTGCAGGAGCCAATCATCGATCGCTATAGACTGACGATACTCTGGGGGAGGGGCTCAGACCAGACGTGACTTTCTGCAGATTTTGTGTGATTTGGACGTTTAGAAATGAAACTAAAGGGACAGTTGTTGTTTAATTTTATTGGTGATTCCTAATGTGAAATTCAAAGGTAAGCTTGGCAAGCAATCTTGGAGAATTTGATGTTTTCACATTCAAACAGAATGCCCGAGCATACTGCCCGAAAGGTGTTTCAAAAATGGCCGCCAAGTGAAATGACTTGCCTTAAAGTGACTTTGTTACTCATGAACTGAAGTTTAAAATATGATATCATAGTGGACCAACTCTTTAAATATTCTTTGATGAAGAAATTTTATTCAAAAAACAACATTTATTTGAAAATGACTTATTCTGATGCTCTTTGCTATCACTTCAGTATGATACATCCTATTAATACACTGATGATGGGCCATTGAATTATAATAAAAATAATGCACACTTGAGGTGGTGATGCTTGCCACGATGCAAACAGGTTTGTTTTGATTTTATTTTTTTACAGTTGTAGGTTGTGAAATAACTGCAATCATTCAGCTTTGTGATATGGAGCTGTAAAACAGTCAAGACCCTCCTGGAACTATACTTCAGCAAAATAATTGCACACCTTAGAATGGTCATCAGCCAGTTAGAATCAAGCATTCAACAGCCCTTTATGATTTCAAAAAAAAGTTTTACGGACCCATAATCTTTAAAGAGTGGTGTACTGTAAAGCATTTATAATGCCCCAGATTTGATATATTGTCACTAAAATCCAAAATAGATGGGGGAATCTTATCTATTAGTTTTAAAATATAAGTTGACAGTATAAATTGTTTTCTGGCCACTGTAAGAATAAGAGAGATTTATAGTATTCACTGTTGCCATTTTTTTTTCAAACTGCTGTGTTTTTAATGCACTATTCACTCAAGTATTTTTCTAGAGAATTTTTCCAAAGAATATTGAGACATTGGTGTAGAAAAATTAGTATTTTAAGTTATTTTTTTTTACAGTACAATGAAGTAAAGTTTATATAGAGATCAGCATACTGGTTTCTCTCTGAGGTTTGATTTGGATGCTACCTATTGTACAGTATGTGGGCAGTGGGCAGTTCATAAGGCAGCTCATTAGGTTTTTATAACAGAACTGTTGTTTGCTCATAGATTAATGTGTAGCTGTACAACTATCTGTACAACGGCAATGGCAGCACAACTAAGTTGTATATTTATAATATACTGTAGGTAATAATGATATGTATGTGGTGAGCCAGGACTGTGGTTCCAGAAATTCCCCACTGCATGAATAATTCATGCAAACGTCTGTTTGCTGCGGTTTAGCACATGCAAAATACAGTACAGCAATGATGATATAAATGTAACGTATGTACAAGATTTATTTCCAGCTACTTTGATTGGGCAGACTAGCTGTCAAATGAACCAAAAAATCTAATATAATAAACTATAATGACCTTGGCCCTTATGTGCCTTTGATTAATTTAGTAAATAAATGTAGTCTACAATGAAGTCTTACTCAGCCCACACAAAAAAAAAAAAACACCAAAAAATGCAGCATTTTAAAGCTGCTTCATAGTGTTGATGCATACTAGTACACAACAGCAGGCTCAGTCAGATGTCCCAATAAAAGAGACAATGCGGCACAAATCAATGTCAAAAAACAGACTGTATCACAGAATTTTCAGAAAAGGTCAAAACGTGTCATATCTGCACATTTATCCTATCACATCCAATAATGAATCTGCCTTTCGGTCTCCCTTTTGGGGCATTAAATGCGTCCAAGTGTGCAAATGCAATTTAGCATGCACAAGAAGGAAGCAAATCACATCCATAGTGAACGAGGTTTTACTGTGACATGTTTATGGGTGTCTTTAAAGCATTTCACTTGAAAACACGGGGACACTTTTAGCTAAATTTAAAATGATGAATTTTTAAAGTACCCAAAGCTTGTTCTGTCAACTACAAACACTAAATGTTTGTCTCCAGAGTCTGAATAAAACAAAGAGAGACGTTCTGCTTTTTTTTTTCTTTTTTTGAGAAAACAAATATAGCCGTTATATAATATAAGGGTATGAACTATATCCATGCCAGCAATATTGATGCCAGTAAATGGGTTTTGCTTAGTTGAAATTCACTGAGTAAAGCAATCAACACCATTAAACAATTAAACCAACATTGAGTCTCATAGCAACAAACCACAGACCTTGACTTGCTCTTTATTCATATACAGGCATTTATGAAACAACAAATGTTGCTTGCGGCAAGTAATTGCTTAGTTTCTCTGTTTCACAACAGACGCATTTTAAAGGTACCGTTTTTGAATTTTGTATCAATATTTATTTACACTTGAGTGAATATAAAAAGAAAAAACTTTAGCTGTATATACTGTAAGTCTGAATGTCTCATTAATCTATTTAGCTGGTACTGCAGTGTGTCACTTGACATGTTATGTTGCTGCAGAGAAAGATTTCATTTATTAAATGTGTACACTTAAGTAGCGAATTAGCTCAAAGTGAATTGAAGATTAATTTGAATGGGGCATCAAAAGAATCGACTCTTTAAATTTGAACAAATGAATCATCCAGCGGTCGTTCGAACAGCCAGTTGACTTCAACTACGGCTATTGCTATCAAAAATAAAAGGTTTTAGGAAAGAGTAAATGAGGAAAAATAAGAGTTTGAGAGAGTGTAATAATGGAAGAACCTCACATTTTGTGAGACCAAACCAAGCGAATCAAAAATAGTCAATTTAACCCTTCTATGGTTTCTGTAGGGTTACATTTAACTTACACCTGTTCAGTGGTAATGTGGAAGTGTTACTTGAGTTCCTTTCGTGATGTGAAGAACTCCCTCTGTTGAGCAGGGGTTCCCACCTGGTTAGCTGGTCAGCTCTTTGTCCTATGGGGCTTGGAGGGGCGAGTCTGTCATTTCAAGGTTTGAGGTGGGAAAGGGACTAGTCGTGTTGACTTCTGTTTTCGCGGCGCACTAAACTTCTCTAGACTCTCGACGGAAAGAAAAGAAAGAAGGGTATTGGAGATGGGAGCTGGGCGGTTAACCCATTTTTGCAACACAGGCTTATTCTGAAAACGTAGTCCCATGGATGTTTCTGGAGACCGCGAATTATGTAGCCGGAGGTACTTATGGCTTCATTTTAATAATTTTTTTTTAAACGAACACTACGGGGCGATATGACGCCGTTCCTTTTTGCACTTACCAGCTGACCGCTTACCTCCGTGTGGAGGGCTTTCCCGCCGCAACCAGTTTGTCCCGTTAGCTTGTCATGTACGCGGCCTTGAGATGCAGAGAGAAGTTGACCACGACGACGGGGTTTGAGTCCAGGGAAGAGCGGTTCCAGCAATCAGGTAAGACAAAAACAGAATCCAAAAAAATAAATAATATAAGTGAATAACAGAGTGAGAATGTGGTAAAATCCAAAAACGCAGTAAAAATCAGGCGAGGTCTTTTCTTTTTCTGGACGGCTTTTGTAAACCGTTGGTTGGGTTTAGGGGAAGTGGGTGGGCGGGTCAATCAATAAAATTGGTTGGGTTTAGGGAAGGAGGAGGATGGGTCAATCGATTGGAATGGTCAGCCGGCCAGTCAGTCAGACAGACAATCGGTCGACAGCGGCCTCTGGTGGGTTTATGCGAGAACAGCAGGCGCAACAGCACTCGCGAGAGAAACTTGAGACATAAAAAAAAAAAGTGCACACAGCGGCCTCTCGCGGATTTGCAAAAACAAAAACTACAAAAATACATACCTCCCGGGACATATTTCGCGGTCTCCAGAAATGTCCACGGGACTACGTATACAGAATGAGCCTGGGTTGCATTTTTGCCTGGGTCTAAGTCTCTTCACTGAACCCAAAGAGAAGCTGTCCTGAGCTGGAACGGAACAACTTTCTCTCTCCTGGGGTCTGTGTCAATTCTCTTCCTGATCTGGTCTAGTTGGTGGCCATACTCATCAGTTTTTATAAAGGTGGTCTTGTAACACCCCCCTGAGCCGAATTGACTATGGAGAAGTTAACTATATCGAGGCACGTTTTATAGTCTTTTGTTCCGAAGCTTGGTGATTTGCATATGCATTCTGGGTGTAAGCTGATGCAGAAAATTTTAAAGTTTCTTAAAATGTTAATGTTGCACACGTATTAACATAATATGTACACAATCGTTCAGTACACCAAATTAGCTTTGCAGGGACATCAAACATGAACCATCTATGATCTTGTTTAGCTATGGTAGAGTTAAGTATTGATTGCAGGAGTATTAAAACCATAATAATAATACATGAGCAAGAGACTTGTTGCAAAGCACCTGATTACACAAAATGAGAGAATAAAGGTTTACATTAAAAGCATTAAAAGCTTGCAAGGAACTTAAAGGAGCACATTCATTACACTTAGCAATATTCATTCATTCATTTATTTTCCTTAGGCTTAGTCCTTTTATTCATCAGGGATCGCCACAGCAGAATGAACCGCAAACTTATACAGCATATGTTTTACATAACCCAGTACTGGGAACACTTAGCAATATATTAATAGTAATTAATTAAAGCTGGGGAAAAGTTTGTTCATAAATGAATGAATACGATTAAGACAGCTATTTTAAGAACCATTTGAGATAAATCTGGAAAAACGAACTGAAAATTGAAAATCTATTGCAGTTCTTTGCAAAATGCTTTATGTGTCATTTGGCACCCTTTAGGTATTCCCTACTTCAGCACTGAGTCATTTAGCATCCAGCTGGGGAATAAGCTGGCAGAGCAATCTTAAGTGTTCTCGCTTGAAGTTATCAGATTGGCTTAGCACTTGATTTATGCTGCTAGTGAGTCACAAGTGTTTATGTAAGATATGTAAGATTATAGCTGCCTCCATTATATGTTTTCCAGTGAAGTTAGATGTGTGATAATTAAAGTGTGACACCGCATAAAACTATGTTGATTTCAATGTATTTTAGTGTCTTTTCCAGAAAATTACTTTTAAAGCTGACATGAAACGGATGTTGTGATAGTCTTTACATGCCTGTTGTGATGTATGTCTGAGTAAAACAGTTTCTAAAAGCAAGACAAAAAGCAAGCTGGTACTTGTGTTAGTCCATTGGGAATGTATTGAGTTGTTGTTGTTTGTTATTGCTGTCAACTAAATGTGATGAATAAATTAAAATGATTATCACTTATGTGAGTGACTGGCTGTTCCAAAAAACATGTATTAAATTGATAAAAAGTATTAAATAAAAAACAAACATGGACAAAAGAACAACAACAACAACAAAAATATGTAAGAATAAGTCATGTATTATACTGCAATATACACTCACTGCCCACTTTATTAGGTACACCTGTTCAACTGCTCGTTAATGCAAATTTCTAATTAGCCAATAACATGGCAGCAACTCAATGCATTTAGGCATGTAGACATGGTCTAGATGATCTGCTGCAGTTCAAACCAAAGAAAGATGATTTAAGTGACTTTGAACGTGGCATGGTTGTTGGTGCCAGACGGTATTTCAGTATTTCAGAAACTGCTGATCTACTGGGACTTTCACACACAATCATCTCTAGGGTTTATAGAGAATGGTCGAAAAAAGAGAAAATATCCAGTGAGTGGCAGTTCTGTGGGCGCAAATAACTTGTTGATGTCAGAGGAGAATGGCCAGACTGGTTCCAGCTGATAGAAAGGCAACAGTAACTCAAATAACCACTCTTTACAAATGACGTGTGCAGAAGAGCTTCTCTGAACACACAACACGTCCAACCTTGAGGTTGATGGGCAACAGAAGACCACACCGGGTGCCACTCCTGTCTGCTAAGAACAGGAAACTGAAGCTACAATTCACACAGGCTCACCAAAATTGGACAATAGAAGACTGATAAAGAAACATTACCTAGTCTGATTAGTCTCAAGTTCTCCTGGGACATTCAGATGGTAGGGTCAGAATTTGGCATCAACAACATGAAAGCATGGATCCATCCTGCCTTGTTTAAATGCTTCAGGCTGGTGGTGGTGTAATGGTGAGGGGAATATTTTCTTGGCAGGGCCTATTAGTACCAATTGGGCATTGTGTCAATGCCACAGCCTACCCGAGTATTGTTGCTGACCATGTCCATCCCTTTATGACCACAGTGTACCCATCATCTGATGGCTACTGTACTTCCAGCAGGATAACGCTACTGGTTTCATGAACTTGACAATGAGTTCACTGCACTCAAATGGCCTTCACAGTCACCAGAACTCAATCCAAAAGAGCACCTTTGGGATGTGGTGGAATGGGAAATTCGCATCATGGATGTGCAGCTGACAAATCTGCAGCAACTGTGTGATGCTATCATGTCAATAGGGACCAAAATCTCGGAGGAATATTTTCAGTACCTTGTTGAATTTATGCCATGATGGTTTAAGGCAGTTCTGAAGGCAAAAG
Source organism: Danio kyathit (assembly GCA_903798195.1). Lineage (NCBI taxonomy): Eukaryota > Metazoa > Chordata > Actinopteri > Cypriniformes > Danionidae > Danio > Danio kyathit. The sequence goes on from LR812523.1 coordinate 31,845,462, forward strand.
CGGGTCCAACCCGGTACTAGTAAGGTGTACCTAATAAAGTGGCGGGTAAGTGTAGAATATAGACAGTTTTGACTTTAGGATGATATTTTTTGGTCTTACAAAAATTAAGAGTTACATATATACAAAACAGCTAATTATAAATATTCATTCAATAATTTTCCTTTGGCTTTGTCCCTGATTTATCAGAGGTCACCACAGTGGAATGAACCGCCAACTATTCCAGCATAGGTTTTTCGCAGCGAATGCCCTTTCAACTGCAACTCAGTATTAGGGAACCTAATTATAAATAATAAATACAAAAAAAATACATTGATTGAATCAATAAGGTGTTAAAATTGCATAATGACAAGAAATAGCTAATATACATCGCGCCACCAAACACATAAAATGAAATTAACAAGCCTGGTTTTTAAAAATGTAAGGAGTAAAAAGTACAGATATTTGTGTAACATTGTAATGAGTAAAAAGTTATATAACAAATAAAGTAGATCCAAACTTTGAGTTTCTTTTTTTTTTTTCTATTGACCACAAATGAAGATATTTTAATGGATGTTGGAAACCAGTAGCCATTGATTAGTAGGAAAAATACCAGTGGTTACCAGCATTCTTCAAAATATCTTCTTTTGTGGTAAATGTAACTCTCTTAAGTAGCATTGGTATCAAAGCAAATAGTATGTAAAAAATAGAAAATAGAAAGAATAGAAGTTCTTGTTTTTTTATTGCTGGAAAAGTCACATCTTTTTTAGTTAGAAAATTTGGTCAAGGTTTATAACTGCCTTAGTACATTTTTAAAGGTGTAGAAGAGGTAAATATTGAATGTGTGAGATGATGCAGGATAACCCTCTCTCAATTAGAGAGGTGAGGGTGCTCTGCTTGTAGGAGGTGTTATTTCAGCGTTTTAGCACTGGTGACACCGGCTCTGCACCAGCCTGTCTCTTTGTAAGCTTTTATGATTCTGACACTTCATTATCAGCATATCGGCTGACAGCATGACAGGCCCAATCTGAGCCAATCACTGCAGATGTTGATTTGTGACCAGTGGGCAGAAAACAGGTAGTCGATAGATGGATACACTCTTATCTCCTGTCCTTTAAACACACTGTTTAATTTTAATTTGACATGTTATATTCCCCTAAGCTTTTTATTGCAATATGCAAAAATGTGCACCTAATGCAAAGGTCTTGTAAAGCTGGTTTATTAGCTCTGGTGCCATACGTTTATACTTTTAGTTTGGTTATTGAACAGTTTAGTTACTAATGAGCAAATGGTTTTGGCTGAATGAGCATGTGAACCACAGTTTAATCATTAGCAGAGAATTATGTGGAGTGGTATGATTTAAAAAAAAAGAGTCTATGCAGAGATAAATGTCACAGTCAGTGCACATTGTGACAACAGGTGACAAAAGTGAAAATGCCAGCTTTGACAGCAGCTAAATTTCAAGCATAGATGTACGAAAACAAAAGGAAAAGACAGCAGCAGGTAATGGAGCACTACAGAAATGCTGCATCCTCCAGAGATATGAGAGGGAATTCTAGCAAATGTCCACCTGCAAAGACAAGAACCAGTCATTTCAGGACAACTTAGACTGATCTGGAATACTTTAAAAATGGAGCATCCCCATGGCTCACAATTCCCCTCAATCTAAAGGAAGAGCCAAGATATATGTCCAGAATCCTAGGCATATTTCCAAAGCACAGACAGACTACTAGTTAATTTACTATTTAACCCAATAAAATAAACAGTTGTGCTTTTTTCTATGATACTATTTACACATAAACATTATTGTCTCCACCGAAAACATAAAAAAAAGTAATTTTTAATTTTAATAATTTTTTATTTATTGCAGTATTTTCAGGTAAAATAGAGACTTTGCCATTCAAAAATAAAAACAAAAGGCAGTTTAGAGGATTATGAAATACACTCACCGGCCACTTTATTAGGTACACCTTACTAGTACTAGGTTGGACCACCTTTTGCCTTCAGAACTGTCTTAATCCTTCATGGCATAAATTCAACAAGGTACTGGAAATATTTCTCAGAAATTTTGGTCCATATCGACATGATAGCATCACACAGTTGTTGCAGATTTGTTGTCTGCTTATCCATGATGCGAATTTCCCGTTCCACCACATCCCAAAGGTGCTCTATTGGATTGAGACCTGGTGACTGTGAAGGCCATTTGAGTACAGTGAACTCATTGTCATGTTCAAGAAACCAGTCTGAGGTGATTTGCGCTTTGTGACATGGCGCATTATCCTGCTGGAAGTAGCCATCAGAAGATGGGTACACTGTGGTCATAAAGGGATGGACACGGTCAGCAACAATACTCAGGTAGGCTGTGGCATTGACACAATGCTCAATTAGTACTAATGGGCCCAAAGTGTGTCAAGAAAATATTCCCCACATCACCACCATCAGCAGCCTGAAACGTTTATACAAAGCAGGATGGATCCATGCTTTCATGTTGTTGACCCCAAATTCTGACCCTACCATCTGAATGACGCAGAAGAAATAGATATTCATTTGGTGAGCCTGTGCGAATTGTAGCCTCAGTTCCTGTTCATAGCTGACAGGCGTGGGACCTGGTGTGGTCTTCTGCTGCTGTCATCCATCCAACTCAAGGTTGGACGTGTTGTGTGTTCAGAGAAGCTCTTCTGCATACTTCGGTTGTAAAGAGTGGTTATTTAAATTACTGTTGCCTTTTTATCAGCTCGAACCAGTCTGGCCATTCTCCTGACTTCTGGCATCAACAAGGCATTTGCGTCCACAGAACAGCTGCTCACTGGATATTTTCTCTTTTTCCGACCATTCTCTGTAAACCCTAGTGATGGTTGTGCGTTAAAATCCCTGTAGATCAGCAGTTTCTGAAATACTCAGACTAGCCCTTCTGGCACCAACAACCATGTCAGTTTTAAAGTCACTTAAATCACCTTTCTTCCCCATTCTGATGCTCAGTTTGAACTGCAGCAGATCATCTTGATCATGTCTACATGCCTAAATGTATTAAGTTGCTGCCATGTAATTGACTGATGTACGTATAAGACAATTAAGACAATTGGCTAAATTTTCATGGAAAATACTGATATATATAAATACTGATATATATCCGTATTTTCCATGCAAGTTAGGCTTATTACAAAAAAACTTTAAAACTTAAAGCCAAGACAGAAACTAAAAAGTTATTATTCGTAGTAATTTCTCCTAAATCATCCAACCAATAGTCCAAGTCTATTGTTCAGTTTATTCATGTAAATGTTGAGCATTGAGCAGTGGAAGGTTGGAGGTTGTGTGCCCTGTGTAAAGAACAGGTGGTGAGAATTGAGCAAATGTGGATTTATCAGAGACTATTGACTGAAATGCTAATCTCCTGCAGCATGAGTATCATCATATGTTTTTAGGGCAAATACAGTCATGCATTACTGTTGTGGTGCTTTCTCAAAACAAATCACATTCCTTGACTTTTTAGGTTTTAAAGATTTATAGATGCTGACTTTCAACTTCCTTCAATTCTGCTAAAAGAGAGATAATGCTAATGTGTCTTGCCGAAATGCCATCAGTGAAAGTATTGCAATACTGAGTCAATTAATGACGAGAATCCTTCAGCTCATGGGGAAGATGAGCTCCGGCTATTCCCCGTGGATAGAGTCAGCACATTTAGTTGCGTAGAGAGCTGATTTATCACAAATAAAATAATTGTGAATTTTTTGTTGCCTGCAGGAAGAGCTTGGAATATATATGAGGATTTGTATCTGCCTTCTTTTGATGCAATGGCAAGGAAAGTCTGTTTTTATTTTTTTTTCAGACCTGTGCAAACCACATTTGAAATGTAGAAGGGGTTTGATTTAATTTGATTTGACTGATATGGATGTAAATTTTCCGACGCAGTGGCGCAGTAAGAAGTGCTGTCGCCTCACAGCAAGTAGGTCGCTGGTTAGAGCCTTGGGTGGGTCAGTTGGCGTTTCTGTATGGAGTTTGCATGTTCTCCCTGCGTTCGCGTGGGTTTCCTTCGGGTGCTCAGGTTTCCCCTACAAGTCCAAAGACATGTGCTATAGGTGAATTGGGTAAGCTAAATTGTTCGTAGTGTATGAGTGTGAATGAGTGTGTATGGATGTTTCCCAGAGATGGGTTGCAGCTGAAAGGGTATCCGCTGCGTAAAACACATGCTGGATAAGTCGGCGGCTCATTCTGCTGTGGTGACCTCAGATTAATAAAAGGACTAAGCCGAAAATAAAATAAATGAATGAATAATAATATTAATAATAATAATAATAATAATAAGTAAATAAATAAACAAAATGAAAAAATCTAAATATAAAATAATAGTATAATAAAAATACTTTATATAATATTTTATTTTATGCAAATAGTAACATCAGTATACACAATAATCAAGACATTGTTATTAGTCCGGGTACCAGTTACATTGTTTGTGAAAAAAATTGTGAAGTTTGTAATACAAAAATGGTTTATCTTCGTCTTGTTGTTGACAATTTATTTGCTAATTTAATTGTAAAATACACTGCTATGGAATATTTCCAAGGACAGAAAACTGTTTTGTTTTTCATGCTTAGATTAACATCTTTCCATTAGCGAAACATTCGTTGACACTTGTCAAAGATACTGCTATTTAATTTGACTAACTAATGATCACTATAATCATAACACAAGCTTTCAAGCAGTTTATGAGCTGTTTATGGAGCAAAAGAAGAATAAGGAACATACACTGTAAAAAATACAATGACAAAAAGTCAAGACAACAAATATTTTTATGTTGCTTTAATTTATTTTAATAAGTTAATCAGGTTTCAACTAAATCTTTTAAGTTATACAAAGTATAACTTAATATTTTTAGTCAGTTTGATTGATAAAAAAAATTAAAAGTTAAATTAATTCATCTAATAAATTGAAGGCAGCAAGAATTTACAGTGTAGGAATACTAATAAATCAGAAATATTGATGATTTCAACATTAATATTAGGAGGCATACACTCAATTGTTATATAAAAAATGTTACACAATCCCATCATTGATCTGTATGGGTTGTAGGTTTAAAAACGAGAGAACTGAAAGGCACAAAGAACCTCATTAACCTCCTCTATTGATGCCAGCTCTTCATATCATAAAAGAACCCACACACAAATACAATTTTATCACAAAGAAAGTTTGTGCTAATGAACGTTAGCTGTATCTCTGATGCTAATAGCCAGACTGGTTAAAACAGCAACAGCGTTTTTCAGTTTGACGTGTTTCAATTAATTCAGTCATGAAAACCAAGGTATCATCGCCTACCTCTCTCTTTTTCTCTTTCCCTCCCACAGCTGCCTGCCTTCACATGTAATTAATCTGAGAAAGTAACTCTATATTCACTCAGGCATAATAAAACTACACAGAGAATGATCCAGTGACCCTTTCAAATTAGACACTCAGTGTTTCCTACTGCTTGAGACTTGCTAAAGAACACTTTGTGGAGAGAAATTAAACAAAAGCTACTCATGATGTTAAAGTTAACTTGGCCATGGAAGTGTTAGATTGTGAAAGTTCACATAAATACTTTGTGTAGCTGGTAAACTTAAAGGTCAACAGTGATTGTAATTGTACAGAGAGATGTCTGTCGTGTATGCTGTGTGTTCTTGTTGTTCGCTGCATGTCAGTTTAACAAGGCTGCTCTTTGAAAGTGTGACATCTCTCTTGCTGAAAAGGCCACCTCAGGCTGGTAAGTGCTGGTTTTGGGCTGGTCAGGCTGGTTGATTCCACTGTTACACCATGTCCTAACAACACACGACGCAACATGTTATAAAAGCTATCTTTTCCACATTAAAAGGAGTTTTTGAGCCAACCATCTGTGATGCTAAATTTCTATTTTAAAAAATGTTTTCCATTTCCACAGTGTCATAGCAGAACAACAGCTTAAACTACTATGACAATGATAACTTCAACTACAGATTATGTGCTTTATTCGGTGTTAAATGCTACCAATGTGAGTTTAAATACCACACTGAAAGCAGCAGCAGATATTTCACCTCAGATCTTGAAACTCAAAAATCTAGCAGACGGATTGACAATAAAAAGTCAGAACTGAGACTCAGTGCAAACTAACAACATCAGTCACTCAGTAGCCTATTAATAATGTTAAACAGTTGTAATATGTATTAATTAGATTAAAAACCTTTACTATTTCTTTAGTAGTTGATTAGCTGGTATCTACATGTTTCTGTCATGTCACTTTGCATTTGGTGCAGACAAACAAATTGCATGTTGCTGGAATTGCATTGCGTGTTGTTAGTTAACTTTATATTATTGGTTATTCCTTAAGTTGGTCTTTGAGTTTACAAATATTTAACCAGTAAAATGTATTTTAAAAAAGACTTCTTTAGAGTTTGTAACACCACTGGATCCTCAGAATGTCATTAAAACCTACTAAAACTTTACTTTACAACACTCAATTTGGACGGTCTCTGTTTGTTTGCAGTTCAACTGTAGGTAAAGAACTGGTTGTTTTAAAAAAAGTATGAGTATCTTTATGCAAACACTCAAGTGTTTTTGTGCTGGTGTCATGACTGGAATGAAGACTTTCGTGGAAAAATAAATATGACACTAAAACCACCATTAGGTTGCAGCAAATTCCTGTTTTATTGAATGATTAACTGAAGCGTTCATTCAAATAGTAAGTATGTAAGTAATGCTATTTATATAGCGCATTTATCGTGTATGGGCATTTATCCCAAAGCACTTCACAATCATGAGGGGGGTCTCTTCACAGCACCACCAATGCACATTTGGGTAATGCAACGGCAACCACACGACAGCAATGCCAGTTGTTGGTGGAGCTATTGGTGGAGTGGAGAGACAGTGATACAGCCAATTCAGTGGATGAGGATGATTAAGAGGCCTTGATGGGTAAGGGCTGATGGAGGGACTTTGGCCAGGACACCGGGGTTACACCCCTACTCTTTACGGGCCATAGGACTTTTTTTAATGACCACAGAGAGTCAGGACCTCGGTTTAACGTATCATCCGAAAAATGGTGCTCACTGACAGTATAGTGTCCCCATCACTATACTGGGCATTAGGACACAGACCGCAGGTTGATTAATTGTTCAAAAAAATGTTTTGTTTTTAAACCAAACACCACCATGTTGCTCTGAGACATATCTTTAGTTATGATGACGATGAGGAGATGTGGTGAGGAGATGTTTGGTTTCTGTGAGCATAAATGCAATGAAATACCTTTAAAGACCAATTTTATTTTGGCATACCGAAAGTAAACATTGTTTATGGCTTTACAGATATTAATTTCAAGTTATTTAAAGCTGAATAATGCAATGGCAATGAGACCAATAGTGGTTGTTTTGCTGCTTTTGACTGGTGGTAATTTTTTGTTCATAGAAATGTTTCTATAGGCATTAACAACACCATACAAAGAAAAACAGAATGTCAAATAAATAAAGAAGCCAGGAGACTTTGTGTGCAAACCCCAGACTTGATGAACATGATATTTAAACAGTGTTTTTTGAGTGGAATTTAAAGTGTTCTTACACATTAGAATTCTTACAAAATCATGGTGTTCAAAACTAATACCAATATTTTAACAATTTATTTAAAGAAATGTCATTCTGGCAATCTGATATTAGGTGTGGAGAGGACTCAAGCATTTGCCATCCCTTACCATTACAAACATACCTTGCATAGCTCTTTATCTTTTAACCCTTTATAGGGCACTCATTGGGAATTCCTGGAGTGTTAATGGGGGTTATTGTGAACTTTTAAAACTTAAAAAATAAATATTTTGTAATCAAAGTCATTGATGTTTATGGTCACATTATGGTTCTTAACATGAGATTTTTGTGGACAGGACAGGACCCTGCTACACTAAATTGTCATGAAAACATAATGGATAAAATTTTACTAATGACCATTCTACAAAACAAAATTTTGAATTCATTAAAACTCTGAGCTTGAGCTTTGTTGAAATGTTGATTGTATGATTGCACATACTGTACCAACTCCCCTTTTAATGCAAGGCTTTTCTTCAGGTCCTCAGAGACATAATGTATTTGTCCAATATGGTCTGACAAACATGTCTGTCTTTGCAACAGGGTAAATGTACTGTATTATTGTACATTGTGTTAAAGAACGAGGTGTAAAATAGATTTTAATACCTGCATTGGGAATTGAATTCTTTTTTTGTCATCCTGAATTCAGTTCTTTGTGCCATATACGTATATCTGTGATAACTTAATGCAGTCATCACTCATCTGATGTGCAAAGACACTAATTCATTGTTGGGTTGCCAAAATCAATAACCAGTGCAAAGGAAGAAAGCACAGCAACAGGTGAACCTGAACCTGCCATGTAGTGGCCAGTCAATAACAGGCATTGTGTTTGAGAGAGAAAAAGAGGACGCATCTGTTGTGAGATGCACAAAGGCCAGTTTAATATTGATCTCTTTTGCACTTCTTTCTTTTAGGATATGGACTTTTAAGCTAGTATGCGCCTCTAAATTCTAAAACAAAGAAAACTGCCTTACATTTGCTTTGTCAGGCTGAAAAAGTGTTTGCTTGTGTTTATCTTGGCTTTTGCCTTTGTTTAATATGATGTGATGAAGCGCCAGCTACACTAGCTTCGCCCTCTGATTGGTCCAAATCCATCTTTAACTGACATTTTGATTGGCTTTTTATAAGACCTTTCAAAGCATTTTCATGTTCTGTGTGAACAAACAGCTTCTCGTTTGACACAGTGTCATGACTGTTTTGACACCATGTGAGGGCTAGAACTGTCATATTGTTTAGCTCACAGAATAAAACAGAAGGACAAATTTTCTTGGGAAAGTGGCTTTCTGGAATTTCTAGGCTCAGGTGGACAGGAATGCAGTGGTAATGAGGTGCCAGAAATGGCATGCGATGTGCCAATTTTTTCCTAAAAGATGTTTTTGGGAAGGGATTTCTGTTTCTTACTTTGTTTTTCATTTTGGAATGCCAAGTAAAGACCCTTTAAAGTCAAATAAATGAAGGATATTTCAGAAATTCTAAGCAACTCAAAATTTCCAACTCATTTCCATACTTTTCCCAGGATCATGAAAAGTATTTCTTGTTTTTGCAAAAGCACAAGCATTCTTTTTTGCATAAATCTTATTATGATTCTCCTTGCACATTTTGTGGCACTTCCAAGTGAAATAATCCAATAAATGGCATTAAAAAACCAGTCCAGTTTTCTCAGAAACGGATCAAAATTATTGTGGTAATGTTATATTGCCTTGGTTCATGTAAGTAGTAAGTAGTCATTTTAATGTGTGAAAAACATCTATGGCAAAGATTCTCTTTTACAATGATTTTAGTCAGTTTTTTATTCAACCGTGAGATCTTTTTTTTTTATGAGACTTGTAAAGGCAAAGCTCTCGATTTTTGGTCAGTCTACGTTCCTACTCTCACCTATGGTCATGAGTATGACGGCAAATCAATGCCAAAAATAATCGAGCGCACCAGTGATGTTTACGTGCGAAGAGAAGTGAACCTCAAGAAGATTACAGGTCTACACGCCAGGAAACTAGTGCTCACGCACGCACAGTGGATGTTCACACGCGTGCTGTGAAGCATAACCTCGTTTGCGAGAGCAAACATCATGCGCACAGATGATGATGTGCGCGCACTCAAGGGTTTACAACCAGCTCACGAGCACCCATATCCTCGCGGTGGATCAGTTCAGCGCGCGCGTGAACATCCACTGTGCTCCTCCACATCAAGAGAAGTCAGCTGAGGTGGCTCGGGCATCTGTTTCGAATGCCTTCTGGATGCCTACCTAGAGAGGTGTTCCAGGCATGTCCCACCGGGAGGAGGCCTTGGGAAAGACCCAGGACACGCTGGAGGGACTATGTCTCTCGGCTGGCCTGGGAACACCTCGGGATCCCCCCGGAGGAGCTGGCGGAAGTGTCTGGGGAGAGGGAAGTCTGGGGGTTCTCTCCTAAGACTGCTGACCCCGCAACCCGGCCCTGGAAAAGAGGTTGAAAATGAATGAATTAATGAATGAATAATCAAAGTGTTTCAAGAGTTCACACTTAGCTGATGATTGATAATAAAGCGTGTTTGGCATGCTGTCCCGGGAGAGAGCCCTGAGCTCAGAATATCCTTGAGCCCGGGGCTTCCTCCCGTTTGTGAGGCGACAGGAGAGTCTGAGCTCAGGTGGTCTCGAGAACTCCCCTGCTGTGAACTACTGGATATGTATCTGGCTAAGAGTTGCCTTAGAATGCTATTTGGTTAGTCAATTTTCTTATGGTGCCTGTTTTTGAACGGTGGGAGGAAACCGGAGAACCCGGGGAAAACCCACGCAAACACGGGGAGAACATGCGAACTCCGCACAGAAACGCCGACCAGCCCGGAGGGAAACGGACCAGCGACGTTCTTGCTGTGAGGCAACAGTGCTACCCACTGGCCACCGTGCCGCCCTATCGGAGAAGGGGAGGAGTAGGGGTGGAAGGGGGGATTCTTCAAACGAAGATGACTGGATCAAAGTGCTCCGGTAATTTATAGTGGTCTATGTTCATCTGATTGGCGCAATATGCGGAGTTAATCGATACCAGCTGTGTTCAATCATAAGCACGTGATCCTCTCGAAATTAGTTTGTAAACAAACCCCACTTCAAGAGTTCACACTTAGCTGATGATTGATAATAAAGCGTGTTTGGCATGCTGTCCCGGGAGAGAGCCCTGAGCTCAGAATATCCTTGAGCCCGGGGCTTCCTCCCGTTTGTGAGGCGACAGGAGAGTCTGAGCTCAGGTGGTCTCGAGAACTCCCCAAAATGCTTTTTAGCTCGGGACAGCAGCCGCGTATTGAAGAAACCCCCCAATAAGCTAAGGATCAGTGCTATATCCGGCTGCTGGATATAACTGAAGGTGGAGAAGGGAGAGAGGCTCCTGAAGGACAGAATTTGGAAGCGGGCTCTTAGGAGAGCCTGAGATTTGGCGTGGGAGGCTATGGTTGACTCCGGGGGAGTCGGATGCAAGGGATGCTCTTGCGGGGGTCGGAGCGGGGGTGGGCGGGCTCCTGCGGGGGTCATAGTATGGTTATTGGGAGATGAGGACTCCAGCAGGAGAGGGGGTGAAGTGGGCCGGGGGGGGCATGACTCTGATGGAGTCGAACTCGGGAAGGCTCCGTGGGAGTCCGAGTTGAGGAGTGATGGCCTATGCGAAAATAGAGAAGAGTAGCGGAGAAACTCAACGCTAGAAGGAAGGAAAGAAAGTAGCGGAGTAACTCGACGCTGAAGAAAGAAAAGTAGCGGAGTAACTCGACGCTAGAAGGGGGTTGGGAATTTAGAGGTGGGAAGGGTAGAGGAGTTGGAAGAGTGGGGGGGGGGGGTGGAGGAAAGAGCAGAAGCATTTGATGCTGGAAGGAAGGGAAGAAGGTGCGGAGAAACTCGACGCTAGGAAGGAGAGAATAGGAGATGCGGAGAAACTCGACGCTGGAAAAGTAAAGAAGATATGTATTGGCCGGGGGGGGGGGGGGTAATGTTTGACTCCGGGGGAGTCAGTGCTCTGTGGGCGACTCCGTGGGAGTTAGAGCTGTAATGTTTGGCCTCCTGCAGAAGTCTGGGAAGGGGAGGGGGCGTTGGAGACTCCTGTAGGAGGTGGACTGGGGCAGGACTCCGGGGGAGTCTGAGCTCGGGAAGACTCCGGGGAGTCAGAGCTTGAGGAGTGAGGGCTTATGCGAAGGAAGAAAAGAGTAGCGGAATACTCTACGCTAGAAGAAGATTGAGTAGCGGAGCAACTCAACGCTGAAAAAGAAAAGTAGCGGAGTAACTCGACGCTGGAAGGGGGTAAGGGTTGGAGGGGGGGGGGAGCTGGAGAATGGGGGGGGGATTGAGGAAAGAGCGGAAGTAATCTACGCTTGAAGGAAGGGAAAGAGATGCGGAGAAACTCAACGCTAGGAAGCAGGAAAGGAGATGCGGAGAAAACTCAACGCGGAAGGAGCAAAGATAAGTAAGTTTTTTTAATGGCTTGGGGGGGGCAGTGATTGATTCCTGTGAGAGTCAGGCTCGGGGGCACTCCGGGGGAGTAGAAGCGGGGGTGGGTTGGGGGCCTGCAAGAGCTGGGAAAGGAAGGGGCAGTGGAGGCTCTTGCTGGAAGCGTGATGAGTGAGGGGGTGGCCGGGGATTGGGCTTGGCGTGACTCCGTGGGAGTCGATGCTCTTGGGCCTCCGTGGGAGATAGAGCTGTGGATGAGTATGAGAGAAGTGATGGGGGAGCAGAGTATAGCTCGTGCTAAGAAAAGAATAGAGAGGGAGTAATTAGAGCTGAATTTAAAAATTTAATAATAGAAAAGCGGGGGGGGGGGGGGGGGGGGGGGGGCGAGAAAGTAGCGGAGGAACTCAACGCTGGAAGGAAGAAAATTAGCGGAGTAACTCGACGCTAGAAAAAGAAAACAGCGGAGAAACTCGACGCTGAAGAATTAAGAAATAATAGGGGAGAACAGCATTGTTAGAAGAAAAGAGGGTTTAGCGGAGTAACTCGACGCTAGAAATTATAGAACAGTAGCGGAGAAACTCAACGCTAGAAAGAGGGGGAGGAAGAGGAAATGGCAGAGTCGTGCTCGTGCCCTTGTACTCTAGATGATGGATGTCGTCTGGTGAGAGACAGCTGGGCTTCCTTGAGGTGATGTCTGCTGAGTCGGATGCATGTCTTGAATGCATCTGAAGACCAGCGGCCGAGGGTCTGAATTTGGTTTTGTGAGAGCCCGTTGTGGGCAGCTGTAGTGGCGGCTCCGATTCTGAAGGAGTGGCTAGAGAATGATTCAGGTGAAAAGCCAGATAGGCGTAATGTTTCTTTCAGATGTTTTTGGAACCAAAAACGGGTTACTGGACGATTAGCGTCGTCAGTGAAAAGAGGGGAGGAAGGATTGGAATCTTGGGATTTCCTCAGCTGTAAGAATGCTAGGAGGGTTTGGAATGGCTGTGTGGGAGAGGGGAGGTCGAAAATGTAAATAAAATGGCCGTTGCGAATTTGATCTGTTTTACTCTGCTTAATGAGGAAAGAAATGGTTTCTTTATCCTGCAGAATCAGATCGGATATGGTGGGGTGAATGGAGGGGTTGAATTTGCATGTGGTAGTGAGTTCTGAGCATCTAAGGAAGCCATAAAAGGCTAGGGTGAACATGGCGTCTAGGGTGCGAGCTGTGTGGATGGACTTATAGCCAAAAAACTGAATGCCGCTCAAGTAGCTTCTAATTGAACTGGCTTGTATGTTTTTTGAGGTGTGTAGATGAGCATTGGATGAGGTGATGGAGAGAAGGGAAAAATCTGGGAAAGGTATTTCAAACAGAAAGTGAAAGTGTTATAAGGTGTTCCATGCTGTGAGGTAAGATTGTAGAGTCCTCGGAGCCACTGCCTGGAGGATGAGAGACATGGAGGTTTCCCGGAGGTGGTATAGAGGGTGGTTTATGGCAATGTCATCTCTGAATAGTGAGGAACAGGTGTTGGATGAGGGTCCGCCTCTGGCGCCAATAGCCGAAATTTCTGGAAAGAAAAGCGAGACAGAGAGTCAGCAATTTGATTTTTTTTTTTACAACCTGGTACGTGTTCAGCAGAAATTAGAAATTGTTTAGTGGCTGCAATCCAGACGAGGCGTCTTAAAAGGGGCATTAGTGACTGTGAGTGCGAGCGCCCTTTATTAATACATTGTACTGTAGCCTCGTTATCTCAGTGGATGAGAATGCTGGATGCGGACCACTCTTCGCCCCACAGGATGGCCGCTGCTACGACGGGATATAATTCGAAGAGTGCGGAGGATTGTTTGTTTGGTGGAATTTCTAACATTTGGGGGGGCCAGGGTGCCGCGAACCAACAACCCTGGTAAAATCCCCCGAAACCGACTGAAGGGGCGGCGTCAGTGAATAATTTAATATCTACCGGCGATGCTATAAGATCGCTGTAGAAAAAGGAACAGCCGTTCCATTGCTTAAGGAAAGAAATCCATAAGGTGATTTCTTCACGACTGGGATTAGAGAGAAAGATTATATCTTCTAACCCGGGGGCTGTGGTGGAGAGTTGGAGCAGGTGCGAAATAAACGGACGGCCCTGAGGGATAATGCGCATGGCGAAATTTAAGTGGCCGAGAATGGAAAGGAGTTCGCGTTTTGTACATGAATGGTTTTCGAGAAAGATTTGACAAAGATAAGTAATGCGGTTGATTTTCTCTTTCTCTGCTAGAGGAATTCCTAAGTCAGCGAAAACTTTTTGGGTGATCGCTAAATGTTTGTTTGGAGGTGACGACGGAGGAGAACTATGAGGAAGTCGTCTAGCAGATGTATAAGGTAAGGAATCCCATAATGGATGGATAGTATCCAACATATTGCTTCTGAGAGCATGTCAAAAATTTTTGGGGCTACTTTTGCAGCCGAAAGTTAAACGGACTGCGAAGTAGAATTTGGAGCGCCAGCGAATGCCAAAAAGGTGCCAGAATCTGGGTGGATTGGCGTGACTTTAAAAGCGGATGTAATGTCGACTTTAGCTAGCCAGGCGTTGCGGCCGGCGGTTTTGATAAGAGAAATAGCTTGGTCTATATCATGGTAGTTGAGCGAATATTCGTCTATTGGAATGGTGCTATTGATGCTGGGAAAGTGGAATTATGAGGCGCAGACAGGTCGATTATGAGGCGTTTTTTATTAGAAAATTTTCTGGTCGCAACGCCTATTGGACTAATGCGGTATGAATTAAAAGGCGGGGCTGTAAAAGGCCCGTTCATGAAGTCGTTATCAGTTTCTTTTTTGATTAGCTGATCGACTGTTTCGGGTTCGTCTTTTGCAGATTGTAGATTAGGGCAGCATAGGTTGTATGCGGGAGAGGCTGAGACACCTGGGTGGAATCCGTGAGTTAGACCTGAAATGGGAAAATCAGAGAAGTTATAATCAGGGTGATTATTTAACTCAGGTAATTGGTTGGATGAGGATCCGTTTCTAAGCCGTTTGTCGAGATGTCTGGAATGAGAGAAACAAGAGAGAATGAGACATGACATTTACAACATGGTACATGCATGGCAGAACATAATAAATTGTTTAAGCTGATATCCATGCGAGGGGTCTTAATAAGGGCGTGGGCAACTGTAAATGGCATTGCATTTTGGTAATGCGTAGTATGAAAGCTTCCTTGACGCAATGTACAAGGATAGTAGAGGTGGGCATTCGTCCCCCCACAGGATAACAGATAGATGGAGAGCTGAGGATGTGGGGCGTGGCTTGTCTGGTGGTCATGGAAATACCTCTTGAAGACTGAGTAGGTGTAGTGATAGTGGATGGAGTTTAAACCCCTTACTGATAAGAATTTTATGTAAATGTATCTAACGCTTAGTCAATGGATAAAACATTAGAAATATAAGAAATATTTTCTTCCCATCCATATCGAAGCGGGAAGTTTATTACTTTGCCGTTTTCACATCTAACTGACTTGCCTATATGAACTTGCATATGGCCCTTGTGTGTGGACATATGAGTCACAGTGGCATGTTACAATTAGACTTCTGTGCTTAAAGCGTTTAATGTTTTCACTAGCTGGGTAATACTCTTTCCAGAAGAAAAATGCTGTCGGATGGGGCAGAGTATTAATTTATATTTATTTGTTTGTTTATTAATTAAATTTATTTATTTGTTTATAAATATCAACTGCCAACTTCAAACCCTGAACTTAAAAGCGATGTCATCACTTAGTATAAACTGTGTGAGAGGAATTTTAAACCATGAATGACTTTGAAAACTTAATGTGATTAAAACTCACCATCGTATCTAGCCTAGTTCATTCACAATTCAGAGTCCATTCTTAATCTCTCAAGAGAGAGGGCGGGACCATTGGATGGTGATGCTTCACTTTCAGCTATTGGCTCAAAGAAGTGTCAATCAAACAGCGGCGGCCATTTTGACTGTTTGTTATGACTGGAGGCGCTACTGGACGCACTTCGGCGAGTAGTATGGATGATAACGATGCATTTAGTGGATGTTTATCGACGTAAGAATAAGCTGTGGACTAAAGTTTGCGGATTGAAATGCCTGGACTTTTGCAGTCGAATTACTTCATGTTTTTAGGATGATATGGATCTGTGGACAGGCAGGATGTTTTAAGGTGAGTTCTTTGTATAACTTAACCCATTAGCTGGTCTCGTCCAAGCGGCAACCTCCCGCTCTCCCTCGGGAAGCCAATACGGAAGTAACTAAAACTGCAATTCATCGACTCGCCTTGGGGGGCTGGCTCCATAAAGTCCAAGGGCTTTCTTTCTGCATTGGTAAATTGGCCATTTTTACAGCTGATAAAAACATGTTTACAGCCTGGTACAAACGATGGCTTTGGTGCATATAGCTATGATTACCCTTCATGACAACTCTGAGGGGGGTGAATTTTTTTATAACTCATCCGTTTCCTTTTTTATTAGGTTATATTAAGTTTGCATAATTAAGGGCGTGGCCACTTGAGTGACAGCTAGCCCTCGCTGCTCGCTGTCTCGTCACCTCAGCTGATTCTGGCTAATTAGCCGCTGAGCTCGGCAAATAAATCGTGTATTTGTTTTGTTTAATGTTTCTTTACACCTTCATTTGCCTTTTGGAATTATTTCCTGCAATTATCAGATGATATGGCATGCTGTGTGGACTTAATTGTGCTTACAAACCGTTCAAGTTGCCTTCATTTCACAGGTGAGTGAAATGGTATACTTCTATACCATCTCTATAAATGTATTTGTTTTATTTAAGATCATTTATCATTTATAATGTTCTTCAGAGCTGTAATGCACTCCAGAATCTGACAGATTGATAAGCTGTAGGCTATAAAACAGTGATCTGAAGCGTTGTCATACAGCGTTAGTGCTGGATTTTATAAACAGCCTTGCATTTACTAACACAGACTATATCTGAAGTGTTTGATAGTAATTCGCGTTTTCCTCCTGTCGAAAAACATCATAAGAACAATGTTTAGTGGCTCAGTGTGTTACAGCAGTGTTTTTAAAAGTCTAAACACTTTATTGATATAGTGTACAACCAAGCACATGTGGTCAGAACACAAACGAGTCACAGGTAATGAAGTATTAAGCGTTCTCACAAAGTAATAAATCTATTTTAATCCAAGTCTAAGCAAAAGGCTTAGAATCAAGCATGCGTCTGTAGCTCCGCTCACTCTCCGCCTCTTTGCCCTTATTTGGTATGCCGCGTTCGGTGCGATGACGCGCTAACAAAATGGCGACGGTTGGCCGCGCCTACTTGTGGCTTCTTTTGCAGTGTTCAGAAACCTATGGGTGACGTCACGGATACTACGTCCATATCTTTTACAGTCTATGGTCTCGTCTTATGAATCCACTGGCTTGCATGGTTTGGGATCTGTGAAGCTGTGCATCGATGGAATTGCTCTTCAGTGTTTGGACTCTCAGTAGTGATTATAAACCCACACTGACCTGAGCTAACTGAATTGAACAGTCTCTGAAAATTGAACTGACTCTGATTCAATTCACTATATTCTTTCACGTGAAGCTGTTTTGGCACAATCTACGTTGTATAGGTGCTATGAAAATAAAGATGAATTGAATTGAAAATGTTTAGTCTGTGTTAGCGAGTGGTTGTTTTAAGGCGAGGCTTCCCTTTGGAGCGTGCTATGTACGTTACCACTGATGTACCGCTGGCAGAGAGCGGTGAGGGTTCAGTTTCCTTGCACTGGCTTTGATCGCTGGCTTGAATGTTTTTAGGCTGTGATGTTGTTGTTGAAGATGCAGTAGCAAGTAGCGCCGAGCAGTGTGTTCTTCAAACGAAGATGACTGGATCAAAGTGCTCCAGTAATTTATAGTGGTCTATGTTCATCTGATTGGCGCAATATGCGGAGTTAATCGATACCAGCTGTGTTCAATCATAAGCACGTGATCCTCTCGAAATTAGTTTGTAAACAAACCCCACTTTGAGGTGACAACAGAATTTTTTTTGTAAAGAACCATGTGGAAGTTAATCTTTTCCACTCCATATACACCAGACACTTTCTAATAAACACAACATGTTTATAGGAAAACATGAAAACGTGGTGCAACTCAGAGTGTGCTCTACACAGGTTAGTGGGATTGACAAAGCACCTGTAGGACACACTTTTCTCTTCATTTGCACCATACAGCTCGTAGTTCTTGGGAAAACTGTGCAATGCTGAATGTGCTCCACACAGGGGAGTGTGCCATTAGAAGGCACTAAAGTTGGAGATAATTTTACGTGAAAATGAACATGGGTGGAAGATTCACTTCCATTAAACCCCTGCGTAAAAAAGTGGCATAACTTTCACTTTCATTAAAAACCTGCTTTTTAATGGTAAAACTCAATTGTGACCAATAATTATGTCCACCTTTCTGACTTGACGAGCGCTCAATTGGTTATGCATTGAAATGTAAACAGTAGGGAAATTGTGTTGTCTGTAACTTTCTCATTGTGCTGCATCTGTGCTGGGTCTTAAAGTACAAACTACACTACTGTTAGATGCATGAAAAAGCTGAAAAGCGCTGTTTATTTAAGGAGTATCTTTGCTATGTTGGTGAGCCTGGGTTTGAAATGTGCTTAGAGTTTTCAAACTCAGAGTGGTTATTTTTTTTTACATTTGGGGAATACCTTAACCTTTTCAAAGTCCTCACAATTTATCTCAATTTGCACTGTTATGTAACTTGTTACATGTTGAGCTTGGGCTCAAAATAACATTGTGAATACGGCGAAAGAGTTGTTTACGCAAGCACCATTTGCACAGCACGCCTATTTATCGTCGCTTAGACTAACATCATTTGTCAAAAAAAAAAAACTCTTTGTAAGTCCTCGAGCATTATTATTTCCAGCAGGCATAAAATTGCATTTAAGTGATTAATGATAGATGTATAAAATGGTTTTAGTATCCTACAGCTTTTTACAAGCAGAAATTAATGTTTTTGCTGTGAATTGGGAACAGTATATTGGGATTTAAATTATTGCAATTAATCCTTTTGACCCTTAATATTTATTTTAAAATAATATTTTTTGTTACTCAATTAGGGTTTACATTTATTAAATAATTTTATTATATTGTTAAAAACTATTATACATTTTCTAACTCTTAATTAAAGCACTAGTCAAGTTGATCTAGGGCTGTCAAATAACTGGAACTGTCTTTGTGATGTGAAGCAGGAGACATTTTCTTCTGAAGCTACCGAGATAAGATGAGGCGTCTGTAGTAATGCTGTTAAATATCAATGTTGATGAAAGCAAATATAAAGTCAGCATTCACCATGTTGTTATCCAGAGATGTGGAGTAATGGGGGCTTTCTGCAACAGATGACAGAGTGACATCCCAATTAGATATGTGACAGAATGACTGACATATGCCTCTGAAAATTGTGACAAAAATTGTGGCTTAAATTGTGACAAAGACTGTGAGAGTTTTTCCCGAAAGTCCAAAGGGCCAAATGTGCTTGTACTGTAGTTGAAGAAACTTCCTTGTGCTAATTTGGTGGGAGTATTTTACAAGGTCATTAAACTGATAGGTACTGACAGAACTTTCCGTTTCCATAGCAATTTAAGATTTTTCATACAAATGTTGCAACCCAATGTCGATGCAACCTCTTCAGATCTGGTTAAAAAGTGCATCTGTAGGAGGATATACACACAATAATAAGCCATTAGGCATTTGCAAACAACAGAAAGCATGCCATACAATACAATAAATACAAATTTTAAAAAGATTGTAATTTTTTAGTTTGTTTAATAAATCTGTTTTGTTTAAATGCACCAAAATACATTGCCTATTCACTGAGAAATGGATACGAATATTCATTTTCGAACTGCGGTGTACTCAATTATGCTGAGCACTGTATAAACATGTTTTCAGACATGTTTATATTCATTTTTGACAACATACCAATGTTTTAACTTAATTAGAATTCAATAAAGAAATCACTGCAAATTATAAAATAAGTTTTTCGTTCACTACCAATGAAAAATAATTATTCTGGCCAATTGCCATTTCCTGAAAAAAAAAAAGTGAGAATGTTTTTTTGAAATTTGCTCACAGCAAAAAGGTCGCTAGTTCGAGCCTCAGCTGGGTCAGTTGGGATTTCTGTGTGGAGTTTGCATGTTCTCCATGTGTTCGCGTGGGTTTCCTCCAGGTGCTTCGGGTTCTCCCACAAGTTCAAAGACACGTGGTACAGCAAACACTTTTGCTAGTGTGAATGAGGCATAACTTAATAAACAACTTTGCCTGCTTTAAGGCGTTGAGTTTCTCTTTATCAATGATGATAACAACTTTAATGGAGTCAGATTAATTACAATGGAGTCATATAAATAATTGATTTAAACAAGCCTTCCTTCAACTGCTGTCTGTTTTCGATTATTGGTTGAGAATAGCAGTGTAAGCTTTGAGCTTTACAACTCAAACTCAAACTTAATTTAATTAATGCTGAGAATACTGAGAATTTTCAAATGATCTCCAATTTTTTCCATAGTTGTATGGAAAATTATTATAGAGGCTTGAGAAGGCCATACTGCATAAACTTCTTCTTCTTTTTCTTAGACTATTTTAAGAGCGCATCTCCTCCTAGACCGTTCATACCACAACCTAGAAACTAACTTCAAACCTCCTAACTATACTGAATTAAGTTGCTCTATCTTGTCCAACTGAACCCACTTACGGTTTTCCGAAAACTCATTCATTTATTCATTCATTTTCTTTTCGGCTTAGTCCCTTTATTAATCCGGGGTCGCCACAGCGGAATGAACCGCCAACTTATCCAGCACGTTTTTACGCAGCGGATGCCCTTCCAGCCATAACCCATCTCTGGGAAAGGGAAACTTTGTGACCTCATAACTTTGTGCCAGACTGTCATACATACTTAAGTTTGAGCTCATTTAACTCAGACTACCAATCTGCCGATCACTGATGACCTTTCAACTTACTAGCCACACCCTAGCAACCACTTACAGCACCTTAGCAACTGTCCCTTAGACTTCCATTGTAAAAAACTGCCATTGACCTTACGTTGGACATACTAACAACATACCAATCCATACTAACAATACACTAATCCATACTGTAAACATACTAGCAACATGCTAATTCATACTATAAACATACTAGCAACATGCTAATTCATACTCTAAACACACTAGCAACATGCTAATGCATACCAAATTCATGCTAACAGCATGCTAGTTTAAACTAGAAACATCCTAGCAACATGCTAATTCATACTAGAACCATGCTAATTAATGTTAACAACTGCCTAGCAACTACTCAGAATGCCTTAGCAACCGCCTACCAACACCTTAGGAACCACCTATCAACCACAAAGCAACACCTTAACAACCGCCTAGCAGCCACTCAGAACACCCTAGCAACCACCTAGCAACACCTTACCAACGACCTAGCAACGCCTTAGACACCACTCAGAACACCCTAGCAACTACTCAGAACACCCTAGCATCCAACTAACAACACCTTAGCAACGACCTAGCAACGCCTTAGCACCTGCCTACCAACACCTTAGCAACTACCTATCAACACCTTAGCAACCATTTAGCAACACCTGAGCAACTGCCTAGCAACACCTTAGCAACGACCTAGAACACCTTAGCAATCGCCTAGCAAGGCCTTAGCAACCACCCAGAACATCCTAGCAACCACCTAGCAACACCTTAGCAACCACCTAGCAATGCCTTAGTAACCACTCAGAACACCCTAGCAATCGCATAGCAACAACTTAACAACTACCTGGAACACTTTAGCAACCACCTAGCAACCATTCAGAACACCCTAACAGCTGCCTAGCAACACCTAAGCAATCACTCAGAACACCCTAGCAATGCCTTAGCAACTGCCTAGCAACTACTCAGAACACGCTAGCAACCATTCAGAACACCCTAGCAACCACTTAGCAACACCTTAGCAACCACTCAGAACCCCCTATCAACAGCCTAGCAAGAAACATGCCAATCCATACTAGAAACATGCTAACCTATATATAGTTATAGCGGTTTCAAACTTCTTAAAAATTACTTCAATCATTTAAACTTTTAAACTACTTCAAACTTTCAGACTCGGCTTTCTCACGCCACTATAAAAGTTTGTCTATGAACTTTACTTTTCTAGTTGTTAAATAGTGTTCTATTGTTTTATCATTTCAAGTCTAAGACCCCTTATCTTTATGTTTTCCTCAAAAGTGTCAGCAACACCTACTTTTTAACTCTTAAAATAGAAAATATCTTCATACATGTGTGGTGTGACATACTCTCTGAGTCACTTCATATGTACTAGTCAGTGTGTTTAGTCTGTCTGTCATGTTCTCTACTCCAGGCCAGTGTGAGGAGATGTTTGGAGGCGGACAGCAGCCCTTGAGCTTCTCCTACAGTGTGATATGTTTAGCAGAACTAGTCTGACCAAAGCCAGTCTGAGCTGTGTTTATCCAGACCTTTGTTCCAATGCATTTCAGTCATTACATACATCATCATGAAGAGCCTCAGCTGGTAGCTTAGGTCTGTCCCAATGTCTCCTGTCTCTATTCTTTTTTTTCCCTCCCTTGGCAGATGACAGAAGCTGGGTTCAAAGGAAACAGGCTGGGCACAGTGGAGAGCAAGGGCGGCTGGCACCAGTATAGTGGGTAGAGGGAGTGGGTTACATAACACAATCCTCTCTCTCTCTCTTTCTGTGCCCAGAGGATGTGCTCTTTGCCAGCCTTTACCAACAATTTCCCTCTTAAAACCCTTGTGAGTGCGTTGGTCTGTGTTCTTCTGCGTTATCATAGCAGCGACACGTGGCGCGGTGCTTGAAATACACTTCAATTATAAAGCTGGGAAATAGGTTTGGCAACGATGCTGTGACGTATTTGTGAGGGTGGAACAGGAAGCTGGGTGATTTTCAGCCTCCTGAATTTGCATTTTCACATGTTTTCGACACCTTCATAATAAGATGTCGCAGTTTTAGGGATTGGTATTGTTTTTTTTGCTTTATTTTGTAAGGTTTGGGGGCAGACTTTTGTATTACATTTATCAAGTAAAATCTATTTAGTTTGAAAAGAGCTTTTCACTATAAATTTATCATTCATGTTTTTAAAGACCTCCAGGAGAACAAAAAAGAAGATATTTTGAAATTATATGTCACATACTAGTGAGAATCGATGGCTTCTGTACCTCTATTTTTTAAAGAGCCCCTATTATGGGTTTTTGAGAATGACCTTCCATGTAGTGTGTAACGCAGCTTTAAGTGAAGTGAAATATCCAGCTAAGGCTTAAATCTGAAAGTGGACATTGTTTAAAAATATTGATTCATTTATAAAGAGTCGACTCATAGTACTTTAAATGAATCGCTTTGATAACGAGTCTTTAGCCGTTTCGTCGTGACGTCGATACGAACCTTCGCCCAGTTGTTGCGCTCGTTAAAACCTCAGCATTATAGCCCAGCCTTGCGGATGCCGCCCTCACTATGGACGCGCCGGCCCTGATAACACTGGTGAGAACCGGGTACTGTGTACTATGGTGTTAGTAACTAATGTGAAGTTGGTTCTTTAATATACATTCTTTGTATTCTGTTTTTGAATGTTTCTGTTAAGGACTTTTATTTTGGTGTTGTGGCCTTTGAGGAGGAGGGTAATGTGTGTGTGTGTGTGTGTGTGTGTGTGTGTGCGTGCGTGCGTGCGTGCGTGTGTGTGTGCGTGTGTGTGTGTGTGTATGTGTGTGTGTGTGTGTGTGTGTGAAGAGCAGGTAGAGTGTGACGGGCTAGGAGACTCGTGTCGATCTCCTCCCCAGTTCTTGGAGTTTTTGCTCAAAAAATAGTTAGTCGTCTGTATTTTCAAGTCCATCGTCTGTATTTACATTCACCCACTGGCAGCCAAAATCCACTAATATGTAGCGTGTATGCACTCTGACTACTATATTGTTGATAAGCTGTGCTGGGCATTTCACTCTGTCTCGCGCTGAAGGCTGTCAGTGTCGACCAATCGCAACAGCCTGTCATCGGTCCAATCAGCGCAGATTAGCTTCGCGCTAAGGAGGGGTTTGAGAACAAATTAATCGCTGAACGATTTATATGGGAGTCGCTGGGATAATTAGGTAAAAATAAATGCATATTATAAGACCATGAAAGTGTTTTTTGACCTTGCATGCATATCAGCCTGTTGTTGGAGACCCTTAAAACCAAAATATGGCCCTATTTAATGTATATTAGGGTCTCTTTAAAATTATTTTCTTAATCATCTGATATGTTGTGTGACTCCAATGCACATTCAACTTCAGGAAATGCAATGATTTTGATTGTATCATTGGATAAAATTACATATTCATACATATTTCTAAGGTGCATCAGAAACATGTAGTATAATGCAAGTACATACATCAAAAAAAAATATATAAACACTCTTCTTTTTTTTTGTTTTAATAATAAATAATGCCTTTGCACCAGTGATCAAGCCAAAATTTATTATAGCAAGGCGGAAAACCTAATTCAATAAAATTCTATTTAGAATGAGATCTTTGCATAGTCCCTGTCAGTGAAGCCAGTCAGGCATTTTCGGGTCATTTATCTATGGGAATGGAGAATTTTTTTTTAAAATAATTATTTTTCAGGGTTTTCACCATTAATGGATAGGACAGAGAGTATTGACAGGAAAGCATGGAGAGTAGAAGGATCGGCATAGGACCTCGAGGTGGGATTTGAACTCGAGGTGGGATTTGAACGCCAGAATGCCACATTAATGGTCTAACCACTACGCCATTGGTGCCAACGGATAAAGCATAGATAATAAAAAAACAGCTTGAATCACATAAACTTGCAAATTAAAGTAAATAACATTATTTAAATATGCAACAAGGGTGGCACGGTGGCTCAGTGGTTAGCGCCATCACCTCACAGCAAGAAGGTCGCTGGTTTGAGTCCCGGCTGGGTCAGTTGGCGTTTCTGTGTGGAGTTTGCATGCATGTTCTATATATATATATATATATATACAGTTGAAGTCAGAATTATTAGCCCTCCTTTAATTTGTTTTCTTTTTGTAATTATTCCCAAATGATGTTTAACAGAGCATGGAAATTTTCACAGTATGTCTGATAATATTTTTTCTTCTGGAGAAAGTTGTATTTGTTTTATTTCGGCTAGAATAAAAGCAGTTTTTAATATTTTAAAAACCATTTTAAGGACAAAATTATTAGCACCTTTAAGCTATATTTTTCTGATTGCCTACAGAACAAACCATCATTATACAATAACTTGCCTAATTAACCTAATTAACCTAGTTAAGCATTTAAATGTCACTTTAAGCTGTATAGAACTGTCTTGTAAATATATTTAATGTTATCATGGCAAAGATAAAATAAATCAGTTATTAGAAATTAGTTATTAAAACTATTATGTTTAGAAATGTGTTGAAAAAACAGAAATTGGGGGAAAAAATAAACAGGGGGGTTAATAATTCTGACTTAAATAGTATATATATATATATATATATATATATATATATATATATATATATCAGTTGAACTAGTACACATGTTCTGTTTTGTCTCTAGGGCATATCTTTAGACACTGAGGCTACTTTCCAAATCAGATACTTTCTTTTATAAATCTTATTTTATAAATGTTTTATTTAATATGAACGTGTGTTGTGTGACTATAATCTGAACATATTACATTCTCCATGCTGATATTATCACATGAACTATCAGCATCAGTTGTGTTGTTTCAAAGCCATTCACAGGTTCCGGTGACCTCATGGGGCAGTAAAGTGTCCATTTGATGGGCTCTTTAGATTTTCACTGCAAGTACTAGATTATCTGATAACACTTAGCAAACTTCTTTGTGAGTACTGGGAATTTTGACATACTACTTTTGTCACATATGGGCGACACGGTGACGCAGTGGGTAGCTCCAGATTGGGGCTTGAACATTGGGCTAACATCTCACCTAAAAAAACTAGATGTTACGAAACACCAATATGGTGCAGCTAAACATGAACTTCGATATAAATGGCCCTGGGAGTAAGTAAGTACTTTTGTCATGTACTGGTTTCGCCTATTACTGTATATAGAATAGTTTAGTGGCAGCTTCTTGTGGCAGCTGCACTGAACTTTAACTATTGGTGACTGGCTTTTTTTGCACCTTCTTCCATTCATAGTAATATTAATGAGCTGTCATGGCATAATCATTGACATTTAATCTATGGTTTATTTAATAAAACATTATTCAGCTCTATTTCATTTTAGACAAAACACATTATCAAAAAGTCCTAGAACAGCACACACACACAGCATTCTACACTGAAAAAAATAAATCCGTAAAATTTACGTTAAAAAACGGCAGCTGTGGTTGCCCGTATTTAACTGTTAGAAGTACGGTACAAACCGTAGAAGTAATTTCTCATTTTTACAGTAAACTACTGTATATCTTTAATTTATAGAGGTAATAATTGTATATTGATTAGCAACATCTAGATATCTTTTGTTACACAGATAGACAGGTTAACACAGCCATATGCAGGTGATGATGAGAAAGTTACATAATGAACCAATGCTCATCACAAACAACTTTTCCCACAAGCAGAAAAGTGTATCAGTGTCAAGAAGGTGTTCGGTGTCATTCACACAGCTACTAAACAGCAGGATGGTAACACACATAAAATGAAAGTCATGAAATAAACATTGTTTATCAACATTAGATGTAACATAAATCTCTAATGTACATCACTGATGGGTAAACAACTGAAAAGATCCATAGTAATGTCAACAAAAAACATAAAAAGTGATGTGCCATACAGGGAATTCTGGGTAAGTCAATTTACGGTTATTTGTTGTATATATTAAGGAAACATACTGTTAACCAGGTTATGGATTTTTACTGTAGCATTTTGACAGTTTTTTACTGTGGAAATCATGGCCATTTTTTACAGTGTAATCTTGAGGAAAATCTAATTGAATTCATTTTGTTCAATTTTGGTTTAGCCAATATCCCTGACCGTACATGATTATTCACTTTGTCACTGACTTTAGAGTCTTTGGCGTTGTGACAGTGCCCTGTGTTGCAGAAGTGCTGCTGGTTAGATTAAATTACAGGGTTGAGAAATCCGAATCAGAGCGCACTGGTAGTTAGGCTGATTACTGAGATGATGAAAAATAAAAATGCCTATACTTTAAATCCAGTGTGGGATTTATTTATTTTTTTGCGTATGTCATTTAGAAATTCTCTTATTATAAGCATTAGAAAGGGAAATACTCTTATTCTAATGAGCACCATGGCTATGAAACATATTATTTTAATTTGAATTGACTTTTATAGGATCCCCATCTTGAGTGGGCTGTATTGTGTTGTTGCTCTGCAGTGCACTGTTTAGCATTTCCAAATACTGTACTTTCAGACCCTAAAGGCTCTCATACAAGACGGCAAAGCTGCAGCATAAATACATAATACTAAAGTGAAAGCAAGTATGCGTTCTTTTCTATGAGTATGTGTGTGTGTGTCTCAGTGTGAGGATGGGGGAGGAATGGGTTTTTCTCTGCCCTAGCAGTTCTGCTCACCCTCTATTACAGACCCCAAATTGAAACTGCATTCTCACTTTATCCTTCGAATGTGGTCAGATGAAAAACCGCGGTGCTACGAATTGAGGGAAACATTTCTGTTGTGTGTGTTGGTATTGGGGTTTTTCTGCTTCCCTGCTTCTGTTTTCCGGCTTTCTCGACAGAACAGCTGCATCTCGTAGGACCCGCTGCAGTGTGATAACCTTGAAAAGATTTCTGTTGATTTAGTTTTTTCCGAGGTTGATGGAAAGAACCCAAAAATGACACATCACAGGAGAACATAGTGGTTTGTAACATTTGAGGGCAAACAACCCGGAGTGTGTAAGCTGTTTTCGCACTGTCCCTCATTACAGCGGCAATTCTTTTAATGCAGTATTTTTAATCTCCTTTAGCATTGGATTAGTGTTCTCAGGAAACAGCAATAGTAATGAGATTAAGGTTGAAGGAATGAAAGTCACTTATACCAAGGGATGGAATGAGCTAAGGGGGGTTGGGATATTTTTTCCCTTTTATAATGTGGAAAAGTTAGACCTTTTCCTATGCTTGGAATTACTGAGCACTCCAATTAGGAGTGAAATCACTGATGAATGGACAGTTATAATAATTCAGCCTAACTTTAAAGCAAAAGGCTGCTAGAAGAGAGAGAGAGAGAGAGAGAGAGAGAGAGAGAGAGAGAGAGAGAGAGAGAGAGAGAGAGAGAGAGAGAGAGAGAGAGGAGAGAGGAGAGAGAGGGAGAGAGAGAGAGAGAGAGAGAGAGAGAGAGGTACTATAACATTGTGAATACCCAACATGGCCAAATGAATGTTTCTCATTGGTTTAACAGCAGCCAATTAGATGGTTGTCATGGAAGTGTGCCTTCTTGATTAATGTTCTGCTCAAAGATTATTCTGCATTGACCTCCATTCAAGGTTACAAAGGACGACTATAGATCTGCATTTTGGCAGGCAGTGAAGGCATTGCCAATCACAATCAATGAAATGTGTTGATATATTACTTGCAGTGTAACTATTCAAGGCACAGTTCGCCCACAAATGTCTGGCATCACTTTCTCTGTTGCTCCAATCCTAACTTTGACATAATATTTTATCAATATACACTGAAAGTGAGCAAGGGCTAAAAAAGACATGTGGATTGATCAGTTGATCCATCTACCAATCATCCACTTAACCATTTATCTGTCTATCTTTCTATTCACCCATTTCTGCAGTGCAGAAAACACAGACAGAATTATGGAATCCAGTCATTAAAATTGTGACTTTGGAAATTTTGGTTAAGGAAATATGTAGTGGAGCATACCAAATCATAATATGAACTATAATCTCTGTAAGTTCTAAAAGACAAAAAAGATCAGCATGAATCAGAAGTTCCTACAGATTTTATTTCAGTGTCACAGTTTTTCTCAATTGCTTAAACACATTTCTTGAAACTATGCCTCATATTCTCAGGCTATGCCTCATGTTCATCCGCGATATGCCCCACAGTCTTCACTTTCATCCGCAATGCCCCCCTCCCCCCCCCTCCCATCTTCACTGTCATCCACGACATCCCTCCACCCTCCCCCCCTTAATTTTCACTTTCGTTTATGACGCCTCCCCCTCCAGCACTTCACATTCATCCACGATGCCTCCAACATTTGTCCTCGATTCATATATCTATCCATCGAAGTTTCTGATTGGTGTGTGATAAATTTTGACTCCTGGTGTTTCCAGTTGGTTAATTGTGTGCTACCTAAACTCAAGCTGTGCTTTTTTTGCAGTTTTTATTTTCACGAATCCGCCAGAGGCCGCTGTGTACGCTTTTTTTAGGTCTCAAATAGTGCCATTCGTCCCTGCTGTTCTCACGTAAATCTACCAGAGGCCGCTGTTGCCTAACTGACGGACTGACCAACCGACCGGTACTCCCACCCTCCCCCTTTCCTAAACCCAACCAATAGTATTGTAAAAAGCACAGATTGACCCGTCCACCCACTTTCCTAAACCCATTCACAGTGTTTTGGAAAGCAATCCAAAAAAGAAAAGCATCCTGATTTTTACCACATTTTTTGAAAAATAGTTTTTTGAAAAATTACATTATAGTTTTAAAATGTTTAGTTCAAATGCCTGGTTATAGTGTTTTAGCAATCGGGAATGTATTTGCAATGTATTTCAACTGAACAAAATATTGTGTTTTGCTTACTTTTAATTACAGTTTTCTCAGTGGCTTTTGTGCATTTCTCACAACACTATTTACATTTGCACTACAGTTAATGCATTTCTCAAAACAATTAGTCATTTGTGCACATCATAGTAGCAGTTTCTCATTCCTTCCAACAAATTGCAAATGCTTTTGGACATGCATCAATTGCTTTCATACAACTCTCTGCTGTTTGTAACATTATCATTTGCTTATGTCATGTCAGTAAAAAATTAAACTAACTAAACTTGTAAATGCTGAATAATCATTACATATAAAACTAATAGTCCTCATTTCATTAATTGAGTTATTACATACAAAAATGTTGAAATAAATGCCAAACTCTGTCAAGTAAATTATATAAAAAAAATGTAAATCTTTTTTTCCTAAAAATGTCTAAATCTTGCATGTAATCTTCTAAATTGAACAATTTCATGAATGATTTATTTGTGGTAGGTTCAGTTCCAATATGTACTACATTATTGTTTACAGTCTATGTTTGTTGTAAATAAGGGTGTATTTATTCTTTTGCACAATGCTGTGAATAAATTAGAATTGAAAAGAGCATATGCATGTGCACATCATAAATGTGAAGCATACACATTCAGTGTCTTGTACTCAGATACCCCACTAAATGCAGTAATGTCTAACTTTACTGTAGTTTTCAAATGGCTGTGCAAATAGTATATAGTGCTGTCTTGAGCAGTTTCAGTCTCCAAAATCTGACTTTTTTTGCATTGGAAAAAATGTACAGAGTAAACTGTAATAATGAAAACAGGACAAAGCCATTTGACTATCTTGTACATAAACAATGGTGGCAGGACTTTTCATTTTGATGACACTGACACTTTCATTGACATGAATACTTGCTTTTGAGGAATGAGCTATCCATTTTGAGCAAGTGACACGCTTTTGCAGGTTATCCACTAGGTTTTGCAGTTTGTACTAATTGTTTAGAGAAATGCATTAACTGTGGTGCAAATGTAAATAATTTTGTGAGCAATGCACCAAAGCCACTGAGAAAAACTGTAAATAATCCTTAAACATCTGTACTATTTAATAGTCACACCAATGATTTTCCATGTTTTAATTTTAAAGGGCACATATTTTACCCCTTTTTTAAGATGTAATATTAATATTATGGCTCTTCTGAGTGTGCCAGTTTAGGTTCAGTTCAAAACACAATTCAGATTTTTTTATTATGATGTGTTAAAAAGTGCCATTTTGGGGGCGTGTACACAGCTCGTTGTTTTAGGGGCGTGTTGCTTCACATGAAAATTAGTTTCGACTTCCTGCCCAACTTAACAAGGGGGCGGAGCCAAGAGCTGCCCCGCTTTGTGTATGGCTACAGACAGGCAGACAGAGAGAAGCAACATGAGTGAGAGGACCAGCATTCAGCTGTACATGTACGACTCGGACACAGACCAAGCAGAGACTACAAAATCATTTGTGTCTTTGTATAGTTTTACAGCCAACTGTGTGCTAGTTTAAAGCTCCGAACTTGTAGCCTACACCGAGACTAATAACCAAGCACACTGAATTAACTTTGACTGAAGGGCATCACACACCGCGGCGCGCACATGACAGTTGAAAGTATCGCACACTTGCGGCACCGGTGTGTGTCCCCTGATATAAACTTATGTTTAGATTTCAGAAATGCATGCCGATCCGTGGCGCGACGCTGCTTGTCGCCGAGCAGCGCTTCTGGTGTACGAACTGCTTGAGGCTATAACTAAAGGGCGTCATACACAGGATGCACCGCTCAAAGCCACGACACGGCACACCAGACGCGCACATTCATATGTTATTTAAAATGAAACTATTCAGATAACGCTCTGTGGCGTGGCAGAAATAAGAACAGTGTCCTGAGCAGGGCCAGCGCGTCCATAGAGGCGACCTAGGCGGCAGAATAGTGGGCGAACCCCCCGGTTCTCACTTTCATCAGCGACACCCTCCCGGTCATCACTTTCATCCGCGACACCGCGAAATACATGGCGCTGTGCGTCGTTAGTTCGTTATTTCCAATGGAGGGACGCACATGTGAGGCAACGCGCTCGCACTTTCCAGCTGCACCTAGTTAAGATGACAAGGAGCTTCTGTGACCGCGGGAAATGCAAGGCGCTGAAGTTTAAGGAATACGCAATGAAAAGTACACATGTATTCAAACCCACCAAAACTCACAAACACTGGCGGCGAGGAGAGCGATATCTTGGTGAATGTTGAGCCCAATGAGCCTTACATGATCTAAAAATAGAGCAAGGGTGTTTCTTTGGTGACGTCGCTTTGACTCACACACTGAAAATGGTGGACGTGAAACAACATACTGAGGATATGGTAATGCGCACCTGTCAATCAATATTGGTGGGCGGGGGGATCGCACTCCTACATCAAGTTGCGGTCGATCTCAAAACCGCTCCAATTGGTCCACCGTTTTTATGTTGTTAAATTGAAAAAAAAGGACTGAGTGTGTTTATATCACCCCAATATGACGGTCTATACACTGTACCTACACATATGTCTGTCCAAACAGCTTGAAAAGTAGATTTTTTACCATAGGTGCCCTTTAACAGGAATAAATCTAAATTTGTAGAAACAATAATAACAAAGCTTATTACATAGAGTTCCTGCTAATATATTTATGTATTTTAAAATCGGGCTGCACGGTGGCTCAGTTGTTAGCACTGTCACCTCACAGCAAGGTCTCTGGTTCAAGTCCTGCCTGGCCAGATGGTGTGGAGTTTGCATGTTCTCCCCCAAGTTCATGCTGGTTTCCTCTGGGTGCTCTGGTTTACCCCACAGTTCAAATGCGTTGTGGACATGCACTAAAGCAGTTCAAAAGCAGACATACGCTATAGGTGAATCAAATGAACTAAATTGGCCGTAGTGTACGAGTGTGTGTGTGTGTGTGTGTGTGTGTGTGTGTGTGTGTGTGTGTGTGTGTGTGTGTGTGTGTGTGTGTGTGTGTGTGTGTGTGTGTGAATGTCAGCGTGTATGCGTGTTTCTCATTATTGGGTTACTGGAATAGTTGGTGGTTCATTGCTCTGCGGTGACCACTGATGAATAAGGGACTAAGCAGAAGAAAAATAAATAAATAAATGGTTTTTAGATTGAACGAGTTTCATTATTTCAATTAATTAGATATTGAGACAGAAAAAAATATTATTATTATTTTTTGTTTGTGAATGGGCCCTATAAGACTATTTATTAGGCGTATAAACAATATGGCGGGCGACACAGTGGCGCAGTAGGTTGTGCTGTCGCCTCACAGCAAGAAGGTCGCTGCTTCGAGCCTTGGTTGGGTCAATTGTCATTTCTGTGTGGAGTTTGCATGTTCTCTCTGCGTTCGCGTGGGTTTCCTCCGGGTGCTCCGGTTTTCCTCACAGTCCAAAGACATGCGATACAGGTGAATTGGGTAGGCTAAATTGGCCGTAGTGTATGAGTGTGAATGAGTGTGTATGGATGTTTCCCAGAGATGGGTTGCAGCTGGAAGGGCATCCACTGCGTAAAACATGTGCCGGATAAGTTGGCGGTTCATTCCGCTGTGGCGACCCCGGATTAATAAAGGGACTAAACCGAAAAAGAGAACGAATGAGTGTATAAACAATATGACTCATAAATAAGCCTTTTTAATG